>LNAC01000408.1:1339917-1516987 GCA_002007465.1 Ailurus styani
TCCTTCCTTCCTTCCTTCCTTCCTTCCTTCCTTCCTTCCTTCCTTCTTTCTTTTTCTTAAGATTTTATCTATTTATTTGTCAGAGAGAGAGCACAAACGAGGGGTGGGGGCAGCAGGCAGAAGGAGAAGCAGACTCCCCGCTGAGCAAGGAGCCCAATGTGGGTCTTGATACCAGGTCCCTGGGATCATGACCTGAGCCTCAGCCGAAGGCAGACGCTTAACTGACTGAGCCCCCTAGGTGTCCCAACGGGCCTTTATTTCTTATTTTCATCAAGGCACATGACATCACAGGCATGTTCTCTCCCCAACCTCATGTTTGCTGTAACCCCACCTACTTAGCACTGAGAATGTAGGTGTTTGTTAAATGCTTTTGAAAGAATGAGTGATTCAATAGATGCATCAGTTACCTTTTGTTCAGTCTCATAACAGTCGGCCAGGCCTTCATTTCCTCAGGCCTGCCTCTAAGCGTCTTTCTACCCCAATAAGCCTTCGATTCATTATTCTTGAAATATCACTTTCCTATTTAGCATATAGTTATTGAATTTTTGCTGGAAAAGCAGACTCATGTAATTCAAAGAATATAAGATTTAATGTTATAGGGTCTGGATTTAAGTCCTGATTTAATTATTTTCCTGCTGTGTGATTATGGATAGGTTACTTCAGCCTTTTTTTTCGGACTCAAGTTCCTTATCCATAAACTGGGAGAGATGACATTAGAATTGCCTGTCCCACAGGAGATGGAAACACTTGCAGCACCTGCCATCGTACCTACTATATTTCAGGTACTCACAAATATTGGTGCCAAAAGATATCCGAATGTGATTGTGTGTTATAAAATACTCTCTAGTTTAGAAAGATTAATTTATTAATTCAATTAACCGTGTTTCAAGCTCTGAGAAACAGATAATATATCTAAACCATTTTCTAGGAGCAAGAAATTTTGTAACCCACTGGCTTAATACAAAGTTGGATGATGCAGTTTCATTAAAATGCAGTGATTCAATGAGGAAACAGTTCCATGTTTCAAATGTTGGAGTAAGTTCTTCAATGAGTTTTGAAAAGATTGGTTCATTACTTGTGTTTGTACAGCCTGGCTCCAGAAGCTAGGCTACTCTTAACAAGGGTGGTCCTATAAACTGAGAGGACTTAGGGCTGCATAAGGCGTCAGGACCCGCCCTTGGTCTGCATTGCTGCTGTTGTCCCTGCTGAGAACCTCTGGCAACTGAGTTGTTTCTTCTTTGCAGAAGCAGCCAGGATCCTTGGGCACGTGTAGACTGTTAGTATCACTCTCTCCCCACAAGCTCCCTTGTCAGCACCGGAAATTGTTTTGTTTTTTTTTTTAAGATTTTATTTATTTATTTATTTATTTGACAAACAGAGAGAGATCACAGGTAGGCAGAGAGGCAGGCAGAGAGGCAGGCAGAGAGAGAGGAGGAAGCAGGCTCTCCGCCGAGCAGAGAGCCCAATGTGGGCCTCGATCCCAGGACCTTGATATCATGACCTGAGCCGAAGGCAGAGGCTTTAACCCACTGAGCCACCCAGGCGCCCAGCAGCAGAAATTGTAACCCATAGGGAGTAATGAGCAACAGTAATTCTCTTGGACTAGATCCCTTCCTTTACCCTTAGGGCTATGGAAATAGGTTATGAATCTATGCTAACTGTGCAAAATATCACTCATTTTGAGATACAGAATTACTCTGGAAGTAAGAATTTAGTTTTTGTTTTGTTTTGTTTTACATTGTATACAGGTATTTTATTGGTACTCATGTATTAAATAATCTGCTTGGAAAAAAATAAGACAGGGGTGCCTGGGTGACACAGTTAATTAAGCATCTGACTCTTGGTTTTGGCTAGGTTCTTTTTTTTTTTTTAACATATAATGTATTATTTGCCCCAGGGGTATAGGTCTGTGAATCATCAGGCTTACAAATTTCACAGCACTCACCATAGCACATACCCTCCCCAATGTCCGTAACCCAGTCACCCTATCCCTGCCCTCCCACCTCCCAGTAACCCTCAGTTTATTTCATGAGATTAAGAGTCTCTTATGGTTTGTCTCCTTCCTGAACCCATCTTGTTTCATTTTTCCCCTCCCTACCCCCCATGACACTTCACCCTGCCCCTCAAATTCCTCATATCAGAGAAATCACATGATAATTGTCTTTCTCTGAATGACTTATTTCGCTTAGCATAATACCCTCTAGTTCCATCCATGTCATTGCAAACGACAAGATTTCGTTTCTTTTGACAGCTGCATAGTATTCCATTGTGTATATATATACCACATCTTCTTTATCCATTCATCTCTTGATGGACATCTAGGTTCTTTCCATAGTTTGACTATTGTGGACATTGATGCTATAAACATTCGGTGCACATGCCCCTTCGGATCATTACATTTTATCTGTAGCGTAAATACCCAGTAGTGCAATTGCTGGGTCATAGGGTAGCTCTATTTTCAACTTTTTGAGGAATCTCCATACTGTTTTCCAGAGTGGCTGCACCAGCTTGCATTCCCATCAATAGCGTAGGAGGGTTCCCCTTTCTCCGCATCCTTGCCAACATCTGTCATTTCCTGACTTGATAATTTTAGTTATTCTGACTGGTGTGAGGTGGTATCTCACTGTGGTTTTGATTTGTATTTCCCTGATGCTGAATGATGTTGAGCACTTTTTCATGTGTCTTTTGGCCATTTGGATGTCTTCTTTGCTGAAATGTATGTTCATGTCTTCTGCCCATTTCTTGATTGGGTTATTTGTTCTTTGGGTGTTGAGTTTGGTAAGTTCTTTATAGATTTTGGATACTAGCCCTTTATCTGATATGTCATTTGCAAATATCTTCTCCCATTCTGTTGGTTGTCTTTTGGTTTTGTTGACTGTTTCCTTTGCTGTGCAAAAGCTTTTGATCTTGATGAAGTCCTGATAGTTCATTTTTTGCCCTTGCTTCCCTTGCTTTTGGTGATGCTTCTAGGAAGAATTGCTTCAGCTGAGTCCAAAGGGGTTGCTGCCTGTGTTCTCCTCAAGGATTTTGATGGATTCCTGTCTCACATTGAGGTCTTTCATCCATTTTGAGTCTATTTTTGTGTGTGCTGTAAGGAAATGGTCCAGTTTCATTCTTCTGCATGTGGCTGTCCAGTTTTCCCAACATCATTTGTTGAAGAGACTGTCTTTCTTCCTTTGGACATTCTTTCCTGCTTTGTTGAAGATTACTTGACCATAGAGTTGAGGGTCCATTTCTGGGCTCTCTATTCTGTTCCATTGATCTATATGTGTTTGTGACAGTACCATACTGTCTTGATAATTACAGCTTTGTAATACAGCTTGAAGTCTGGAATTGTGATGCCACCAACTTTGGTTTTCTTTTTCAACATTCCTCTGGCTATTTGGGGTCTTTTCTGTTTCCATATAAATTTTAGGATTATTTGTTCCATTTCTTTGAAAAAAATGATGGTATTTTATAGGGATTGCATTAAATGTGTAGATTGCTGTAGGTAGCATAGACAATTTCACAATATTTGATCTTCCAATCCATGATCATGGAACATATTTCCATTTCTTTGTGCCTTACTCAATTTCTTTCATGACTTTATAGTTTTCTGAGTACAGATTCTTTGCCTCTTTGGTTAGGTTTATTCCTAGGTATCTTATGGTTTGGGGTACAATTGTAAATGGGATCGACTCCTTAATTTCTCTTTCTTCTGTCTTGCTGTTGGTGTATAGAAATGCAACTGATTTCTGTGCATTGATTTTATATCCTGACACTTTACTGAATTCCTGTATGAGTTCTAGCAGTTTGGGGGTGGAGTCTTTTGGGTTTTCCACATAAAGTATCATATCATCTGCAAAGAAGGAATTTAGTTTTATTCATACTAACAGATTCTCAGTTACTTAAATTATAGAAATATACCTGGGCTTCCTTTGATAGGGCTCTATAATCTGGTCTTCATATATTTTTATAATCTACTTGCTACTTTATTGTGATGTCGACCATATGATCCATGAAAACTCAGTGGCCCTCAGACAAAACTTTTTCTTTCTTATCTTTTCACTCTTTTTTTCTTTATACAGAGATGGTTTTATTTTTTTAAATTGAGGTATAATTGGCATATAAAATTTTAATAGTTTGAAATATACACCATGACTTGGTATTTGCATATACTGTGAAATGATCAGTACAATAAATGTAGTTAAAATTTGTTACCATAGTTACAAAAAAAGTTTTTCTTATGATGAGGACATTCAAGATGTGCTCTCTTAGCAACTTTCAAATACACAAAATAGTATTACTAACTATAGTCATTGTGGTGTACATTACATCCTCAATTATTTTGTAACTGGAAGTTTATACCTTTTGATCCTCTCTACCCATTTCATCCCACTTCCACCTCTGACAACCCAACCCCAACCCCTTTTTTTACCTGCTTCTGCATGCAGGGAATATTTTCCCCCATTGCTATGAAGCTTTCTCTGATCATGGTGGTTTACAATCATCTTACCTTTTTTAAACTCTGTAGAATTTATATTCGTCAGTGTACTTTCTTGGCATTGGGCCTCTTCCCCAGTGTGATTATAAAACTCTCAATAGTTTTTTTTTTAAGATTTATTTATTTATTATTTGAGAGAGAGAGAGAGAGAGTGGTGGGCAGGGGCAGAGGGAGAGAGAGAATCTCAAGAAGACTCCCCACTGGGCATGGAGCCTGACATTTAGCTCAGTCTCATGACCCTGAGATCATGACCTAAGCCAAAATCAAGAATCAGATGTATAACCAATTGAGCCACTCAGGTGTCCCCAAACTCTCAATAGTTTTTATATATTGCTGCCCCACCAGTGTCTAGTATGTTATGGACATAGAGTGCACTCAATACCTGTTTTTGTACAGATAAATAGATGATTGCTGTAAATAGCTGAGAAAAGAAGATGCCATTAAGAACAACTCTCTTGAAGGTTGATTCAAGCAATTTTACTAAAACTTATTGAAAAAGGACTTAATTTTAAAACCAGAGACAGAAAAATACCTAAAGAACAATGGAACAGTTTATCAGTTAATTGAATTCTGAAATTAATCATTTTTGTATGCATGCAGTGTCCCTGTTTCTAGTCTAAGTTCAAGTATGAATGCCAATGTTGAATTCAAATAGAGCTTTGGTGAATGAGTAACTAGCTCAAGGTCAGCAACAGGCTAAACATGCTGCTTGTCTGCTTCCCAGTCAGTATCGTGGAAGTTACAGGTGTAGGTAAAAGTCACTATGATACCCCACAATTTACATTATTAAGCCTTCTGGGAATATGATTCCATATCATCTATCTCCTAGACTACTTAAGTTTTTTTTTTTTTTTTTAAAGATTTATTTATTTATTTACTTGACAGAGAGAGATCACAAGTAGGCAGACAGGCAGACAGAGAGAGAGGAGGAAGCAGGCCCCCTGCTGAGCAGAGAGCCCGATGTGGGCCTCGATCCCAGGACCCTGGGATCATGACCTGAGCCGAAGGCAGAGGCTTTAAACCACTGAGCCACCCAGGCGCCCACTACTTAAGTTTTTAAAGCGATGAGATTTTATGACTTTGGGAAACCAACTCCTGAAGCCTAGAAGAATGACATAACACCAATGATATTGAGCATCCTTGTAAAATATTGACAGGTTGAAAGCTATATCTAGGTGACAGAAACCTAAGCAGAGATAGATATGACTTTTATTTACTGGGCACTCTAAGTCAAATAAATTCATATTGATTAATTGGTCTTATATCTACTTAAGTGGTGTTCTTTCCACCTAGGTAAAATCATTGAACTTTTTGTGTGTGCGCGCGCGTGCGCGCGCGCGCGCGTGTGTGTGTGTGTGTGTGTGTCTGTGGTAACGATGTCGAGACCTGTGGTCTCCAGTTGCCACTAGCTCAGTATTATGGATGTTTTAGAAAAGTAGAGGGGCACCTGGATAGCTCAGTCTGTAAGCATCTGACTTCAGCTCAAGTCATGATCCCAGGGTCCTGGGATGGAAGCCTGCATCAGGCTCCGTGCTTAGTGGGGAGCCTGCTTCTCCCTCTCCCTCTGCAGCTCCCCCTGCTTGTGCTCACGCATGCTCTCTCTCTCTCTCTCTCTGTGTCAAATAAACAAAATCTTAAAAAAAAAAAAAAGAACAGAAAGTTTTCCCTCTAGGAAAGTATGACTGTGAAGCTCACTTGAGAACTTTTCTTAACCTGGTGATTGAATCCAAGACTATTTTGGTTTGTTTGTTTATTAAGCAAAATGTTCTGAAACACTGATATGACCATTGTTGGATTTTTAAACTCATTTTTAATTTATTTTAAATGTGGTAAATGATCAAACTATAAATATAATTTTGTATTGAATGTGCACACAAGGTATTCTAAATCCATTACATTATTATCCACTTAAGAAGCAAATCATGATCATGTTCTCTACACTCTAATCCTTACCCCAGGGGTGTCTCTATGAAAGCCAGGTCAAATGTCCTATGCATACAAATTTCAAAATCTGTCCTAGGTGAGGAGCAGAGAATATTAGATTAGATTTATATATGAGGCATGCCAACCCTTTATCCTGGAAAGAATCCTAGGTTTTTATTCTAACCTTTTGAAACATCTTCCCAAGAGTAACTATAAACCATGGGTGTCTTCTGCTTTATGACCTAGGTCTATTTCCAGGTTCTGGATTCTTATTTTTTGAAATGTAAACAGAGAGACAGTCCGTCCTGTCACCTGGGGGCTTAACCTAGGGACCTAATTCAGAGCATTTGGCACTCCTGGGTTAGAGCAATTAACTACAGATCTAATTCTCATGTTATGTGAAGAGTAGAATGTTTCTAAGAGAATTGAAAGCATAGATTCCCTACCATATGTCATGTACCTTTCTGTGTCTTAGAAGGTTATGGCTTTTCACAGAAGCACTGAGAATTATAGGGGTATTTTTATCTCCTCTCAGGCTAGATTCGGAGATAGGTGCTTAGTTGAGGAAAATGGGACTCAGCAAGTTTAAACAATTGGCCCAAGACTGTGAAGCTAGAATAGTTATTGGTTTGGTTTTAAAAAAAAAAATCTGCCTTGTTCAAGCCCATCCTCTTTCTACTATACCAAATGGAAGGTTAAGGAGAACAATTTCAAGGCATTGCTTGTCCAAAGGTTTCTTTGACAAATAAAACAGATTTCATTTTATTTATTACTTTCACCTAGGGAAATATGAATCCACATTGGTACCTGGTATTTGGGAGAGAAAAACCAACATGCAACTTTTCCTGTAATTTTAAAAGGATAATTTTATAAGTATCTGATATCAGAAAGGTGGCCTTTCTAAAAACCAAAACTACTACAAAATGTGTTATTTGGTGGCTCTAGTTACTTTCTCAGATGGACACATTTTCTTTACCTTTTCAATGTGTTTCCATTTTTCCAAGTTAACATGAATAGACCTATTCTAAGAGGCGAGATAAGTACTCCTAGGAAATTATACAATAGCACATCATAGATCTGAGAGAAGTTTTCCACATATCTGGAGCCTAAGGATAGAATTTTAATAAAGAAACATGTGAAAGCTGGAATGCTAGATAGAGTTACTGTACTAATGGTGCTTTTTCAGCCTGAAGCCAAACGCAACACAAGAGATAGTATCTTTCTTCTTGAAATAAAGAATTCCTATAACTTGAGCAGAGAGACCAACCAGCAAATTTCCTTATTTCCTTAGTACACATCCCTCACTCTAGGATAAGGCAAAAGAAACAGATCAAATGAAAACAAAACTAAACACAACAAAACATAGTGGCGTTATAAGATATGATTAATATTTCCTTTGCCTTTTTCAAAATGGAAAAAATATTGATAAACTAATAACTTTTCTAATTATTTAGAATCTTCGAAATATTTTTGAATAACAGATGACAAAATATTTGATACTCCTCAAAATATACAGCTTTATATTTTAATTGTGAGTAACAGGAAAACTTGTGGAAAGTCAGATGGCTAACAGTTGATTCAAGGACTCACTTGAAGAAGAAAGAATAATATGATCCTAATTGGAATTGAAATCTTGCATTTTTTTTTTAATTTGACATGATATTTGGGGGGAAAGGACAGGTGAAAGAATATGAGTATGTATATATTTTCTTAATCCTTCCTCTAGTAAATGACACATATCAGGGAAAAAAGTATAAAAACATACATCTGAGGTTCTAAAATTTGTATTTTAGGTTCTATTTACTTGTAAAGCACTTAGACTGTTTTTACAAAGTACTACAAATTGTAAATAGCTGAGAGAATTGTGTGAAGAGGATATATATATATATATGTTCCCTATATATAGGGGATATATATTTCTCTTCCAGATATAGTAATACTGTACTTAGGCACTTTCCAAATCTACTTTATTGTAACGCTTTCCATCACACAAAGCCTCTTCAGGCTGATCTTCTATGCCTCAGAACCTCTAAGTACAAGAATCTGCCTGATTTTTATTCCTCAGGTTTAGGTCCTTAGATACATATCCACTTGCCTTTATCAAAAAGTATATTAAGTTGATTCATAATTTTCAAGTTTTGTCTTCTAGCGTGAAAGTCCCTTGACATCATGCATTTTTGCTTACACGTTGTGTAGCTCCACATAAGACCCAGTGGGACTAAGATGTTATTTGAAGAAAAAAATTGTTGAAAGAAGTTTGTGGAATTATGAAACTTAACTCACCAGACCTGAATGAAACATGTTTAAGCAATTCACTTAAATAGATTTCTCTCTCAGAAATATTCTAAAGTAGTAGACACTAATGGGAATGGCTTTCATTAAATGTCAAATATATAATGCCCTTTGTCCCTGACCTTAGGAAAATCAATATGTTACATTGACAGGATGACTAGCTAGGTATAACTTTAAGGGGTTTAAAAATGTTAACATCCATCTGCAAAAGAATGAAACTGGACCATTTTCTTACATCATACACAAATAGAAATTCAAAATGGATTAAAGACCTAAATGTGAGATCTGAAACCATAAAAACCCTAGAAGAGAACACAGGAAGTAACTTCTTTCACATCAGCTATAGCAACTTTTTTTTCTAGATAGGACCCCTGAGGCAAGGAAAACAAAAGCAAAAATAAACTATTCTAACTACGTCAAAATAGCTTCTGCACAACAAAGGAAACATCATCAACAAAACTAAAAGGCATTGTACAGAATGAGAGAAGATATTTGCAAATGACATATCTGATAAAAGGTTAGTATCCAAAGAACTTATGACGAACTTCTAAAACTCAACACCTCCCACCAAAAACAATCTAACAATGGGCAGAAGATATGAACAGATATTTCTCCAAAGAAGACATACAGGTGGCGAACACACACATGAAAAGATGCTCATCATCACCTACCATCTGGGAAATGCAAATTAAAACTACAATGAGATAGTACCTTTCACCTGTAACAACAGCTAAAATCAACAAAAGAAACAAGTGTTGGCGATGACATAGAGAAAAAGGAACACTCTTGCAATGTTGGTAAGAATGCAAACTGGTGTAGCCACTTTGGAAATAGTATGGAGGAGCCTCAAAAAGCTAAAAATAGAATTATCCTAAGATCCAGCAATCGTACTACTGGGTATTTACCCAAAGAATACAAAAACACTAATTCAAAGGGATACATATACCCCTATATTTATTGCAGCATTATTTACAATAGCCAAGGTGTCCACTGATACATGAAAGGATAAAGAAGAGATGATATATATAGTATCTGTGTGTATACATATATATGTATATATATAATATATATAATGGAATATTATTCGGCCATAAAAAAAGAATGAAATCTTGACATTTGCAATGACATGGATCAAACTAGAGAGAATAATACTGAGCAAAATAAGCCAGTCAGAGAAAGACAAATGCCATTTGATTTCATTCATATGTGGAACTTAAGAAACAAACAAGGAAAGGGGGAAAAGAGAGAAACCAAGAAACAGTCTCTTAACTATAGAGAACAAACTGATGGTTACCAGAGGGGAGGTGATGGGGGGATGGATGAAATAAGTGATGGGGATTGGGATACCTGGGCGGCTCAGTTGGTTAAGCGTCTGCCTTCGGCTTGAGTCATGATCCCGGGATACTGGGTGGGGCTCCTTGATCAGCAGGGAGCCTGCCTCTGCCTCTGTCTGCTGCTCCCCATTTGTGCATTCTCTCTCTCTCTGACAAATAAAATATTTAAAAAAATATAAGTGATGGGGATTAAGGAGTGTACCTGCCCTGATGGGCACTGGGTGATATATGGAATTGTTAAATCAGCATATTGTACACCTGAAACTAATACAACACTGTATGTTAACTAACTGGAATTAAAAAACTTAAAAAAAACAACAGAAAGCATAAAAAACCAATGTTAGCATACATCGATGCATATCAATAGAGCCATATTTACGATAACATATATATACTAGAGATCAGGTAAAGCAGAAGATAGAAAATGCTTAAAATTCTATAGTAATAGAAATTTCAAATGATTTACTCACTAACTATACTAAATAAAGAACTTGAAACTTTTTTATTTTTCCCAAATGACAATATCACTACAAGGCACTAAATTACCCCAATTACAACTTGTTTAATTTATCAATGTCAAGGCAAATGGAATGAGGGAGTAAGAGAAAGGAGTGGTCTCCCAAAATATGAGTTAATACAGATACAACAGACATCAGGGGACCTCATGTGGGTAATTTTACATTAGTTACATAATTTGCTTCTCTCATATCACAAGATATAATTCCTTACAAGGAGCTAAAGCTACTTTATTTTCTTTCAAATGTATAATAAAATGTCATACACATGAAACCTCCTAAAGACTCAGACTGAAAATAGACCAGGACTAAACAGAGTATTGCGATTTCTAATAACAGTGTAAAGGGTAATTCATTGTACATTAAGCGATTGGAGAGAGATTTTATGGGTAGGGTTTTCTTTCCTGATCTGCACAAGTCACACTGGATTTAGTGAAGAGTTAACATCACATGTAAAACAGGTGCATTTGTTTCTTCACATTCTAAGGTTCTCTACACCGTTACCACCCCTCTCCAGAAACAGGTCTTACCTAACCTTCAATGATCTTTAAGCCTTACTCTGCCTCTTACCACTTTTCCCCAATGATTTGTGGTTTGTCCTCCTCTTTTTTTTCCTTTCAGGACCCTAATAATTCTTTGAAACCAGCTCAAGCTAACTCTTATCTTCCTAGATAATGTTCTGACTAACTTCCGTGCATCTTGCCCCATCTATTTGGTAGGGAGAAAAAAAAAAGCTTCAAGAGGCAGATGATAGGGCAGCAAGAAAGTCAGCTGCTAGGTCACCTCTAGTTTGTGGCCTCTCTCCTGGCAATTAAAATCACTCTGGAGTTCACTTGTTGCTACACTTTCTCTGCACTTCCTTTGACACTGACAAGTAAGAACATACAGCTAAGCGAGGCCAGACTACAAAGGGCCTGTCTGACTGCAAAACTGTGCCAGAAAGTTGACTTGTCTCTGTTTATGCCTGCTTGCCTTCTGGCTTACTGTGGGAAGCAAACACTCAGAAGAAAAGATCTATAATGTATAAAAATTTAAATGAGCAGAAACAAATGAGTGACCTTCCTTTCATCCCTCACTTCCTCTTTTATTTTCCCTAGTTCTTTATAGAGGTGATTTCTGTTTTTAATTATGTAACTACTGCAGCTTGTTCCTAATAGAAAAAAAAAAAGTAAATTGGAGGTTGGAAGAAGCCAGAAATTCCCTGTACTTTGTTTGGGTAGTAAGAGTGTATGATAATAACTCTAGGCTCTGTTACCATATAAGACAATTTGTTTCTGAGCCACAGTTACCTAACTTTGGTACACTGGTATTTCTGATGAAATGAGATCCCATAGCAGGTCCCATACCAGAAACATTTCTGCAACATCGGTGTTTTGGTATCAGCCAGAGTGGATTCTTGGCAGAAATGTCTAAGAATGAATCATTTACAAATAACTCATCTTCCTGGAGAGAAATAAAAGATACTGATGATCAGAGACACAAACATGTTTGTACTTAGTGAATTAAAAAAAAAAAGTGAAACTGCATTTTGCTTAATTGTTAAACAGTTGTTTTTTCCTTCACTGCCTTGCCTTATCGTGAGAACTAGATTCTTTTTTTGTTTTATGCCTTTCCAGAGCACTCTCTGTTTCTTTTGGTTCTGGTCACTTTGCCAAGTTCCCATCCCTTGTTTTGTACATTGTTTTTCATTTTTTGTTCTTATATTCCTTTGGGATGTTCCTAGTTTTAGATTGTTATGGAAAGTGACATAGTAAATTGAAGGAATTATACCCATTTTTTCCATGGTTAAGTTGCACATGGCTCACTGCCCTTGTTTGTTGCAAATACCTTACCATCTGGGGATCCTCATTCTATCCTAAGGTAATGGACTAAAGTAGATATACAGGGATCTTAAAGTCTCTTAATATGACTTGTAAACCTTTCCCCAAAGTGTGTTTTTTTAAACTGTTCCTTTTTTAGGGCACATGATATAATGAGCACTAGGTGTTATATGCAACTTAGAAATCACTGAACTCTACCTCTGAAACTAATAATACACTGTATGTTAGTTACTGGAATTTAAATAAAATAAAATTAAAAAAAATAAAAACTATTCCTTTTTTCCTACAACTTTCTGATCAAAAACCTTGGGTGATTTTTTTTTATTGTACACTAGGTATAATCCAAACACCTTTATTGTCCGTTTGGGATTTTTCATAACCTTATCCTAATTTAAAATTATCTCTCCTGAAAGCAATTAATTTTACATGTCCATTATCCGTGACTTGACTTATATCCTATTACTTATTTGGGAAATTCTTCCTTTTCCTCTCATCTGATGTAAATCATAAGTATTTTTCATATCCAACTCAAATTTCACCTCTTTGATATTGGGATTCCATTTTCTGAATTCCTGCCTGATTTATATTCTCTGCTATCCATTTTAAGCTTTCTATAAAGTCTTATTTATAAACTATGTTCATACATCACATGCTTTTTCACTTAGATTGGAAATGTTATAAGGAAAGAGTCAACTTTTTTTTTGTTTTATTACTACTCTAGTATGACTTTTCTGATAGTGATTAATTTGTTTGCTAGACTAATACAGCAGGTTATACCGTATTAGGTATAATTTAGTGTAGAATATTCCTAGTAGTTTTTAGTCAAAGAATGGCTAAGATAAATGGGTTAATGCTGATGACGTTCATTAGGGCACAGGATGCAAAAGATGTATTCATATGAGTAGATGATGATTTACATTTCAGATTTTTATGTCCAACATGACCCTCATTTCCCTTTAGTTTTGAGTAGATGTATTTATTGACACTATGGAGTGACTTTTAAAAAAGCAAAGGTGAATTTGGAAGATAGTGTATTAGGAAATTTGTATTGATCTCATTAGCTAATAACCTGAATCCCAAGACTTCATAAATGTTTATATTTTTGACCAGGACTTATATTGCACATAATACCATTCCTCTCCTAAAACTCTATTATACAACATTCCCTCCAAAATTTGTCTTCATAGGACATATACTGGGTCCACCATATTGTGTGACAAGGGATATAGAGGGAATACTAACAAGAGAGAAAGGATAACTCTTACATTTTTGTCCTTCGATTTCACTTCCATTTTCATTTTGGCAGGTCTCATCATCTTATGACCTTCAACATTCATCACTAAATTCTAAAAAGTAAAAAAAAAAAAAAAAAAAGCCAACTGTGCCAGATATATTGGTGTTGGGGTATTTCTACCACATCCAACAATAATAGATAAGCAGGTTACATGGCAACTAGAGAGAGAGAGAGATCAGTCATTCAAAGATAATATGGCTGATAGAGAGTATAATTATCACTGACTTGTTCAGGCTGACAGACAAGGAAAATACAATGATTGAGGGCTGTAATTTGTAAATGGCTCTATCCTGTTGTAGGTACAGCTCCACAAACTGAGAATATTAGGCCAGAATACCACCCACGTCTAACTTATGCCTTCCTAACATGAATTGTTTCATGGAACATCTAAGTGGGGATGACCTTTATGTAATTGAACATATGTATTTGGATCTTGACAAAACTGTTAAAAATAACTATAGCTACAATATTTTATTAATGGGTATAACAAAATATATGAATTGTGATATCACAACATAAAATGTGGGGGCAAGTAATGTGTAAAATATTTCTATGCAATTACAGTAAAGTTGTTATCAGCTTAAAATAAACTGTTATAACTGTTATAAGATGTATATGAAAACCTCATGGTGATCACAACTCAAAAACCTATAACAGATATATACATGATAAGACAAAAGAATCAAAGCATACCACTACAAGATCATTAATTCACAAAGACAGCAAGAGAAAAAGAAAGGAACAAAAGAACTATAAAACAGTTGGAAAACAACTTAAGAAACATATCAATAATTTCTTTAAATGTAAATAATTTAAATCTTCCCATTGAAAGACAAAGTAGTTGAATGGATTAAAAAACCAACAAGACTCAACTGTGTGTTGCATACTGGAGATTCACTTAAGGTTTAAAGACTTTCGTAGAATGAAAACAAAGGGATAAAGATATTGCATGCAAATTATGACCAAATGAGGCAGGGATAACTATACTTAAGTTAGACAAAATAGACTTGAAATCAAAAGCAGGATAAGAAGAGGTAAAGAAAGTCATCTTATAATGATAAAGGAGTCAATTCGCTAAGAGGTTATAACAATTATATATGTACCCAATATTAGAGCACCTAAATGTAGTAAAAAATTATTAACAGATCTAAGGCAGAACTGCAATAAAGATAGCAATGCAATAAAAGTAGAGGACTTCAGTTCCCCACTTTCAACAATGGAAAGATTATTGAGACAGAAAACCAATAAGTAAATAGGGACTTAAACTATGCTTTAGACTAATCGGACCTCACGGACATGTACAGAATATTTTATTCAACAGCAACAGAATACACATTCTTTTCAAGTGCACATGGAATATTCTCCAGGATAGAGCATACGTTAGGTCACAAAACAAGTCTTAACAAATTTAAGACAACTGAAATCTTATCTCTTCAAAGCACAGTGGTATGAAACTGGAAATCAATAATGGGAGGAAAGCTGAAATATTCACAGAAATGTAGAAATTAAGCCACAAACTTATGAACAGTGGGTTGAAGAAGAAATCAGAAAATACCTTGAGACAAAAATGGAAGCACGACATAGCAAAATTTGTGGAATGCAGCACAAGTAGTTCTAAGATGGAAGTTTATAGTGATAAAGGCCTACATAGAGAAGAAATATCTCAAACAATTTAACATTACACCCCAAGAACTAGGGGAAAAAAAGCCAAAATTTAGCAGAATAGAGGAAATAATAAATAATAGAGCAGAAATAAAAGAAGTAGAGACTAGACTAATAATAGAAATGACCAATGAAACCAAGAGTTGGCTTTTTTAAAAAAGATAAAATGCACAAACCTTTAACCTTAGAAGAGATTACTCAAATAAAATAATTAAGGAGGAGACATTACAACTGATACTACAGAAATACAAAAGATGACAAGAGACTATACTATGAAAAATTATATGCCAACAAAATTAGATGACTTGGAAGTGGATAAATTCCTGGAAACAAGCAACTTACCAAGACTGAATCTCGAAGTAACAGAAAATCTGGACAGACCGATAGCAAGCAAGGAGATTGAATCAGAATAACCGAATTCAGTAAGTTTTCCAGATAAAAAAATCAACATAAAAAATAGGTTGTGAGGGATGCCTGGGTGGCTCAGTCAGTTAAGTGTCTGTGTCTGCCTTTTGCTCGGGTCATGATCCCAGAGTCCTGGGATGGAGTCCTCCTTTGGCTTCCTTGCTCAGCAGGGAGCCTACTTCTTCCTCTGCCTGCCACTCCCCTTGCTTATGCTCTTTCTCTCTCTGTCTGACAAATAAATAAAAAATCTTTGAAAAAATAAGTTGTGTTTCTGTATACTAATAATGGATTATCTGAAAGAAAAATTAAGAAAGCAATCTTATTTATAATAGCATCACAAACAGTAAAATACTTAGGAAAAATTAAACCAAGAAGGTGAAAGACTTGTACACTGATAAGACATTAATCAAAGAGAGTGAAAAAAAACATAATTGGAAAGATAGTCCATGTTTTTTGGATTGGAAGAATTAATATTGTTAAAATGTCCATGATCCCCAAAGTGATCTACAGATTCAATGAATCTCTACTAAAATTCCAATGCCATTTTTCATAGAAATAGTAAATGATCCTAAAATTGTTATGGAACCACAGAAGACCCCAAGTAGCTAAAGCAATTGTGAGCAAGAATAAAGCTGAATCAGGCTTCATACTTCCCTGACCTCAAACTATATTTCAAATATTTAGTCATGGACAAAGGATAGTCTCTTTAGCAAAAGGTGTTGGGAAAACCGAATATCCACATGCAAAAGAATGTAGTTGGACCCCTATCTTACACCACTCGTGAAAATTAACTAAATGAATTTAAGACTTAAACGTAAAGCCTAAGACCATACAAGTCCAAGAAGAAATCATAGGGAAAATGTCCCTTGACTTTGGTCTTGGCAATGATTACTTGGATAAGATCTCAAATGCACACGCAACCATAGCTAAAATTAGTAAGTAGGATTACCTCAAACTAACGAGTTTCTGCACAGAAAGGAAACAATAAGTTGAAAAGGCAATACAGAATGGGACAAAATATTTGTGCACTATATTTCTCTTAAGGGGTTAAAATCCAAAACATAAAAACACTTCCTTTAATTCAAAGGGAAAAAAACAAATAATCCAATTAAAAAATGGGCAAAGGACACAGAATAGACTTTTTTTTTTCTGAGAAAGACATACAAATGACCAGTAGGTACATGAAAAGTTGCTCACCATTAATCACCAGGGAAATGAAAGTCAAAATCATGATGGGATATGACTTCATGTTTGTTAGGATGGCTATTATCAAAAAGGCAAGAGATAACAAATACTATTGGTAGGTAGAGAAAAGGGAACTCTTAGGCACTATTGGTGAGAATGTAATTTGGTATAGCTATTATGGAAAATAGTATTGTAGTTCCTTAAAAAATTAAAAATAAAACCGTAAGACCCAATAATCCCATTCCTGGGTATCTGGAGGAAATGAAATCATTATGTCAAAGATTTTCTGCATTCCCATGATAAGTGGAGTATTATTCACAATACCCATGGTAAGGAAATGACCCAAAAGATTTTTGAAGAATGAATGAATAATTATTAAAATAAATTTTCAAATATAGAATGAATAAGGAAAATGTGATACACACACACACACACACACACACAGAGTTGATCCTAAACAACAGAGGTTCGAACTGCATGGGTCCACCTGTATGCATATTTTTTACAGTACTATAAATATATTTTTCTTATGCTTAATATTTTTTTCTATATTGTAAGAATGCAGTATATAATACATATAACATAAAATATATGTTGTTTATGTTACCAGTAAGGCTTCCAGCTAATAGTAGACTATTAGTATTAAGTTTTGGGAGAGTCAAAAGTTATACATGGATATTGGACTGCAGGAGGTTAACACCCCTAGCCTTGTGGTTATACAAGGGTCAACTGTATAATAGAGTATTATTCAAGCCATAAAAAGGAAGGAATTCTTGCCATTTGCAACAATGTGGATGAAGCTGGAGGAACTAAGGCTAAGTGAAATAAGCCAGAGAAAAAGAAGTACTGAATGATATCAACTATATGTAGAACTTTAAAAAAAACAAAATTGATTTCATAAAAATAGCAAATAGAATGATGTTTGACAGGGGCTGGGTTTGGAGGAAAAGGGGAGGTATAGATCAAAGGACACAAACTTTCAGTTATAAGATGAATACATTCTGAGTATCCAAAGCATAGCATGATAACAGTAGTGAATAATATGGTATTATATACTTGAAATTTGCTGAGAGTAGATATTAAGTGTTCTCACACCAGACACATGAAAAAAGAGTTAACTATGTGCAGTAACAGATGTGTTAATTATCTTGATCTTGGTAAGCATTCCACAATGTATATTATATCAAATCATCACATAGTATACTTTAAGCATATATAATTATATTTGTCAATTATTCCTCATTAAAGTTCTGGAAAAAAGTTTAATTCATGAAAAGTCCAAGCAGTAACCCAGAAATCCAGGCTCTTTCCTGCTTTTGGCTTTGCCAGCTTTAACATGTGGCTTCCAAAATTGTTCTGGTTATCTTCATCAAGCTAACACAGAAGATCAAGATCATGTAGCATAGAGGAAGGAGATTTTATTGTACTATTTAGGTAGTCATGTACATTACTTGTTCTCATATTTTCTTGGTTAGTATTTGATCAACCTGAACCTCACTAATTATAAAGGACTCTGAGAGATTTACACTAGCTGTTGACCATCAAATAAGAGTTTAGATGAACAAGTTTCAAGTTTCTGCCTGAAACACTTACTGATGAAACTTTTATTTCATAGGTTTTAAAACTACGTAATTTTAGTTCACGCTGGGACTAAATACTGTATGAGGAAATCCTAAGATTTTTAACAATAATTTAAGATAGTCTTGTGATGGCTTCATGCATTTTTTTAACTGAAACATTTTTATACCTGCTTTGGAATAAAATTAAACTCTTTGCCTTTTAAAATTATATATGAAAATATTTTTTTCTACATAAGGAGTATAGTAAAATAAACCGGAAACACTTTAATCTTAGTTTTCTTTTTAAGTTTGGTATTGAAAGGTTGAGAAATGAGCATTTATTAAATGTTGAAGTGCTGTAAATGATGAAACCAAGGAGATATAAAATATATTGCTATGGGGCACCTGGGTGGCTCAGCCGTTAAGCGACTGCCTTCGGCTCAGGTCATGATCCTAGAGTCATGGGACCGATTCCCACATCCAGCTCCCAGCTCCCTGGGAAGTCTGCTTCTCCCTCTGACCTTCTCGGCTCTAATGCTTTCTCTCACACTCTCTCTCTCAAATAAATAAAATCTTTAAAAAAATATATTGCTATGTTCTTATGAATTTTTAATGAATAATAAGAGAAATCCAGGTTACCTATGACAAAATTGAGGAAAAAATGCTTTCCATAAAGACAAATGTGAGTAACACATTTGCTTTGATATTTTATATTCATACAGAGGAAATTTTAATTTAATAGAGATCTATTTTCTAAAAGTACCTCCTAATAAAAAAAAGTACCTCCTAAAGTACTAATAAACAAGCAAAGGGACAGGAATCTAAGTACTTTAATCGAAAACTTCCATTTTCTTCATTCATTAAAGTAGTAGAAAAAGATAAAAATTTTTTTGTTTTGTCTTTACTCTCTTATCTTGCTCCCCACTCCCCCGCATATGTATAAGACAAATGAATATCCTGAGCAGAAGAAAATCACATACATGTACCATATTTTTTTATTTGTTTACATTCACAAGGACAAAATGAAATTTGAACCTTAAATAAAGCAGCAAAAGAACAATAAAATGCCTCCTTCATTCTATGACACAAATATGCTAATTATTTTCCTTCGAAAACCTATTTGAATTTTTCTAGTGACACTAGGTACACAAAATTACCAATCATTATAGTTGTTATTCACCTTGAATTCCTAAAATTACATAAAATAAGAGGTAGCCTTCTTTCCTTTTAATAAGTTAACATCTAAAAAGAGTGGATTTTTTGTTTTTTGTTTTTTAGAAACTAGGGCATCATGTTTGCACTTTGAATATTCAAATTTGGTATCCTAGCTATACACATCATACAAATAAAAAGCTGTAGGGACTAAAATATAGTAGAGAGGGCGCCTGGGTGGCTCAGTGGGTTAAAGCCTCTGCTTTCGGCCCAGGTCATGATCTCAGGGTCCTGGGATCGAGGCCCGCATCGGGCTCTCTGCTTGGCGGGGAGCCTGCTTCCCCCTCTCTCTCTCTGCCTGCCTCTCTGCCTCCTTGTGATCTCTCTCCCGCTGTGAAATAAATAAATAAAATCTTTAAAAAAAAAAAAAATATAGTAGAGAGAGGAAAGTGACTGAAATTCTGTCTGCATTATTGTGCAGATTTTAGCATTAATAACTTTATACATGAAATAAAGAAAAAATGCTGTTTTTTCTAAAAATTCTAAATATGTAGCTATATTTAGATATTCTCAGGAACTACATAAGCAGAATACTGAACAGTTTCTAATCATTACACACTATCTTGTATTTCATTATTTCCATAGTTTCCATTCTAAATGTGCCCTTGAAAACTTAAGCCTTTTGCATGCCTAACTCTGAGTGACCACAGTGTGGTGTGAATGTCATCATGCATGTAATTGTAAACTTTGAATTTTACCATGAACAATGTGTTCTTGGAAGGAGAGAAAGAGAAGCAGAAGAAGGTTGGAGAATAATTAAATAATGCAGAAAATTCTGCCTGCTATTGTACTCCAAGCTCTTATACCCCAGGGTGAACCTAAGAAGGAAAGTAGGATTTTTGCTATTGGGGAGGGGGGCTGAATCAGTGGGGGCATAATGTCAGTTTCAGAGAGCCTGTCATAGTGTGAATATCTTTTAGCCTGAGTGTTAATTGTAGTGTTTGAGGATTCGTAATTGAGATACTAATGACTCTAAGTGCCAGTCAAAACTTCCATCTGTTGCCAGCTGACAAAACATCTGTCTGATCCATTGTTGGAGGAAAAACCAGCTTTGGTAGCATTATTGAGATATGATGATCTCTAAATTATAGAATTTTTATGGGGTAGTCAAAGGGATTCCTTATAGTAATTTGATTTATATACGATTTAGGAATTAAGAACCAAATTTAGAACATGTACCCTGTATAAGATGGAAATCCATGGCATGAGATATGCATAGTGCTACATCATTTCTCCCTGATCCATTTGTATATTTAAAGAGTTTCTCACATTAAGTGGGTACATTTCTCTCTATTTTTCTAAAGAAAACTTATTGTCATTCTTTCAGCATCATCAGTATATCCTGTTCCCCATGGCTTTACTTGAAGCACTTAAGATTTCCAGAACCCAGTCTTTAAAAGAGTCACAAGGCAAAAAGAGGTAAGATGTATAACCAAAAAGTCTTTTCTTAAATTAGAAAAACATTTAAAAATTATAAGCTGCAAATATTATTGGAGAAGGGTTTGTAAGTGCACATTGAAATTTATGAAATATTTTATATTCCCAAAAATGTAGAGAATAGTATCCTAAACCATTTAGTGTATAAAATGTTAAAGCATGGAAATAATTCATAAAGATTTGAGTTTCAGGAAGATATCTCTTAACAGTTGGATTAGAATAGCAAGAAAGTGAAACCCGAGGAGGTAAATAGGGGGCTTTATGATAATGACAACAGTGGTCACCAAAGTCAGTGCTGTGGCTCTTACCTGAACTGAACCATATTATGTGGGATTTGTATATCATTACAATATATTTGAATGTTTTAAAATTAGCTTAATATACAAATATGTCATGTAAATGATTTATAAATTGACCTACATATTTGGGTTAATTCTAAAATTTGTTTACTTATGGTGCTTCATTTTCATTTTGGAGATTGCCAAACAAGTTATCAATATTCAGAATAAAAGAGATGTCTGAGAGAGACTTTGTGGAGACTTATGGAAATAAAAACTTTATTTTCTTGTAAGCATTTCTTAATTTTAATGTGACTACACTTTTCTTCTGTTGACTATAGTATAATTTCAGAGCTGAGTTTGTAGCAACTTACTAATATTAAAAGCTTTATCTGAAATGAGTTATAGTGTATAAACCCAGGCAGAGGCAGAAAGCTGCAATGTTGTGTGTCTTGTTGGATTTATAGCATATTCATGTAGGTTATTGAGGAGGAAAAACTCATTCTGTTTGTCTCTCCTTTATTTTCACACTACAACCCACACTCAAAACACTTCTGACACCAGAAGCCTGGTTTGTTGTTTCCCCCGCCGCACACACCAAGCAGTTCTCCGTGATACCACCTGGGTATGACCAGTCCCCATCCAGGAGCCCACCCAGAGTCACCTCATTAGAACAAAAGGCACTCTTATCACCCAGGAAATTCCAAGGGATTTAGGAGCTCTGTGTCAGAAACTAAGGTCAAAAATCAATTTTAGAGCAAAAGATGCTCCTTGCTCTCTTATCACTTAGGAAATTGCAAGGTTTTTAGGAGCTCTGGGCCAAGAACTGGGCAAGGAGACCAATATGTATATATTTTCTATTTCAGTCATGGACTGTAATCGCAGTTCCCCTAGTAACTTGAAGTGTGTACTCTTGCTGTCTTGTCTGCTTTACATGACCTACAGGAGTTGCACTAGATGAACCTGTACCTATAATGGAAACGAGTAGGCGATGGTTTGCAAGAGTGGGGATAAGGTGATATAGAATTAATAATGCTTCTAAACTCCTTAACCAAGGTGAATAAGGTATTAACCTTACTGATATGAATATTTGGAATAAGGGATGAGGGTCAAGAAGAGTAGGTCTGGTAGTTGCGGTAGATAGAGAATATTGCAAAGTTAGTCAAATATGTTTTCTTGGTTATCATTTATGAGAAATTATTTACAAGTTTTTTGGTTATTTAAAAATTAAGTGAACTTTTCAGCATCCCAGTGAAATAAGTTTATGTTTTCACTTTTTATCAATAACCCGTTATAATAAAAGAACTCTGCTAAGAGTCACAGAGAAAACTAGTGAACTAGGAAAAAGGTTCTGACTTCATTTCTGTGTCATTTATATGTTCCCTCAAGTGAAAGAGCTAACTATACACAAGTTAAAAAAAAGGGGGGGAATACTCCATTTATGATCCTATTTTATTTAAAATTTTATTTTTGAAAAATTTTTACTTATACACTGTACTTGCACTTACAAATAATTATTTGAATCTCTTTTCTTAGGGATATATGATTAGGAACTAATTCTAATATGGTTTCACAGATTGAGAATCTGGCCAAAAAACAATGAGTCCCTATTTGAGCTGTTGCAATTCTTCTAAATGGTAATGAGAATTCATGGTTTCTGCTTACTTTAAGGATTATATTTTGAAGAGACAATATTACTTGTGAATACAGGCTGAATCCTGATATGGGTCACAATCATCTAAGCTGCTTGTTAAAGGACAGATTTGTAGATACAATTGCTGATTAACTGAATGGGAATTTTTGCATGCAGGGCGTAAGAATATGTGTGGTAACAAGCACCATCAAATGGTTCTTATACTTATCAAAGTGGGAAAACCACTCTTAAAATGTACAAAGTTTTCTGGAAAATATGGCATAAAAATATATCTATGCGTAACTTCCATCTATAGTTTTCTGGAAAACATAACATGAAAAATATATGTCTATATGTTTTCATACATCTGGGATGATCTCTTATTTTATTTCAGTATTTTAAGCGTGTCAGGGTTTATTTTTAATATATTCCTCAGTATTATAAAACTGTATTAGTGATATTTATTGAATGCATGATTAGTTATCAAACAGTAACATGAAAAATCTTAAAGAAAAATCTTCTTGAGTATAGGGCATAGGTGAATATGTATTATGTTAGTGAAAAAGGCATTAACCGACAATTATTATATATATCATGCTTTATGCCCATTAAGTGTATCATTATAAATTTTTTTCAGCTCTAGCATAACTATGAAATTGTGATATAACCCCTACAGGGTAAACAGCATTTCATTACATCACTCAGCCATAGTATTGTGGAATCAAAATTTTTTGTGCAAGTGAAAGACTTAAAATGAAAAGCAATCAAATTAGGCATGCAGAACATGGGTATTTCCTCTGCATCAGATAAATGTGTGTTTGAAATATAGAGAGAGTGAACAGATCATTATTAACATTGCATGAATTTCATTTTTGGCATTTCAATAATCTTTAAGTGTAGGAAAATAATCCTTTCTTTATTTCTATATTTGTAAATCCAATTTGGCACTCATCTCAAAGCATTATCATTTTTATTAAGAATGTGTTTTTCAGTCATTTTAAAAACACATTTTAAGTGTCCTTCTGATAGTCAATGTTATACTTTAATATTAGAATTAGGCATGCCAAAATCTGCCTTCTTATTTAGTAAATGAGGCAATTTTTTCTAGCAAGAGAAGGAATTATATGAAGAATACATTTTGAAAAGATAAACACGTTTTGAAGTTTTAAACATTCTACGATGTCTGGATGGATATATTCAAAGGGTTCCTTGGTCTTTTAAAATACTTCTTTCTTGATAATTTAAAAAAGTACAGTGTAACATACAGATAGAAAAGTAGGTATAGTTCCATAAGTTATCACTACATGGATACCCTTGTAATCTTTACTTAGTTTAAAAAATAGAGCATTAGTACCACCCATAGCACCCCCCCATGTATCCCTTCCAAATGATAAATTCTAACCCCCTCCCCAGAAGAAACTCTCCTGACTTCTAACACCATGGTTCAATTTGCCTCCTATATATGTCTATTGGTTTATGCCAACAAGTAACACAAGTATATGTGATTATTTGAATGAGATTTACTGGTAGACAAGAAAAAACGACAGATTTATTCTAATAAATGCAAAGATTATTTATATACAATAAAGAAGAGAAATGGAGAAGGAAAAACTACAATTAAAATATTTTTCCTCTCCTTCAGTAAGATGCTGATTCTTTTCAGTGAGTAGAGATCAGTCATGGTTTTTTGTCTTTGGACACTGAGCCATCACCGAAGAATTTCAGTTGTTTGAGAATTATCCAGAATATCTTGGTCGTTTAACCAGCGACATATAAGTAACAGGATGCTTCTGTTGTCTGACTGCCAGTGTCTTTTTGTTTTTCCCCTCTGTCCCACTTATGCCAGATCTGTACCATTTCCTCTACACACTCATATACCTAGGTGTGCATTTTGTTTGGATAATATATTTTACAAGTAGCAATGAAGTATTGTAGGCAATGCATGAGCTTAATTTTTTGTGGACATTGCCAGTTTTCCAAAATGTTTGTGCAAATTTAAATTCCCACTGGTGGTTTATGAGAGCGTTAGTTATTCTCTTCCTTTCTAATACTTTTAAATCACGTCTTCTAATAGTATCTCATTGCAGTTTTAAATTACATTTCCTAATGACTAATGGAACATGAGACTTTTCCTCTAGCCTCAAGAATAACTTGAGGATTTGACTATTCATTGAGCTTTCCTTGCAACATGAATTCAATAAGTTTATAGTAGTGTATAGTATCTAATTTAAATGTTAGGTACCAGTACAATCACCCACACCTCACCGTTGAGATTGTTCATTGAATAATCAGTTACCAGCTAGTGACATATAATTGATGAAGTATAGATAAACTGGAAAATGGCAGTTGGTCATATACTCCTGACCGTGCTCTAAGATTAGCACATATTTAGAAATTATAGCTTTCCAGGTACTCCAAGCCCAGTTCTTGTTCTCTCTCTTGTCACTACAGGCAACCCAAATTGGGAGTGGGACCTCAAAAGTTGCACTTGGGAGTTATAAGCCTTGTTTGCTGCTACCGTACATATTCTGTTGCTGTCCTGTACCTTCCTTGAAGTGTTGGTGCTGAGTATAGCCTGTTGTATCTCATGAATTTGATTGTGTATCCATATCTACTTTGCTGTTGGTTGATCAGAGTAGGCTTTGTAACCCAGGAGTTGAGAATTTTTTCATATAATTTATACCCACTTGTTTATACATTTTAGAGAATGTCTTTTTTTTTTTAAAGATTTTATTTTTATTCTGGGAGAGAGAGAGAGAGAGAGACAGAAAGGGAGAGAGAGAGAGGGAAATAGTACAAGGAGGTGTATCAACAGAGGGAGAGGAAGAAGCAGACTCCCACTGAGCAGGGAGCCCAATCTGGGGCTCAATTCCAGGACCCTGAGATCATGACTTGAGTGGAAGGCAAACGCTTAACTGACTGGGTCACCCAGACTCCCCATTTTAGAACGTTTCTATTCACTTTTCTTGTCTACTTTTTCCATTGGGTTGCCTGCTTTTTTCATATTAATTTGAAGGAATTTTCTATAAACTTTTGAATATAAACCTTTTGCCAGTTATATTTATTCTAAAAACCTTCTTACCTTTAATTCTCTTATTGAAGAACTTAGGCACAAGAAGTTCTAGATTTTTATATATTCTAATTCATTAATATTTTTCATTTTGGTTAGTGTTTCTTGTATCCTCTTTAAGAAATCTTTTACTACTCTAAGGTCATGCAAATATTCTCCAAAGGTAACTTCTAAAGCCTGTGTGTTTTACTTTTTACATTTGGATTTATAATTCAACTGGAATTGATTTTTTGTGTGATATGAAGTAGCAGCAAAGTTTCATTTTTCCTATGTGGATCTCAGAGTATCCCACACCACTTATTGAAGAAAAATTCCCTTCTTCCACTACTCTATAATACCCCTATTATTATAGATGAAGAGTAAGAGTATATGTGGATTTGGGTTTGCTTCTAAATGTCCTGGTCTTTTATTTCTCTTCTTGGCATGCCACAGTCTTAATTATTGTACTTTTATAGTTAAGTTTTGATGTATGATATGGTGGTTCTCCTAACCTTGTTCTTATTTGAGAGTGCTTTTCTCTTTAAGTCCTTTGCATTTCTAGGTAAGTTTTAGAATCAGATTGTCCATTTACGTATATATGTGTATACGACATACACCGACACACAGATACAAACACTGTTAGCATTTGGGGAAGATTGCACTGCATTTATAAATGATTTGGGGGAGAATTGACGTCATTAAATAATAAGGTTTTCAATCCATAAAAATAATTTATCCATCCATTTGCTTATTTTATACTTTTCTCTCGCTTAATAATTTTCTATGTAGAAGTCTTGCATATCTTTCATTAACTATATTCCTAGGGATCTGATGCTTACTAATGCTATTTTAATCATATATTTTGTAATTTTACCCTTTTTTTGTGGTTAGTATATAGAAATCCATTTGGTTTTTGCATATTGACCTTTGATCTAACAATCTTCCAAAATCCATTCTAACATTTATCTCTAGATTCTTTTGCACTTTCTACATAAATAAATCATATGACTATTAATAATAACATTTATTTCTTCTCTTCCTATCTCTTTGGTTTTAATCTGTTTTTCTTGCCTTTTTGCACTGACAAAGACTTGTGGTACAACACTGGCTAGAAGTAGTGAAGATGGCTTATGATAGTTTGGGTTTTTTTTAGTTGTAGTAAAATATGCATAACATAAAATTTACCGTCTTAACCAGTTCAGTAGTATTTAAGTACATTTGCATTGTTGTGTAACTGTCCCTGCCATCCATCTCTAGTACTCTTTCAATCTTGCAAAACTGAAACTCCATACCCATTAAACAATAACTCTCCATTGCCTTCTACCCCCAACCCTTGGCAACCACCATTCTGTTTTCTGTCTCTATGAATCTGACCTACTTATATAGGAGAAGAAATTCTAAAGAGCACCGGATATAAATGGAATTTGTCATTTTGTGACCAGTTTATTTCACTTAGCATATTGTCCTCAAGGTTCATGCATGTTGTAATGTGTCATAATTTTCTTCTTTTAAAAGGTTGGATAATATTCCATTGTACGTATATACCACATTTTGTTGATTCATTGCTCTGCTGATAGATCCTTGGATTCTTTGCATATTTTGGGAATTATGAATAATATTGCTGGTATAAGTTTCTCGTTGTTGTTGTTTCGTTTTTTAAGCAAAGATTTACTCTCATCCCACTGTGGATTGATTATGCTTTCCTGCTCCTAAGAATTGCAATGCTAGGAGATGTGACACAAGCACAAGATTTAAAAGAGCTTTTTCGGTGGAGCTTGCCTTCTTGTACTTCCATCATCATGAGAAAAACATACCTCGGGTAGCTTCCCAGTCATTGAAGGATAAGTGTCATGTTGAATTGACCTAGAGAAAAATCCCAAAATGGAGCTATGCTCATTTGAGCTCAGCTTCTGGATTCGTCAACCCCTAGATGATGCACAGTTTTTCAGATGTCAGTAAATGGGTGTTCTTTTAAGATGACAGGTTGGGAAGGAGCATGTTATCAGCATTATCGTGGCAATACCAACTCTCAGTATTTTATCACTAATGTGATCGATTGTTGTAGGTTTTCAAAAAAATAGATGCTGTTTATTAAGAAAGGTTTTTTCTATTCCTAGGTGTGTGTGTGTGTGTGTGTGTGTGTATTTATACTTTTGTGAGTGTGTGTTTTAAATAATCTTACTGAAGTATATTTCACATATAAAATTTACCCATTTCCCACATAATTCAATTATTTTTAGGAACTCTATTCTTTCCTCTTCCTAGCTTTCTAGCTTATTTATGAATGGATATTTAGATATGGCATTCCATCACCTGCCTTTTTCTATGTCTATTGAGACTCTCATATAATTTTTCTATATTTTCTAAATGTGGTGAATTCTAGTCTTTGGTATTCACATTAGAACCAGCATTGTAAATATATTATAAAGATAACATAATAGTGTAAAATGTCTTCATATAGATATCTCTGGATTCAGTATTTGTATTTATGAAATATATTGGATTCTTATTTTTTCCTGTCTGTAACGTCCTTATCTAGCTTAGGTATCTAGGTTATTTTGGTTTTATAAATGGGTTGAAAAACATCACCTTTTCATGTTCTTAAAGTTTGCTTAAAATTGGTATTATTTCATCCTTAAATGTGTGATAGAATTCACTGGTGACACAAATATATATTTTTTTCTGTCAAAGAAAAGGATGTTTGTGCTAGAAATTCATAGAAGATATATGAAAAACACACACAAAACTTCTGCATGACTAATTTACAACACAAATTGAATTCCCAACCATATAGGGTCTATTTGTTACTGTTAGGGCATTGATTAGGAAGAAATAGGATTCTTAAATTTAGGATGGAATCTGTACTTGATTCACTGGAAGAACTCACATGGCATGGAAAAAGCTGTGTACTTAGTTATGACTTTGTTTACAGTGGAAGGATACAGATTAAAATCAGCAAAGGGAAAGGACATATAGGGCAAAGTCCAAGAAAAATCAGGTGCAGTCTTCCAAGTATTTCTTTTCAATGGATTCCAAGGATTTCTTTTCAGTAGGAATATGCTTAAATCACTTATCGGTGATGTGTAACGAGTGTGAAATATTGCCAATCAAGAAAGCTTCTCGCCAGAGCTCTGGTGTTCGGGGATTTTATTAGGGGTCAGTCATGTGGGCATGTAGCACCCATGTGACCGACCTCAGTTATTCAGACCCCAAAGCCCTGGAGCACAAATAGACATTTACCGCAACTCACATTGTTAGGATAAACTTATCTGGTGACACTGTATAGTGTGGCCAGAGGCCTCAGGCATACAAAAATAATCCTTTTTTTTAAGTTTTTAATTTAAATTCCATTTAGTTAATATACAGCGTAATACTAGTTTTAGGTGCACAATATAGTGATTCAACACTTCCATACAACACCCAGTGCTCATCACAACAAGTACACTCCTTCATCAGGGATATAAAAATCAGGGTGAGTATTACAAGGGCTCTGAAGATAGCTCCTGGGAGCTGACCAAAGTCTGGTCCTGAAAATGAACTTTCCTTTGGAGAATGTTTTTCAAAAGAAATTTCTCTGGAGTGTGCAGGGTTTGTGCAACCTAGACTTGCTGAACTAGCCATTTCCTGTATACCTTCTTTATCTCTTGTCAGAGAGCTACTTTTAAAACTATTTGAACAATATTAATTTAGCTACATCAGTTTTCTTTTATTATTCATATTGTACATATTTTTCCATTGGCCTTTATTTCTCCTTGTCTCTCTTAGCTTCCATCTGGGCCCATTTTCCTTGTGTGTGAGAAATCTTTATTAGCATTCTCTTCAGTATAGATCTGCTGGTGATGAATTCTCTCAGTTTTTGTTTGAATATTTCTTTATGTTACCTTCATTTTTATTTTTTTATTTTTTTTTAAAGATTTTTTATTTATTCATTTGACACAGAGAGAGAGAGATTACAAGTAGGCAGAGAGGTAGACAGAGAGAGAGGAGGAAGCAGGCTCCCCGCCGAGCAGAGAGCCCGATGTGGGCCTCGATCCCAGGACCCTGGGATCATGACCTGAGCCGAAGGCAGCGGCTTTAACCCACTGAGCCACCCAGGCGCCCTTACCTTCATTTTTAAAGAATATTTTTAGTTAATAGAGAATTCAATTTGGAAGATTACTCTGCCCATCCACTTAAGGATTTTCATTACATTTTATTTTTATATTTGTTGTGTCTTTGAAGAAATCTGTTGTTAGTTTTTCTGTTGCTACTTTAGAGATAATGACTTTTTTTTTCTTTTTCATTGGTTTTTCATTAGCTGTATTCTTAAATGCCTAGGTATGTTTTAATTTCTATTTATCCAACATGGGATTTACAAAACTTATCTACTGTGTGGCTTCATGTCTTTATTCAGTTTTGGAAAATTCCTAGCATTTACACTATACATAGTGTTTTTGCATTCTTTCTTTTAACCTCCAGTACTTCTGGATTACTTTTTTTTTTAGTTTTCCATCTTTTTTTTTGCTTTTTTGGAATTTGTCTATATATTTTATTCTGAATGGTTTTTTATTTATTTATCTTTTAAAGATTTATTTACTCATCTAAGACAGAGAAAGTGAGAGAGAGAGCAAGTGCAGGAGCAGAGAGGACAGGCAGAGGGAGAGGGAGAAGCAGACTCCCTGCTGAGCCAGGAGCCTGAAGTGGGGCTCGATCTCAGGACCTGGAGATTGTGACCTGAGCTGAAGGCAGACGCTCAACCATCTGACCCACCTAGGTGCCACTGAATGGTTTTTTAGTTCATTAACTTTCTCTTCGACTGTGTGTGCCAATTCATTGAGTGTCTTATTTCAGTTATTGTGTTTTCAGTTTTAAAACCTTCCATTTCATTCTTTTTATAGGGTAAAAGTTTTCATCATATAATTAATCCCTTGTCATGTTAATCATAGATTTTTTTAAAATTTACGAATGAATACTCTGTTCTCCTCTGGGACTATTTTTACTATTTGAGGGTATCATTTGTTTGCCTACTTTTTGTTTTCTCAGTCTGGCCTTAGACTTCTATATGCCATAGCTTAATTTCAAGAGTTATTTTAAAGCTACAGCAATCAAGAGACATATTTTATATTAACATAAAAATAGGCTAATTGATTAATGAAAAAGAACAGAGTCCAGATATAAACTCTGACTTATATAGTAAATCTGTTTTCAATAAAGGTTCTATACTAGCTTCCTGTAGATACAGTAACAAGCTATATTCTGTTACGTTTCTGGAGGCTAGAAGTGCCAATTAGATTTCACTGTGCCAAAATCAAGGTGTTATCAGGCTTATACTCCCTCCAGAGCTCTGGGAGAGGAATTGTTTCCTTGCCTTTTCCTGTTTCCAGTGGCCACCTGTATTCCTTGGTTTGTGGCTGTTGCCTCCCATCTTCAAAGGCAATGGATAGCATCTTTTCTCTCTGACTCCACTCCATACCCCCTCCCCCAATTCACATGGCTACTTTCTTTTCAGTAGTAAAATCTCCGTTTTCCTTCTTGTAAGAACACCTATGATTATAGTTAGAGTCCATCTGGATAACCTGGGATAATCTCTCCATCTCAAGATTCTTAAGTTAATCAATTTGCCAAGTCCCTTTGCCATAAGATGTAACATCCACAGGTTCCAGGGATTAGGACCTGGGTATTACTGGGGGCCATTAGTCAACCTATTATGTGCCAAATCAATTCAATGGGCTAGGGCTAGTATTTTCAACATATAGTCATAAAACTATTGTAGAACCATGAACTAGCCAGTCAGCCAATCAAAGGAAGGAAGGAAGGAAATCTCTTACCTAATACCACATAAAAAAATTAACTCAATATGTATTAATTTAATGTGAAGGCTAAAGCTATGAAATTTTAAGAAAAATTATGGGAGCATATCTTTGTAATCTTGGGTTTTTCAAAGATTTCTTAATATGAGAAAAAAACCCATGAGACATAAAAGAAAAATCAATTAATTGGACTTTCTCAAAATTAAAAACTTTGGCTCTCAAAAGACCTCATTTTGAAAATGAGAAGACAGTCTATGGAGTGGGCATAAATATTTGTGAAACATTTATCTGACATAGGACTTGTGTCTAGAATATATGAAGAACTCTTAAACCTCAACAAGACAAACAACCCAGTAAAAAATGGACAAATAATTTCAGTATTCATTTAACAGAAGTAGATATACTGATGGCAAATAAGCACATAAGAAGATGCTCAAAATCATCTAGCTCTCCCTATAGATAAGATTTAAGATACCTAATAATCGGATCATCCCTGTATTCTTTTATTCCAAAACCAATACCCTCCCCAAATGCAAACCATATAGTAAGTACTTTCTGACACTCTCCCGCTGAGATGCCACACCGTTCCCATGGTGTGCGTTATTCCTCAGCGCAACGAGGAGGAAACCCAGTTTGCTGGCTGGAAGAAAGGCATCAATATTAGTGATCGTTTCAAGACTGTTTCTGAAGAGAGAGAGAAAGAGAGAATTTTGCAAAACTCCCACTGTCACATCATATCTAACCTTGTGGTGACATCGGCATTAACACCGTCCAATATATCTATGTTTCAGTCTGACATTAACACTAATGCCCCCTTTTGTGCACTAGAACATATTCACGCTCGCCCACTCAAGAGCATTATTCCAGTAATTCTCCCTTCAAGAGATAGCACAGAGTAGCTTGTATCCACATGGACCCTAACCCTACACTGTCTGGGTTGAAATGCCTCTATCTGTATGACTTTGAGTCACTTAGTTATCTCCTCTGTGTCTCGATTTTCACATCTTTAAAAAAATAAGGATAATAATAATATATTATAAGAGTGAGAAAAATGAATAAGTTATTTTTTCCCAAGTGATTTATAAGAGGGCTTTGCTTGTTAGCATAATGACTTTAATACATTTCTTCTACATCATCAAATTTCACTCCTATTAGATCATTTCCATTAATGTACAAACATGCCTCTCTATTTTTTTCTCCCATTTTAAAAATAAACTGCCTTCTAACTGCATTTTCTCCTCTGGCTACTGCTCCATTTCTTAAGAAATCTCCTTTGCAGCCAGACTTCTGGAGGCTTAACTTTACTTCTTATCTCTGACTCCTCTTTTACCATTCTCAGGTTTTCGCCCCCACCACTTCTCTGATTTTGCTCTTCTCAAAGGTACAAGTCACTGTCTACCTTGATGTTGTGAAATATAATGGTTAATTCTCAAGTTACACTTTACTTGAACTATTAGTATTTCATATAATTATACAGTTAATTTCTCCTCATTCTCCAATATTCTCTCTTTACTGGGCCTACAGTGTTCCACACAGTCCTGCCCGTCCCTTTCTATACTTAGTTCCTTTCTCTCTGGCTTTTTAATGTTGGTAAGTACTGGGGCTTTCTGTATCACTAGTTCTTTCCTTTTCTGTTAGTGTCCTTCCTCTCTTGGCAAGTTCATATCTTCCCATGATTTTTGATACCATCATTTGTGTATTTCTTGCCCAAACCTATCTCAAAAGAATAATATGTATATAATCATATACATACATACATACGTACGTACATATATATATATATATATATACATGTGTGTGTGTGTGTGTGTGTGTATCAGTGCCCTCTTGACATCTCCAATTCAAAACACCTACCCATCAGTGTCCTCACCTTCCCTCACCAGCGATGCTCAGCCAACAGTCCTCCCTGTTTTAGTTGTTCTCTATCCTTCCTGTTGTTCATTATAAAAACTTGGTGTTGTCCTTGACTCCTCTCTTTTTTTCACATACCCGATGTCAAATCCTATTGCTTCTCCTTCAAAACATATCCAGAACATGACTGTTTCTGGTCCCATCCAGTGTAACCAACTTGGTAGAATGCCTCATCATCTCTTTTCTGCATTTCCATAGTAGCCTGCTAAGTACTAGTCCTGCTTCTACCCTTGGCCATTACAATCTATTCTTAACAAAATGTTAAGTCAGACCATATCACTTCTCTACTCAAATTGCCATCATTTTATACAAAACCATTAAAATTATCTATAAATCCTTATCTTCTCCTTGCTTCCCTCTACCTAGCCAATCCTATAGCTTTTGCTGTTTTCTCCTTCCCCCCTTTACCTACACTCTGGTCACATTGGTCTCCTTGCTGTATCTTGCACATTATAGGAAAGTACCCATTTCAGGACTTTTGTACTGTAGAGTTTGTCTTCCTGAAATGCCCTTTCCCAGATAGCCACGTGGCAATTTTCAGGAGATCGTTCAGATTTCACCTCCATAATGAGGCCACTTTCCCTCTCAACCTACTTAATTCTGCAACTGTAATGTTTATGCAGATATATTCTTGATACCCTCTTTTTCTGCTATTTTCTATTATATTTTTAATAGCACCTAAACACTATTATACTGTAGAGTTGAATTATTGTTTTTATCATTTATTTTCTAACACCCCTGCTGGAATATATGCTTCAAAAGAGTAGGAATATTTACATCTCTTTCACTGATATATCCCACGAACCCCATTAGGCACATGTAATAAATATTTGCTAAATTAAGACGGAATAAAAATAAAGGACTCAAAAGAAGGAGACCTGAAACACTGTCTCCCCCTACCTCCCACAGTACTCTAGTGTCTTTGTCTAGGAAGTCTAATGGAATAAGTAAAAGCCTGTAAAATTTGAATGAGCAAGAATAAGAGACATCACAACCTTTTTACCATTCACTGACAAAGGCAGATTACTTGTGATTTAATATGTATATTTAAGGGTTTAGTCTGTGTCCTATGAATTAGTATTCTAGAGAACTATTATTTTTAAACTACTTTGTTGTTTAGAAAGGTTTACTACATTTCCAAATATGAATAATCCTGGTATAAATGTAACGTGTTTCTTCAAATTTATTTGCTTCATAGTCTAAGTGTGGAGTATCAAGAAGCCAGTGTATTATATAAACATCTGCTTTGTGTTTGTGCAAGATAGACTGATCTTACAGCTCAGCTGGGGCAGAGGGCTTTAGGCTCAGCTCCCAGAATGCCTGGACGACTGATACTGACCCTTGGCCAAGATAAAGTAGAAGCAGGATGGCTAGTGATGTTTGAATTTTGAACGCTCCAGGAGATACACAGGTGGTTTGTTACACATTGTTTAGAAGTGTATTGATTAATGACTTACACCAGATTTAACAGGTCATAGTCTTTGGCTTTACTGGAAGGCCTGCTGGATACAAGCTCTGCTGAAACCAAGGTTCTTCACTGGCATCTTGGTGGGTCACAATAATACAATAAAGCACATCCTGTCCTAATAAGAATAGGCCCTATGGAATGGCACTTGGACATCTCCTGGGCTCCCCAGTCTTTCCTTCATTTGATATGCCACGTTTTTTACTTTTACGAAAGGCTTAATGTATGTGGTAGGCTAGAGATCTTGTGAATTCTTTCAATTATACTCATGTAATTGATATAGTGGTTATGGATTTTTCTCAACGAATGAATTATAACCCGTTTTCAGCTCTAATTTATAATTATTATACTGTAATATTTTATAATCTTTAATTAAAAATGTTTCCACAGATTACCTTCTTTAAAATATCTAAATTCTCATAAATAGTAATTTTTTTCATTCTGAGAACTCAGTAAAATAATTAAAGGCTTTAAGAAAGATAGACTACAAATCAGATTTTCATTTTATGAGATGATGTGGCTATAGTTTTGTTACATCTTAACTTCCATATGTCCCATAAACTTTTAGGGCCGTGCTGTATTATTTTCTGAATGTGAGTCTCTCTTTTTCTTATACATAACAGCATGGAATTATATTTTACTATAAATTCTGTAAGTTTAATTATAAAATATAATTTTAAACTTTGTTTCTTTCAAATGATTTAAAATGAATTATTTTTCCAATTTAGCCACAAAGCCTAAGATGAATACTTCCTAGAAATGTACTCTCTTTGTTAAAGGGCTGCATTTTCTGGGTGATTTTTACATAGCCAGAAAATTCCTAAAATGAACTTTGAGGCAAAGTCATGTCATCATTGATCTCCTGTTCAACAATCCTTGAAGCACTAATAACTCAAAATGGTTACAATATTTCATTACCATGGAAATTGGAAGTGATGGCTATGACCTTGATGTATGAGCTGGTGACCCAAAACATGTAATGGATTCAGAGTCTTGAGGTGCTTGAAAATTATGTTTGTATAACCTATTGGGATCAAAGTATATTGATCCTAAAATGAATCCATTTAAATCCGTTGGTAAGCTTGCATATTTAAAAAATAATACTGTTACTCTGTTGCTTTTTTCTCTTTGAATGCAGATATACAGTTTCTGATGGGGCTGTGTTTGTTGAATCAAAAACTACAAAAGCATCTTGAAATAATGTTATCCTTTAAATGAGTGTTTGAATAAAAGATTTTTAAGATGGAAATACTCATAGTTAGCTAGCCAGTCATGCCTGTTGGTTAATCTGTAATGTGTGTAATTTTCAAACCATATATTTTCTTTTTATCATTGTTTTTAGCTATTACTTTGAAATAACTATTCCCAAATTTTTTAAATCCTTTTGTGGCAAACACTAGCCACATCACCATGACCATCTCCTCTTTCCAGGCTCCCTTGCAGTTGTAGTGGTGGAATGTGACCTATTATGGTAAAGAGAATACTGACAGAAGGGACATAACCATTCATAGTCTGTCCTAGATCTCCCAAGAGATCTTCCATATCCTCTCATCTCCCAACTGGATGCAGAAGATTCAGCATGGGACTATAGATAGCCCTGGGGTCCAATAGCACCACAAACTGGAAGGACCCTTGATTTTGGAAGTACTGCTAATAGGAGATTCAGCCAGCCAGGGACATCCACACTGTACTTTGTGTAAATGATACATATACTTTTATTGTCTTAATCCACTGAGATTTTAGTTTAGTTTCTTAAAAATAAGTTAGCATGTCCTAATACAGATTTTTACTTAAATATTAAAAAAAAGTATGTGAACCATACCTGAATTGTTACATTTGGGATAGGAGTTCTGACATGTCATGACTTCATTGATTAAAATTTTCTAAATTGTGTCTGTCCCTAAAAACACAGTTATACTGACAGCAGATATAAAAAGGTAAGGTATATTCTGATTTTATTGCTTGTTTTGGAAAGAGTAGAATAAGGGTCAGTATAACATGTAATTCCTTTTGCTTCTAGCTTTAGGACTATAATTTCAATACAAAATGCTATTTTTGTATTATGATTATGAAATCCTCTTAAAAATGGCTATTCTAGGCTTTCATATTATCTGTAAACATTTTGAAAAGCCAACCTTAAATCTCTTATTTCAATACATTTTTCTGGATTATTCTTTTTTTTTTTCACCACATCCATGATTTACTTTGGTTTGGTAAAACACTGTAAAGTGAGACACAATTTCATTCAGCATTTACTCAATACAAATTTATTGAAGACCTACTATCTGCCAGACAGTATGTTAAGTGCTGAGTTATACAACAATGGACAAACCATATCTGAATCCTGCACTAATAAATAAACTTGGGATCTAGTAAGGAAACAGATTCCCAATAATTAATTATATAAGTAATCTACAATAGCAATTATGATAAGTAAGTGGAGGGAGGTGTAAGAGGGTGTTAAAAGAGACCCAATCTAATATAGGGAAATAGGGAATACTTTCTGAGAAAGGGACATTTATATTAGACATTACAAAAAAAAAAAGAAAAGAAAAGAAAAAAGAAAAGAAAGAGAAAAGAAGGAAGAAAGAAAAAGAAAGAAAGAAAGAGAAAGAAAAAAAGCCCCAGACCTAGTTCATTTGGAAGGAGATTTTCCTGTCAGTTTAGCAAATTATGTCTCTGTAATCCTGATCACAAAGCATAGATCTGGAGGCGCCTGGATGGCTCAGTTAGTTAAGCATCTGCCTTAGGCTCAGGTCATGATCCTGGGGTCCTGGTATCGAGCCCCACATTGGGCTCCCTGCTCAGCAGGGAGTCTGCTCGTCTCTGTCCTTCTGCTGCTTCCTCTGCTTGTGTTCACTCTCTCTCTCAAAAAAGTAAATTAAATTTTTAAAACAAAAATCTTAAAAAAAAAAACATAGATCTATATAATCCAGAAAGGAATTTTAGCTCAGGATTTTTATTTTTATTTCATTTTATTTTCAGAATTTTTATGATGAAGAAAGTTCTTTGAAGACTCATGTTTACTTAAGGAATTACATTCTGAATTCTACAGTTTGTTAAGATGGGCTCTCCAGATTTCATAGCCCAAGACAAAAGCTGATAGCAATTGAGAACACTTTAACTGTCTAGGAATTGAGACTTTTACCAGAGAGTGAATTAATTTACATTGTAATTTAAAGTTTAAGATTCAGAGATGAGAATGAATTTTTTTCACTTTCAGTTGGACTTTCACTTAAATTAATACTAAAATCTCTCCATTAGATTACTTCACCCAGACTGAAGGATTAGAAAGTAAGCAGGTGATTTCATATTGGGAGACGTGTGCATGATTATTTTAGCAGTTCTGTTTCATTAGAGACATTCTTTTTCTTAATTTCTAAAAAATATTTATTTGAGAGAGAGAGAGAGAGAGAGAGATCAGGAGCCAGGGGAGGGTCAGAGAGAGAGGCAGGTTCTCTGCTAAGCAGGGAGCCTGATGCGGGGATCCATCCAGGGACTCTGGGATCATGACCTGAGCTGAAGGTAGACGCTTAGCCAACTGTGTCACCCAGGCACCCTCATCAAAGACATTCTTAAGTGAAACTTGCCTGTTTTTGTTTGTTTTTGTTTTTTAACAGCAAGTGCATGACTGTGAAGAATATAATTACACACAGTTTGCCACCACTGCCTTGATTTGTGCTAAGGTGCTAGAAGTTTTATACAACATTATTTGCTTAATCATTCAATATAGTGAAAGGCAAATAATGTATTAGTGTATACTGAAAATGGATTTGACCTTATAAACCACCTAAAAGATTCTCAGGGGACACATTGACCTATGGACTGGTTCATTTGGTTTGGGAGTAGGATGTTACCCAGTTCTAATCAATGAGAGATGAGAGGAAGTCTACCAAAGGGTTTTTGGATGGGTTTCTTACCTCCTAAGTAGATACAATGAAAACATATCTCTGTTCTTCCAAAAGATATTGTCTTCTCCGGATATTTACATGTGTGGAGTTGAAACTATGATGGTCATTAAGGCCAAAGAAATACCTGACATAGAGAGAATAGCAAAACTAAAGCAAATAATAATAATAAGGAAAGAAGCTGGATCCTGGATGATGTCATTGAGCTACTCTGAATTAACTAACCATAAAGCTGGCTAATCACCATCTCTTACTGCATGAGACGATAGTCTTACCACTTAAATACATTAGAATTGGGATTCTCTGTTACTTTTAGTAGAAGATATTCTGGTAGGTAAGTTCCATTTTCTTTTTACTCTAGAAATGGAAAAATAATCAGTTCACAGTTATAAAAGAAATTCTCTCTAGATCATTCATTTTGAAAGGAGTAAACTTAATCTCACAGGAAAATCTCTGTGATTAAAAATGAGAAATTATGTCAGATTGCTACAGAAACAAGTGTGTTTGATCTTGGGACACTGCTGAGATTCCTTAAATTACTTATGACTAGAGTTAGGGGTATTTCTAGATTATGGGATGGGATTGAATCTTAAGGAACAAGGCAGAAAGTTTCAATTTATAAAAGTATTAGGTATAAAAGGAGGGAAATTTTTAAAAATCCACAGAGAGTTACTAGATTAATTAATGTTACCCACATATTTAGGTCTTTAGTAACTTGGAACGTTCATTTACCAGTGTCTACCTGTATCATAAGAAACTGGGGCTATCCTAGAATATGCATGTTATTTAAAAAAGTCATAAACAAATTAGACAGCATCTTCTATAAAGTTTCTTTGTGGAACAGCATTGATTTTAATTCAAGTAATACTCATTGCACTCATTCTTGCCTAGAGGTAAAGTACCTTAATGAAACTTGTCAAATGAATTGATGACCAAAATAAGACAAAAAATACCTACACTGTGATAATCCTTTGGTTTTCACCAGGGGAAGTTACTCAACTGCCAGCATTTCTAATAAGTGTTGAAACTGTTTTAAGTAACCACAGAACACATCACTTAAAATGGCCCAAAACCCCCTAAAACCCCCAAAAAAGACACCTATTTGCTTACTTAAATCATGTTTCACATTAAAAACAACCTGTACATGATAAGGAAAATTTAGTAAGTAAAAGAATGATGGAAAATGTTAATCCATTGTCAAAATACCCAAATACAATTTTATAGCCTCAGTTTTTATATTCTCAGTTTAGTCTTTATTTGGCATCTTTTTACATAATTAAAGTCACACCATTGTATGTATAATTTATATTTCATGTCTTCCATATTATAGTATTTTATAACTAAATAAGTTAAAACACTNGGCATCTTTTTACATAATTAAAGTCACACCATTGTATGTATAATTTATATTTCATGTCTTCCACATTATAGTATTTTATAACTAAATAAGTNAAAAAAAAAAATAAAACACTTGTGAAATGAATCACTGAATGAATTTGCATAGGTGACTTACCTGCTTATATCTCTTGGTGAATATTCAAATTACTTCTCAATAGTTACTATGACACATAATATTGAGATGAAATCCTCTTGGCATAACTTTAATGTTTAATAAATATGTAGGCCTACCACATTATTATGGTTTTCCAAAGCATAATTACCCAATCAAATAATATGAAAAATAACATAGTTATTTATATATCACCTAAATGCATTAACCTATAACTATTACATAGTAAACTTAGTTTTTGTGAGCACAGCTATTTTATCAGTTCTTCCTTGTGGTGTTACATTCTTAATATTTGATAATATAAATTAAGTAGTTAATAATATAACTTTACTAGCCTCTATAATTTTTATAACCATCTAGATATGTGTCTAATATGGGAAAATCCTTGGGCTTTCCAAGTAGCTAGCAGACTATACTGTATTATTTCTATTTTCATGTTTGTTAAATATTTAAAATTTAGAAAATCATGAAGATAGAAATAATAAAATGACACAGCCCAACAGGACCCACTGAGGTAAATAACTTGAGTCACTGAATATAAAGTCATTTTTTTTAATCTAAAATTTTGACATCCTGTTCATTGTAGATTTTTTACATTAATTTCTACATTTTATAATTTAATCTTTCATTAAATATTATTGTTAGTGAGTTATCATCTCAAGACTTGAATTTGAAAGTATTTTGTATATATTTTCTCAATGTAAACAAGTCAATATTTTCCATAAACATCTTAAATTTAATTTTAAAGTAACTCTATTCCTAAGAATAAGTTTTATTTCATCTTACTCTTCATCAAGATCACATAATGTAATATAACCTCAGTCAGTTGAGGTGCCATCCTCTGTGGGCATACTGTACTTTATAATTTATCATTATTAAAAATGTAAAGGTAGTCTTTATTAATAAAAATGTAACATGACAAAATTAACCACTCCAGTTTATAGAAAAATATATTTAATTTTAAAATTATAATAATAAGAACAATTTATATACATAAACAAGGCAGACCAGAAATATTTAGTGGAACTTCCTGCAGTGGGGGAAACGTTCTGTACCTGTGCTGTTCAGTGTGCGAACCACTAGCCAGGGTAGCTATGGCCACTTGCAAGGAGTAACTCAACTTTACATTTTATTGAATTTTTGTTCATTTAAATTTAAACCTAAGTAGCTTCATGTGTCTAGTGGCTACTCTAATGGATAGTAGATTTGGATCCTTTGCCATGTCCTACAGGATGAGCTATAATATAAATGGCTTACTTTAATTTACATTAGATCTAAAATGTTACATGAGCCTATGGATTTTCCCAAACCCAGTGTCTGCAGCTTAGGAATAGAGCCATGTATTATATATCTTTTAAGAAGTAAGGGACTTGGAAACTTGATGTGGAATATTTGACAAATAAGTCTCATCAACCACTTTTTTCACAACTGCTTTATGGCTTCTGAACATGCTGCAAATTGTTCCCAGTCTTACGTGTATAGGAACACATGTGCCTCCATGGGATCCTCCTTAGAAGTGATAGAAAAAAAATTATATCAACATGATAATCCTGGAGCGCCTGGGTGGCTCAGTCAGTTAAGCATCTGCCTTCAGCTCAGGTCATGATCTCAGATTCCTGGGATCAAGCCCTGCATAGGGCTCCCTGCTCAACTGGGAGCCTGCATCTCCCCCTTCTGCTCCCCCTGCTTGCACCCTCTCTCTCTCTCTCTCTCTGTCAAATAAATAAATAAAATCTTTAAAAAAGAACAAACCATGATAATCCTGAAATTTAGGGTAGCTGCAAAACAAACAAAAACCCCACAAAAACATTCGTGTATAATCTGCATAAAGCAGAGCCCAGAAAGCCTATCTTTGATAGTCTGCTTGAGAATTTTGTGTTATCAGCTCAGTGTAAACTCGATGAGCACCTGAGTTCCGTATGATCACAGAGCCAAAACTGCTGTGACTACATGGAACACCTTGTTAGTTTCTGCACCACGATATAATGGAAAAGCCCACAGAAACTCGAAAGGAGGGACGGTTCTTAGGGGAAATACGGTGCTCCTCTTGTCAGGCATATAATTGTATTTAACAGTGTTGACTAATGATCTCAGACGGTGACAGTTAATTATCTGAAGTGATTTTAAGTAGCGGGCTTTGAATAATTAGTTTCCTTAAGTGGTAAACAACAACATTTAAAGCTCGCTCTTCTGATGGATTTTGCGAATGATTCCTGAAAACTAAAAGAAAGCACAGTATTTGTCTGTAGGCAATAGAACTCTGTATGTGGATCTGTGGACCCCTGTTTGCATTTCTGTGAGTTTCTCCTTGCATCTTGAACAGATGTCAAAATAATTATTTGCACTCTGCAACATGGCCACTATGGCTTCTATCCTAAATTAAGAACATGGTCCACATTAAAAGCAAAACAAACAAATAAAAAAAATGAAGACATGTAAAAAAGCAAAACAATTGTTAGAAGAAAACATAAAAATATTTTTTCATAAATTCAAGGTGGGCAGGGATTTCCTATACAAGCCATTAAAGTGCCAACCATTAAATAATAAACATGATTGACAAATTCTACATTATGTTAAGAATACAGCACACTGAAAGACATATGAAGGAAGTAAAACAACAAGCCACAATCTTGGACTTGTTTTTCATACCTGTAACCATCAGATAATTATTATTTACAATATATAAGAAAGTACAAATCCATTATAAAATAAGCAACTAGAAAAATGAGCAAATCACAATAATATGCCTATTGTAGAAGAGCATGTAGGAAAATAAACATAAGAAAGGATTTTCAACTTCATTAATAATTAGGAAAATGCTAATTAAAGCACTAGGGGCATAGCATTTTGTGTAATCTAGGATGGCAAAAATTAGTAAGATCTTCTGGAGCATGTGAATGAGAGAAAATTCATATAGTAATATTGGCATGTAGCTATCCTGGAAAGCAATTAGGAATTATCTTGTGAAACTGAATATAGTCATTGGTATGTTCCAGCAACGTCACTCCTAGGATTATAATGCAGATATATTCTTGCATAGGTTTACCAGGGGATATATGCAAAAATGTTCACAATCAATAATAACTATATTAGCTAAAATCAGAAATGACTCAAATTATTTTGACAGAATGCACACAATGGGATGTTCTACAACAATGAAAATTCAATGAACAATGACCTGCAATAATCAGTGAATTTATTTTCTGAAGATGTCATAAGCATTTCTTTTCTTTTTTTTTTAGAGATTTTATTTGAGGGATGCCTGGGTGGCTCAGTCAGTTAAGTGGCTGCCTTCAGCTCAGGTCATGATCCCAGGGTCTTAGGATCTAGCCTGGATAGGGCTCCCTTTTCCAAGAGGAGCCTGTTTCTCCCTCTCCCTCTGTCTGCTGCTTCCCCTACTTGTGCTCTCTCTCTGTCAAATAAATAAATAAAATCTTAAGAAAAAAAAAGATTTTATTTGAGGGAGATGGAAAGAGCTGGCTGGAGAGTATGATCTGGGGGGAGGGGCTGAGGGAGAGGGGTCAGTAGACTCCCTGCTGAGCAAGAAGCAGTCCTGGTCCTGGGGTCATGATCTGAGCCTAAGGCAAATGTTTAACTTGACTGAGCCACCGATGTGCCCCCCCCTTTTTTTTTTAATAAAGGTTATCAAAATCTCAAATTAAACAGTATGTTTTTAGTAATTAGTATATACTCTTAATAACAGGAAAATTATTTTCTCAGATTGCAAAAATGATTATAATTGAGATGTACACAAAAGTACTGGGTGGAGCCATTATTGCTAATCTTTAATTCTTTGGGATTTGAGGTTACAGATCTATATTTTATAACTGATGATATGTGTTAATTAAATGTTTATATTTTGCAAGTATTACATTAAAAATTAAGGTCAATAAACCTTGGTATATTTAAAACATTCCATGTTGGATCTAGGGCTGATTTATTTTGTGTTTTTGTTTTGTTTCTTCCAAATTTTTATTTAAATTCTAGTTTGTTAATATATAGTGTAATATTGGTTTCAGGAGTAGAATTTAGTGATTGATTCATCACTTACATATAACACCCAATGTTCATCATAAAACATGCCCTCCTTAATACCCATCACCCATTTATACGGTTGATTTGTTTTTTTTTTTTTAAAGATTTTATTTANTTTTTTTTTTTAAGATTTTATTTATTTATTTCACAGAGGGAGAGAGATCACAAGGAGGCAGAGAGGCAGGCAGAGAGAGAGAGGGGGAAGCAGGCTCCCCGCTGAGCAGGGAGCCCGATGCGGGCCTCGATCCCAGGACCCTGAGATCATGACCTGAGCTGAAAGCAGAGGCATTAACCCACTGAGCCACCCAGGCGCCCTAGGGTTGATTTGTTTTACCAATAGATTTGCTAAAGCACTTATGCAGTGTACAAGTGCTTCCTGAAAAAGGTCATCTTCATTCCTTTTATGTTGATTATTTTCTGAGAGAAACAATATTTCATTCCTTAATTATTAGTCAGGATATCTGAAGATTTAATATATGTATATGCTATTAACATTAAGAATTTACAGTAGTTTTCTATCACATAGATTCGTTTTATTTAACCATTGTTTGGGGGGCCCTTTTCACTGTGTTTTAATATCCCAGGAAAATATTCTTTGCAATTTTTAGCCTCATTGTATAACTGTTGGCTGATTTCAGAGAAATGATAAAAAGCCATCTCTGCTAATCTTCTAGGTAAGTGGTACCATCTGTGTAATTGAGTTCTAAATGCCTGAAACTAACACAGAAATACAGGTGAGGGGTGGTGCATTATTTTGTGATAAAGTGATGCGAGTTTACATTTTGTTTCTTTTTTTTTCTCCATGATTTTGAATAGCTTGCTGATCTATGCTTGCTCAGGTGTATATTTTTGCTAATCATCTAGCTGATATTTCTAGAATAGTGTCGAGTAAGTGAAAGATTGAGGCATTATCAATATAAACTAAATAGTTTGCTTTAATGGTACTTTAATATTTAAAAATTACCATGTAATTTACTATGTAAAGAACCATTGCATGATTCCTTTTTTAAATACAAATTATACTCAAGGATTTTTCTGTCTCTTTTTAAGCATTTCAGAGTGATGGTTTATTACTTTTCAAAATGGAAAAATTTTTAGTGTAACAAACTAGGAAAAGAATTATTATGATAAGTGATTATGCATAAAACTGGATGTTTAAGTAAATAATTCCACTTTCTTAAAAATTTGGTTAAAAACTTATAGAAATGTTAAAGTTATTACATATAATTTTTACAGCATATTATTTCAATAATTATATTTTTTATGAAAGAAAATAATATAAATAAGATTTCTAAACTATACATTTTTACTAGTCCCATCACTTAAAAAAGTCATTATAATTGGTTTAAAATAATTTGACATTTCTGCTTTGCATAAAATAGATTTAAACATTGGGCCTTATCTAGGTGATAGGAAACTGCCCATTCTCATTTTCTTTGTCCTTCCATTTTATGATTTGAATTTCAGCTAGCTAAATATTTTTGAGATGAATATTGCATACAATAAAATGATTTTTCTAGGCTGAACCAACTAGATTAGTTACAGCTCAGGGAATAGTTTGCAAAATAATATTGCTATTGTTGCCTTGTGCTTTCCGATTTGCTGTTTTTATTTTTATATCAGTGAAAGTACATTCCACACTAGAGCTTTATAAAAAATAAAAATCATGCCTCCAGCTAAAGTACACTTTGTGTACTTTAGCACCATGAAAAATATTCTACCAATAAAACCTGATGTTTGTGTTTAGCTCTTAAAAGGACTTGATTTTCAGAGAGTGCATTAGGAAATGCAGGGGTCAAATCAGATGAACCCAAAACTTCATCTAAATCAAATCTATTTCATCTTTTATCTTTATGTATTAATATTTATTGAATTAGTATGTCAAACTTAAATGAATTTAATCACCAAAGTTGGTATACATTATTTTCATATTTGTTATATTTTAAACATCTAAATATTTTTTATTTATTAAGTGTCTTATCTGATTATATTTGTTAAAATGCTGTTATTTTAAAGTTATAGTGATATAGACTTGTTTTATATACACCACATCCAATAATCATTAAAAAACTGTTCCAAATATTTTATTGATTGACCTAGTAAATTGTAACTTCATTTGATGTAGCATTAGCCTAGAAGAATTTCTTCCGAAAGATACTATCTGTAATTTCTAGTTACTGCCTGTATATTATTATACAAAAACTTCATTTCATTAATGTTTTTCTCATCAGGCAGGCATAATTACTTACAATTTAACATTGAAAACTTTAGGGCAAACAGATCAGGAGATTTACCTCTGGACTTAAACCAAGTAAAGGAGAATTCACACTAAATGGATTTGCCTATTAACTTTCCTTGTGGTCTTTATCTTTTAAAAATTTTTATTTTATTATTTTGTTTAGAGAAAGAATGTGTGCAGGCAAGAGTGGGGGTTGGGAGAGGAAGAGAGAGAATCTCAAGCAGGCTCCATGATTAGTCTCCACGGAGACCAACACTGGGCTCAATCTCACAACACTGAGATCATGACCTATGCCCAGATCAAGAGTTGGAAGCTTAACTGAGTGAGCCACCCGGCTGCCCCTTTGTGGCCTTTTTAATATGACTTAATTGACTTACAAATTTCATAAGCATTTGATAAGAAATGGAATTAAGCGTGTCATATAACTTTGAAAGTCTAATGCTTGCTACATTTTTTAACAGTAAAAGAACATGCCACTCATGTAGTGCCTACAGCAGTAGAGGGCTGCCATCCGTATGAATCTTGCCAGGCCTGCCATAACAAAGTGCCATAGATGGGGTGGCTTAAAGAAGGGAATTTATTTCCTTATGTTTCTGGAGGCTGGAAGTCCAAGATCAAAGTGTCAGTAGCGTTGGTTTTTCCTGAAAGCTTCTCTCCTTGGCTTATAAATGGCTATCTTGTCCTCCTGTCTTCATGTGGTCTTCTCCCAGAGCATATTCATATTCTAAATTTCTCCTCTTATAAGAGCAACAGTTACATTAGATTAGCACTCACACTAATGACCTCATTTAATCTTAATTACCTCTTTCAAGATGCTAAGTCTGGGTATAGTCCCATTCTGAGGTAATGGGGGTTAGGATGTCAACATATAAAATTTGGGGTTACACAGTTCAGCTCTTAACACCATCAGAGTTTCTGGCTTTTGCTCTCTATGTTGTGTTTGCTCTGCTGTGTGGATTAATTATAACCAAAATACATTATGACTTTGCAATCTGAAAAAAATTTTTTAAAGGAATTTAGTAAAGATATATCTAGTAGTCAAATGACTAGTCAAATAACTAGATAGTCAAATATCCAGTAGTCAAATAGCGTGTCACCACATTTGTGTTAACATATGTGAACTTTATGTATAAGAGAAACCACTTCAATTCTTCACTCACAGGCAGTTTACTCACTTTTTAAACACACATCTAAACATATTTGCTTATCTGTCTCTTTTACTGCAAATTACAACCAACAAGTTAGAAAGAAGTGAGACAACTAGAGGCTCGAAAATCGATATTAACTTGAACTTATAGAACTCTATGTGAAAGAGGAGAGAGCTAATTGATATACACATACCCATAAACATATTTGCATGTAGAAGTTTTGGGTCATTTACTATAAAGGCAATCATTTAAACACCTCAAAAGCTCATATAATATCACTATATTTTTATAGAGAGTAATAACTTATAATAATGGTAAACCTGAATCAATAAGAAAAATGCGAGAAAAATCCTTTCTTGAAGAACCCAGATAATATTTAATATAAAATAAAACTACAGTTATTGAAAGAATATTAAGGTTTAATGTGCACTTAGGTTCTTTTCGTATTAAAAAATTTTGTCATGGCGCTTGGGTGGTTCAGTCAGTTAAGCATCTGCCTTTGGCTCAGGTCATGATCCCAGGGTCCTGAGATCAAGCCCCGCATAGGGCTCCCTGCTCAGCAGGGAGCCTGCATCTCCCTCTCCTGCTCCCCCTGCTTGAGCACTCTCTCTCTCTTTGTCAAATAAATTAAATCTTAAAAGAAAATATTTTGTCTTCAAGAAATCTAACTTGATTATAATATATTATTTTTTTCAGGCTACTAGATTGGTTTGCTAATATTTTGGGAACTTTTAGCATCTATGTGCAAAAATGGGATTGATTTTATGTCTCCCTTTTCATAGTCCTTTTATGGTTCTATGATCTTATATTTACTGTATTGAATGGTTTGGACAGTATTTTCCCATTTTGTATGCTTTGTAAGATTGGAATGATGCATTTCTTGAAAGATTAGTAAAATTTGCCTTTAAAATTTCTGAGCCTGGGATGTTCTTTGTTGAAAAATACTTTAATATTAAAGTTCCTTTAAAGGGATAATTTGTTACTGTTTTTGTATCAATTTTTATAAGTTATCTTATTCTAGGAATTTTACCATTGTATCTAAACTTTCAAATTTTATCATACATTTTTTATATTCTCCTGTTACTTACTGAATTTTTAGTCCACTTAATATACTAGAAACTGAGAACACCTAATGTGCAGGATCCTCTCCTGATTTCTATGCTACTGTTTAGTGTTTGACTTCTGTCGTATTTTTAATCTGATCATATTAGTTGGCTATTATACAATGACAAATCAGCCTAACACCTAGTGGCTAAAAAGTGACATTTAAGTAGCTCACAATTTGTGATTCTGAAATAGATGCTGGACTTAGTTGGTAGTTCTGGTCTCAACTGGACTTTCCTCTGCTGTCCACAGTCAGTTGTGGCTCAGCTAGTGTCTCTATACCTGGAGTGAGCTGGCTAATGGCAGGAATGCATTGATTTTCCTTTGTGTGGTCTTTCATCTTCTAGCAGGCTAACCTTCACTTGTACAAATGGTGCTGGTAGAGTTTTGAGAGAACAAAAACACACAAGGTCTTTTGAGGCCTACGCTTGGACCTGGCAAATCACTTCTGCTTTATTCTTTTGGCTAAAACAAACCACAGGGACAGATCTGATTCAGAGAGCTGGAAAGTAGTTACCATCTTTTAATAGGAAGAACTCAAACATCACATTGCAAAGGGTACAATACAGTGAGGGATGGAGAACTCTGACCATTTTAACAATCTAGCATTATCCTTTAATTTAATTTAATTTAATCAATTTATTTTTTAGAGAGATAGCGAGAGAGAGTACAAACTGGGAGGCGAGGGAGAAGCAGACCCCCACTGACTGGGGAGCCTGATGTGGGACTTGATCCTAGGATGCTGGGATCATGACCCAAGCTGAAGGCAGACGCTTAACTAACTGAGCCACCCAGGCACCTCTAGCATTATCCTTTTAATACTGAAAACATTTGTTTATATTTATCTGCATTTTTACTAATTCCTTTTCTTACCATTATTTCATCTCAAATCATACTTTTTTTTTTTTTAAAGATTTTATTTATTTATTTGACACAGAGAGAGAGATTACAAGTAGGCAGAGAGACAGGGAGAGGAGGAAACAGGCTCCCTGCTGAGCAGAGAGCCCGATGCGGGCCTCGATCCCAGGACACTGAGATCATGACCTGAGCCGAAAGCAGAGGCTTTAACCCACTGAGCCACCCAGGCGCCCTCAAATCATACTTCTTGATGATTGTCCTTAGTTCTCTAATACATCAAATAGAATATCCTTTAGTGGTTATTTTGTTGTTTTGTGAATTCTGAAGTTTTTATTTATCTTCAATATCTTCATTTTGGAACCATTCTTAAGAGAGATTTTCTGGGAACTCTATTTCACGTTGTCATCTCAGTATTCCTAAGAAAATTTTCAGTGTCATCTGGATTTCATTATTGAGATGTCTAATTGACGTTCTTTTCTGAATCTTTTCTCTGGGGTTGCTTTAAGATCTTTCTGTTGCTTTTGTGTTCTGTAGCTTCTGTGCAATATGCTAGGATTGAATTTCTTTTTTATTTGTCTTGTTTTGTACTTTATGTATCTGTCGATTTACAATTTCATGAGTTCTGGACAATTTCTAGCCATCACTGGTTCCTTCTAGATACACTTAATGTCTGTTCTCAGTGCCAATTAGGTGTGTATTATTCTTTCTCATTTTATTCTCTGAGTTTCCTAATCTTCATATTTTTCTCTTCCTTGTTCAATACACTACATTCTAGATAATCCCCTAGTGTTTGCCTTTAGATTTTATTCATTTTCTCTAATCAAACCATCCAGGCTATTCAAACCATCCAGGTCTTAATTTCAACATTGTTTATATATCGTTTCTGAAAGTTCTTTCCCTTATTTTCCTTCCCATTTTAGAACATCAATATTTAGTCAGTTTTTTTTTACTTTTAAAATCTATATTATACTATGCTCTGTTATATTATTATATATTATGCTATATTATATTATGCCCTGTATCTAATAGTACAATTCCTGGGTTTATATTATGTTCTGTATAATATGAAGTTTATAGGAGTTATGTTATATTATGCTCTGTATCTAATTAGTACAATTCCTGGGTTTGTAAATATATAATATATAATTTATTTTTTTCTGTTGACTGTCACTCATGATTTTATTACTGTGTTTAGTCATTTTCTTATTGTAAGATTATATTTTTGGAAATTCCATCACTGGAAATCTTGAAGAGCCTGTGCCTTTCTCCATGGAAGACTTGCATATTAGATCCCATGAGATTCCATTGGGAGGTGACTATAGTCCAAGATGCATGTTATCCTACTTTAACTACTCTTGGCTTAATGTGACATTCTCAACAGTCTCTCAATCTGGAAAGTCCCAAGGTTTAGAACTCTGGTCACTGCAGTGCTAATATCAACATTTACCTTTAGCGCTACTCCATCTTGAAGATCTCTACTCTATTGCTTGCTTATCAGTTACTCTTCCCTTCTTGGTTTCAGTTGTTGTGTGAGTGTATTTGTGTGTGTATGAGTTTGGCCCGAGAGATTTAGATTACTTTCTAGTGAATTCAGTGATGTAATAAATTATATTTGTTGTGTTTCAACAGAGATACTGTTGTTATTTATTAGGAGAGCTCTTCAAGTATCTGACCTACCATCCTGTCATGAGAGCAAGCATAAAAGATTTTCATCCATAATTGTTACATGAGAAGCATAATTCAAAAAGATAACATAATTACCAGTAAATCTAATTTATGTGACATAGTTCATTCATAAATATTCCGTATGAATAAAGTAATGTTTAATAATTTGATATTATTATTTCCATGTTATATTTCTGTTCTGAACAGGATAACAAATTTTTAGATATTACTGGAGATGTGATTGAGTCAACAGAGTGTTTAATAGTTTTGAGATCAGTGTGGGAGAAGCAATGAGACATAATAACATGCTCACAAGTCAGGCAGATGACTTAGAAGCCATGTCCTTTGAGTTAGTTAAAATCTCTAAATTTCAAATAACTCTTATTTAATGGGGATAATAAATACAACCTTTTAAGTGCTATTTATTTTTTGTTTTGTTTTATTTTTGTTTTTTTAAATTGTGTTCAGTTAGCTAATAAGTGCTATTTAAAGGATTAACTGAAATGCAGAACCAAATCTGAAATATGGCATGTCTCAAATGTTCAATAAATTATATTCCCTATTTGTTAAAAACTTACTGAACATCTCTGCTAGGCATTACTTTGATGGTTTTGGGGATACAGTATAGGTTCAAAGAATGACAAGATTCTTTAAATTTTTGAAATCTTATTGTGAAGATAGTATAAAACCACATGAAATTAATTCAAAAAAATTAATGCATTCTTAGTTTTAAAAGTGCACCAAAGATGATGTATTCTGATAATAGAGACATGAGGATAACAAAAGGTCTTCCTGAATCTTCCTTTTCTTAGGGAGCAAAGACAGCATTCAGATTCTGATTTAAAAAGGGAACAAGGGGGTGCCTGGGTGGCTCAGTGGGTTAAAGCCGCTGCCTTCGGCTCAGGTCATGATCCCAGGGTCCTGGGATCGAGGCCCGCATTGGGCTCTCTGCTCGGCAGGGAGCCTGCTTCCTCCTCTCTCCTCTCTCTCTGCCTGCCTCTCTGCCTACTTGTAATCTCTCTCTCTCTGTGTCAAATGAATAAAAAAAAAAAATCTTTAAAAAAAAAAAAAGGGAACAAGGGGTGGGAATGCAAACTGGTGCAACCACTGTGGAAAACAGTATGGAGGTTCCTAAAAAAATTAAAAATAGAATTACCATATGATCTAGTAATTCTACTACTAGGTATTTACCCAAAGAATATGAAAACACTAATTCAAAAAGATATATGTACCCCTATGTTTACTGCAGCTTTATTTACAATAGCCTAATTATGGAAGCAATCCAAATGTCCATCAACGGATGGATAAAGAAGGTGTGGTATACATATACAATGGAATATTACTCTGCCTTAAAAAAGAATGAAATCTTGCCATTTGAAATGACATGGATGGAACTAGAGGGTATTATGCTAAGTGAAATAAGTCAGAGAAAGACAAATACCATGTGATTTCATTCATATGTGGAATTTTAAAAACAAAACAAATGAACAAAGGAAAAAAACAGATAAACCAAGAAACAGACTCTTAATGATAGAGAACAAACTGATGGTTACCAGAGGAGAGATGGGCAGGATGATAGGTGAGATAGGTCAAGAGGATTAAGAGTACGCTTACCACGATGAACACTGAATAATGTATAGAATTGTTGAATCACCTGAAACTAGTATAATACTGTATATTGACTATACTAGAATTAATAATAAGAAAAAGTCACATTTTTGAGACAGGTTAAAACTGTAAAAAAATAAAATGAAAATGAAACAAGGTGGGGTGCCTGGCTGGCTCATTCAGTTCAGCATCCTACTCTTGATCTCAGCTCAAGTCTTGATCTTAGGGTCATGATTTCAAGCTCTACGTTGGGCTCCATGCTGGACATGGAGCCTATTGGAAAAAAAAAAAAAGGAAACAAGATATCAATATTTCCTTTTATTTCTCTAGACCTATAACTATTTTTTATGATTCTCTCTATATTCAAAGTTTGAAAGATTATGACATCTGAATTTAAAATTCAGTTGTTTGCTATTTAAGCAGGTATTTACTATTAAAAGGATTGTGAAATGTATTAACTTTAGAACTCTATAAATAATATTCCTCATGGAAGAGAATAAAAACAATTGTAATTTACTGAATATTCTGTTTGTCTCTTAAATATAACTGTGAATGAAACATGTTAATTTAGTAAATCACAACTATGCCATCATAAGAATTTTCTTAGTTTGTGATCCCTGCAAATGTTAAATCTGTTTTAATTTCATTTAAAAATGATGTAAGCACATGAGCTCTGTTCAACTTTATTTATTTGTCAAAAATTGCTATGGGCAAAACTTTCCAGTGGAAAGTAAGAAATGAGATGGAAAGCATTAATGAGCCAAAACAAAACTCAAAAATAAAAGAGAGCCTATGGGGTTTCTTTCATTTCTTTTATAAACTATAAATATATTTCATCAGGTGAACTGTAGCAGAATTATAAGGCAGAAAAATGAGATAGTTCCTGGAGGCTTGGGGGGAGGGCATTAATTTGGGTTTTAACTGGAGTGAGGACAATCTAAATTTCCACATTGCACATACTACCCCCTGTCTTTCAGTTTGAGGATATTGCATTGCCTCAAGAGAGGAGCGCAATTTGATTTCATGTACTCTTCCGAGTCCTTTAGCTTCAGACAACCTCAGGTTTACTCTATGTTTTTCAAAGATGCAAAAAAAAAAATTTTTTTTAAGCATCCAACAACTAATGAACATTCTTCTTTGAATATCATTGGTAAGCTCATGAACGCTAGAGGTAGTGTTCGTGGTGGTAGGATGGTAGTACAGAGGAGGAGAACAAAACAATCTTTTGGAAAGAAAAGAATTCTCTTACGTAGTTCCTTTTTGCATTATCTCTTCTACTTTATTTATATTTTTATTTGTGGTAATACTACCCTGTATGATACCCTTTTTCAGAGTACCAGTGCCAGTGTATTAAAATGAATTGATATTTCTATTTGTATTATAATTTGGCGGGAACAAATAAGCACTACAGAAAGCAATGGGTCAGGGACAGATACAAGAGGAGGGAAGGAAAACTACAGTGTATCAAGATCATAGCAGTATTTCATTTTTTAATCCTCATTGTTGAGATATAATTTACATATCATGATTTCAATATTTCAAGCATATAATTTAATATTTGTTAGTATATTTTCAGTGTCATGTGACCATCATAATACTCTAATTCTGAACATTTTCATCATCTTCAAAAGAAACCTCATACCCATTAACAGTCGCTTCTTATTCTCCTTTCCCGCAGCAGTAGGTAATCACTAATCTGCTTTCTCTAAGATTTGCCTATTTATATAAATTGAATCAGGTGAAACCCTATTAGCTTTTGTGACTGGGTTCTTTTACTTAACAGTGTTTTTGAGGACCAGTCATGTCATAACAAATATTATTACTTCACTTCATTGCTGAGTGTTATTCCACTGTATGGATGTATACCAGGTTTTGTTTACCTGTTTACCAGTTGATAATATTTGGGTTTCTTCTACTTTGTGGCTGTTACTAATAATGCCACTGTGAATGTTTGTGTACAAATCTGTGTGTAGACAGATGCTTTCATTTCACTTGGGTGGATACACAGGAGTGGAATTTCTGGGTTTAACGGTTTTGAGAAATTGCCAGTTTTCCAGCATGGTTGCATCATTTTACGTTCCTATCAGAAACATATGCAAGTTAAAATTTCTCCGCATCCTTGTCAGTACTTGTTATTGTTTGTTTTGTTTTTTCATGTTAGCCATCCTAGTGAGTATGAAATATTTTCTCTTTGTGGTTTTGATTTGCATTTTTATTACTGTCTAATAATTTTAAGCATGTTTTCATGTACTTAAGGGTCATTCGTGTGTCTTTTTTAGAGAAATATTTGTACAAATTTTGCCCAATTTTAGTTGGTTTATCTCTTTATCATTTTACATATATATTTGTCTTTTTATCATTTTATATGTTCTGGATATAAAAACATCAGCTATATCCTTAGCAACTATTTTCTTCTACTTTGTAGGTTATCTTTTTACTGCCTTGATAATGGTGTTTGAAGTTTAAAAGACTTTAATTTTACGAAGTCTAATTTATAATTACTTTTGTTTTATCACTGCACTTTTCATGTATTATTTAATAAATAATTGCCTAAGAAAGGTTGTGAGACTTTATTTCCCCCTTTTTTTTCCCTAAGAGTTCTCTGTAATTTTAGCTCTTACATTTAGGCCTATGATTCATTTTGAGTTACACTTTGAGCAGGATAAGTAGAGGTCCAACTTCATTCTTTGCACACGGATATCCAGTTGTCACAACACCATGCTTAGCAAGGAGTACTCCATTACAACGGCTTTAGTCTCCTTGAAATACCATTGTTTAGCCCTGAAGCCTCTGTGATCCTTGCTGCTGTGATGAAGAAGCAGACACAGGCCTCCTCTTACAAACTACTTTTTTTGGTAAGAAAAACCTGGGATATTTACTCCGTGAGAGTGGGCTTTATTCTTACACTTGTCAGAGAAGCATAATACTTGATAGTCCTCTAGATTAATCTCATAATATGGTGTTAAAATAACTAAGATATTTTGTAACAAGTAAGTAAAGTATTTGATTAAAAAAAAAAAGTTAACTTGATCCGCAGTCTAGCTTTGAACTACCAGCAGGAAGGTATATGATTTTCCATTATTTTCTGTTGGAAAACAAAGCGAACAAAAGATGGGGCAATACTATCTAAAATAAGTCATTTAAAAAAGAAAATTTCAAGGCTTCTGTATGTATTTTGCAAAGAAAGGATACTACGAGTAGATGATTCTTTTAAGAACAAACTAATCATTTCTCTTGTTTATGAGGATGTAAATTCTAGGATCTCGTCTGGAAAGCTAAACTGCTCTACAAAAATGTTATAAAAGTCTATCTACACTGTGAGCAGAAGTAACCTTTCCAGATGTATGTTGCCTTCAGAAAAATATTCGTTTTTCTTATGGTTTTAGATTGTTTTTAATTTCAGAAAATCTGTGTTTGCATTTGTATGTGTGTGTTATGTTTAAAATTTACCTAGTAGATACCAAAACATGACAGAAATAGAGAAGAGTCTTAATTTTTCCTAATATTTATAAGAGGATCGGGAAAGGTGTCAAATACTCATACTGAGCTGATATTCTAAAGGACTTTTATGGTGATATCCTTCTAGAGAGAGTAAATCAGACTCCAAAAACATATTGCTGTGTATTCGTATAGAATGCATATTCAGGATGGGAGAAAGTTGCTTTAAGATAACTTTGTTAATCACAGGAGTGAGGTTTTACTAAAGAGGAAAGTGAGGAGTGAAAAGGGGATGCAGGGCGCCTGGGTGGCTCAGTGGGTTAAAGCCTCTGCTGGTCATGATCTCAGGGTCCTGGGATCGAGGCCGCATCGGGCTCTCTGCTCGGTGGGGAGCCTGCTTCCTCCTCTCTCTCTGCCTGCCTCTCTACCTACTTGTAATCTCTCTCTCTCTCTGTCAAATAAATAAATAAAATCTTAAAAAAAAGAAAAAAGAAAAGGGGATGCAGAGCTCTAAGGAGAAATTAAACAAACAAACAAACAAAAACCAGGGAGGTGGGGAGACAGCAGATCTCACCAAAGGGAAGGCAGACTAGGGACTGGAGAAGGAGTGCCTACAAGGGCTTTAACATCATTCCAAGATTTTCCTTGGTCTTTGTTAACAGTATGTTTACAATGTAGTTGCAAGGATACTTTTTTCACTATGTTTTGAGTCTAGATATTCCCACATTTATAGTTCAGAAAATGTGTGATAACAGGAGGAATTCAAAAACTAGGTAAGTAGGGCAAAACTCAGCTCTGGGCTATATGGAGCAAACCACGTCATTTTGGGTAGTAGTCATTCTTCATTTGGGGAGCAAAGTAAATAGACTGACTCAGAGCTATAATTGATATGTAACTGAGACCCTCTCAAATCCCTTCTCCTCAAATGTCCTGGAAGAAGATTGTTCTGGAAAGGGAAGAATGTGGGGTGCCTGGGTGGCTCAGTCGGTTAAGCATCCCATTCTTGATTTGGGCTCACCTCATGATCTCAGGGTCATGAAATCAAGCCCCGCCTTGGGCTCTGCTCTCAGCATGGAGTCTGCTTGGGCTTCTTGAGATTCTCTCTCTCTCACTCTCCCTCTGCTTCTCCTCCTGCTTGCTCAGTCTCTCGCTCTCTCAGAAAACAAGAAAGGAAGGGATGTATACTTTGGTTGATTGCTCATATAATGAAACATGAAGGGTATAGGCTTCTTATTTTTTTAAGACTTTATGTACTTATTTGAGACAGATAGAGTGAGCAAGAGCTGGAGCAGGGGAGCAGAGGGAGAGGGAGAAACAGGCTCCCTGCTCAGCAGGGAGCCCAATGTGGGTCTTGATCCCAGGACCTTGGGATCATGACCTGAGCCAAAGGCAGATGCTTACCAGACTGAGCCACTGCCGTGGCTTCTTGACATCAAGTAATTCCCAGATAATTTGCTTTTAAATGTCAGTCAAATGACCTCAGTCAAATTTCCCTGTTTCCAATGTTACATTCTCCAAATTGTTCTCCCTATAGAGGGGAGATCACCAAAGCAATATCTCCCTAAAAGCATATTTAATAATCATATTTTCTAACTTAAGAATTTTTCAATAACTGATAGTAACCTGCAGGATAAAATCCAAACAATTTCGTAGGCTATTCTAGGCTGTTCAGCTTCCTACCCATTCCTTCTCTCTTATTTCTTTATCTTCTCCTTCAAGAAAAAGTTCCTTTGGTTCATCTCCTACCCATCTTTTTAGGATATTGTATTTACCAGTAGTAGCATCTGTACTTTATTTCCTTTACTTGATTTTCTTCTCCACTAGACTGTGATCTCCACAAGAGCAGGTCTTATATCTTCCATTTCCATATTCTTAATGCTTGGTTCCTTGGGTAACATGTAGTAATGAACAAGAAAAATTTTTAAATATAATTAAATGGCATATGTACTTTCAATTTTTAAAATAATTAGGATGAAAATAAATTTTAATGATATAATTAAAATACTGAAAATTTGAAATTGAAATTCATGCCTGTAAACATGTTTTCACTTTTTAGAAAAATTACATCAGATCAGATAGCTAAATAATATCTAAATTATACTTACCAATATCTGGTAGATTAAAGGAAAGTTTAGAATTAATGTTTTAGTGCTTTAGATTCCCTGCTACCTTTCACTAAACTTATTTAATTACTCAGATTCATAAGCTTTATTAATAGAACGACCTTCTGAGTCAAATTTTGCAATAGTCTTTTGTTCTTTAATTGGATTTGGATGATTTAGAAAGTAACTACTGGAAAAATTATTTTAGACTCTGTAGTGTTGATGCACACATCAGCAATGGGCACTTCCCATGTGTTTCAAATGGTAAAGATAACCAAACAGGCTATTAATTTCTAGTAAGGAGAGGTCTGTTTGATATCTGGCTTATCTGGATATCTGGATATCTGTTTGATATCTTCTCTGGCTTTTATTTATTTATTTTTTGCCTCTCTAAATTCAGTTAGAAATTACAGTTCTAGAACCTCTCTAAGCATAGAATAAATATACTACTTTTTAAAATATTTATATTAAAATATTATATATTTAAATTTTAAAATATTTAAAATTTAAATATTTAATTTTAATATTTCAGGTTTTTATTTAAATTCTTATTAGTTAACATCATAGTGTAGTATTGGTTTCAGGAGCAGAATTCAGTGATTCATCACTTACATACACCCAGTGCTCATCACAACTTCTCTCCTTAATACCTGTCACCTCTTTAGCCTATCCCCGCTCACCACCTCTTCAACTCTCAGTTTGTCCTCTATAGTTAATATTCTCTTATGGTTTGCCTACCTCTCCTTTTTTCTTTATTCCTTCTTCTGTTCATCTGTTTTGTTTCTTGAATTCCACATATGAGAGAAATCATATGATACTTGTCTTTGACTTATTTCACTTAGCATAATACACTTTAGCTCCACCCATGTCATTGGAAATGGCAAGATTTCATTCTTTTTTGATGGCTGAATAATATTCCATTGTATACATATACCACCTCTTTACCATTCATTAGTTGATGGACATTAGGTTCTTCCCATAATTTGACTATTGTTGATAATGCCACTATAAGCATCAGGGTGCATATGCCCCTTCAAATCAGTATTTTTTGTATCCTTTGGGTAAATACCTAGTAGTGCAATTGCTGGGTCGCAGATTAGTTCTATTTTTAACTTTTTGAGGAAACTCCATACTGTTTTCCAGAGTGGCTGTACCAGTTTGCATTTCTACCAACAAAGGGTTCCCTGAATCCTCACCAACATCTATTGTTTCCTATATTGTTGATTTTAGCCATTCTGACAAGTGTGAAGTGGTATCTCAGTAGTTTTGATTTGTATTTCCCTGATGATGAGTGATGTTGAGCATCTTTTCATATGTCTGTTAGCCATTTGAATGTCTTCTTTGAAAACATGTCTATTCATGTCTTCTGCCCATTTCTTAACTGGATTATTTTTTGGGTGCTGAGTTGGATAAGTTCTTTATAGAATTTTGGATACTAACCCTTTATCAGATATGCCATTTACAAGTATCTTTTCCTTTCTGTTGGTCGCTTTATAATTTGGCAGATTGTTTCCTTCACTGTGCAGAAGCTTTTTATCTTAATGAAGTCCCAATAGTTCATTTTTGCTTTTGTTTCCCTTGCCTCCAGTGACGTGTTTCATATGAAATTGCTCGGGCTGAGGTCATAGAGCTTGCTGCCTATGTTTTCTTCTAGGATTTTGATGGTTTCCTATCTCACATGTAGGTCTTTCATCCATTTTTGAATTTATTTTTGTGCATGGTGTAAGAAAGTTGTCTAGTTTCATTCTTCTGCATGTGGCTCTCCAGTTTTCCCTAGACCATTTGTTGAAGAGACTGTCTTTTTTCCACTGGATATTCAAAAATTAGTTAATTACATAGTTGTGGGTCCATTTTTGGGTTTTTCTGTTCTGTTCCAGTGATCTATGTGTCTGTGTTTGTGCCAGTACATACTGTCTTTTTTTTTTTTAAATGTTAACATATAATATATTATTTGTTTCAGGGGTATAGGTCTGTGATTCATCAGTCTTAACACAATTCACAGCACTCACCATAGCCTCTCCAATGACCATGAGTACATACTGTCTTGATGGCTACAGCTTTGGTTTTCTTTTTCAAGATTGCTTTGGGTATTGAGGATCTTTTGTGGTTCCATACATATTTTAGGATTTTTGTCCTATCTCTGTGAAAAGTGCTGTTGGTATTTTGACAGGGATTGCATTAAACATGTAGATTGCTTTGGGTAGTATAGACATAGTAACAATATTTGTTCTTCCAGTCCATGAGCTTAGAATGTTTTTTTCCATTTCTTTGTGTCATCTTTAATTCCTTTCATCAGTGTTTTAGTTTTCAGAGTACAGATCATTTTTACCTCTTTGGCAGAATCTATCTATGGATAGATGTGTTGCTAACCTTTTTAGTCTTCTCTTGTAAATTAGGGATTTCTTTCCCTTGGTGCTTTCAGGAATTTTTCCTTATCTCCATATTTTGCAAATTTAAGTAGGATATGTCTTGGTGTTATTCTGCTTTTGTTGATTTTGATAGGAGTTCCCTGTGTCTTCAGGATTTGGATGCCTGTTTCCTTCCCCTAGATTAGGGGAGTTTTCAGCTATAATTTGCTCAAATAAAACTTCTGGCCCTTTTCCCCCTCTTCTCTTTCTGCGACCCCTATAATCTGAATGTTATTAAGCTTTATGGAGTCATTATGTTCCTTATGTCTACCTTTGTGATCCAATATTTTTCTTTTCCCCTCCTTTTTACTTCATTATTTTCCATAATTTTAGCTTTTATGTCACTTATTCGTTCCTCTGATTCTTCCATCTTTGTGGTCATTACATCATTATATCCAGTCAGTTTCACATCTCAGTTATACCATTATTAAAATTTCAGCCTGACTAGTGTTTTTTTTTTTTTTTTTTAAGATTTTATGTATTTGTTTGAGAGAGAGAGAGAGAGAATACAAGCAGGGAGAGTGGGAGAGGGAAAAGCAGGCTTCCCGCAAAGCAGGTAGCCTGATGCAGGGCTCGATCCCAGGACCCTGAGATCATGACCTGAGCCGAAGGCAGATGCTTAATGACTGAGCCACCCAGGCACCCCCAGCTTGACTGGTTTTTAGGTCTTTCATCTCTGTGGCAAGTGAGTACCCGCTGTTTTCTATGCTTTTCTCAAGCCCAGCTAGTATCCTTCCTTATGATTATTGTAAATTCTGGATGAGGCATATTACTTATACCAGTTTCCATTAGGTCCCTGGCCATCACCTTTTCTTGTTCTTTCTTTTGGGATGAATTCCTCCATCTTGGCATTTTGTCTAGGTGTCTGTCTTCTCTGTGTTAGGAAAGCCTGTTATGTTTTCTTCTGCTGTGAGTAATGGCTTTATTAAGAGGTCATATGCTGTCCAGGGCCTGGAATTTCAGGAAGTGTTTCTGATACGTGCTGTGTGCCCTCTGCTGCTGTGTTTTGGCTGTTCTATCGCCCAGGTCAGTCCTGTGCAGTTTCTCCTTGCCTGTAGTACAGAGTCCTTAGACTTTGTCCAGTGTATAGCAAGGTTAACTAGTGTGATCTGGTCTGCTTGTTAAAAGAGGCCAGATTCTATCTCCCTAGAGTTAAAGCTTTGCAGTGCTCTGCGGTCAGTAGTTGTGCTGCTTGTGAGGGTGGGGGTGTTGTGCTTGTCTTCCAAGGGTGGGGTCCTCTGCTGCTCTGGCTCTCAGGTACACTTGACCTAGTACAGAAGCATCTGCAGAGTGTGGGCAGGTAGGGCTTGGTGTAACCTGCTCAAGCCTCTGCTCTGGGTGCTGTGCTGCTCACTGAAGTTCATCCATGCTGCTGGGTTGTGGGTTGGAGGGGGAGTGCCTCCCACCCTCTCTCTCCTCTCTGGAGAGGGGAATTCATGCCCGCCACTATCTGGGAAACTCTCACAAAAGAGCAGTCTCCTCTCATGTGTTCCATTTCACTCAGATCCCTGCCTTCACCCTGTCTGTGTCTGGGCTATCTGCCTGCCTGGCAGTGTGGTGTACCTGTGTTTTATCTCAGGCATGCTGGCTGAGTTTCAAAACTCCAAATTTTGGGGACCTGGCACAGGGTGTAGCTGCGCTGATCCTCTGGAGGAGGGTCTCACTGTGCTGGGACTAGTGTCCGTTTGTCCCATAAGGGTAGTTGCACTAACTTGCACCACAGCTTAGAGTTTAAAGTGGAGCAAGGAGGGGCAACTGGGTGGTGCAGTCGGTTAAGCATCTGCCTTCAGCTCAGGTCATGATCTCAGGGTCCTGGGATTGAGCCCCGCATTGGGCTCCGTGCTCGGTGGGAAGACTGCTTCTCCCTCTCTCACTCCCCCTGCTTGTGTTCCCTCTTTTGCTGTCTCTCCATCTCTGTCAAATAAATAAATAAAATCTAAAAATAAATAAATAAATAAATAAAGTGGAGCAAAGAGCTGGCATCCAGGTTAGCTACCGCTGGCATGTGTCTCTGCCCCTGTACTAATGAACAGGGCAGTGCAATGATGCCTGCCAGCCATTTTGTCCCCTGATAAGCAGTGACATCTCTCCCAAATTCACTCGATAAGGGGAACTGTCTCTCCCAGTGCATCCCAGGGGATCCCGTGACCGCCCTGTCCTACCTCTATGCCCACCAGGCTCCACCCTGGCCACCGAGCAGACTTCTAAAACTTAAGTCTCTGAGCTCTGCTGATTGTAAAAACATGATAATCAGCCTCTCTCATTTTCCCAGTCAGTGTTTTGGGGGAAGTGTTTTTCTTGTGCAATCATCTGTGCACTGCTCTTTCTCTCTCTCCTTTCTCTGTGATCAGGGCTTCCTCCCCTCCACAGCACCCATGATTCTTTTCTCCCCCAAATCACATCTCTGCACCTCCTGCCTTTCATGATGTGGTCTCTTTTCTCCCTGTAGTTGTGCAATTTGTTCTCTCAGTCCTCAGATTGATTTCTTGGGTGTTCAGGATGATTTGATATTTATCTAGCTGTGTTTGAGGGATAAGGCAAGCGTAGGGTCCCACTTCTACTCCACTGTCTTAACTCCTCCCAGAATAAATACACTTCTAATAAGCTGGAACCTCCTACTTCACTGAATACCACAAACTATCTCTTATTACAATTTGTAATTTTTGAACTTTAGTGAAAGGCAGTAAATTGTAACTTGGTTTTTAGTTTGTTTATTTTTAATTCTTTTTAGTTTGGTTTTTAGTTTAACTGTTAGAGGTAACAATGCTGTTTTTGCCATTAAGAGGTTATAATTACAATGCAATTTGAAAAATGACAGACATCATATTTCTTAGTTTTCAGATAAAGAGTTTCCACTTGTACTATTTATGATATCAGAACTGGTTTTTAAATTTAAATTTTTCTAAATTTTCTAAGTTTTCGTATGTATGTAAGCTATTCATAGAAGGTGATAGTTAAAAAGGTATAACTACTTCATATCAAAATTAACTCAGAAACCTTGTGCTTGATGACAATTCAATCAGTCCAGGCATGAGTTAGCAAATTGCAAAATTACCTTTTTTGAACTGATGGTGAGTATGTCAGAGGGTAGTGGCCAAAGTTCATACAACTCTTGACAAAACTAAAACAAGACAATTGTGTCAAATATTTCTGTAAAAAGAAAAGGTTTTTGATGATAGTTTTTTTAAATTATTATTATTTTAAGGCTTTGAAAGAAGTTAGATATGCATGCACAAGCACAATGATTTTTTTCCTTTACTGTGCTGGGCCATACAAGTCTAATATGAATTTGAAAATGGTGGCCAGGATCTTTTTTTATGTTTCTTCCTGAGGCTTTACAGCTTTCTTACCACTACCTGAAATAGTCTACTTTCTTAAGAGGAGTAGGTTTTTAAATTTTATTTTTATTTTTTTTAAGGATTATTATTATTTTTTAAGACTTTATTTATTTGAGAGAGAGAGAGGCAGTGACAGAGATAGTGATAGTGTGCAGTTGGGGAGGAGAGGGAGAAGCAGGCTCCCTGCTGAGCAGGAAGCCTACAAGGAGGGGTTTGATGCCAGGACCCTGGGATCAAGACTTGAGCCACAAAGGCAGATGCTTAACTGACTGAGCCACCCAGGTGCACCTGAGTAGGTTTTTTTTTAAACTTACTTATTTTTTACTCAGAATAATAGTAGGCAGAGAGGAACAATTCTCAAGATCTATTGTTAATTTTAATGCTACTGTCATGGATTCTAAACATATGATATGCTCAAATACAAAGCTGATTGTCTGATTTACAATAAATGCCCCACCTGCATTGATAGCTGGGTTGTGTCCAGATCCTCTGATGAGCTTCCCAAGGTAACTGGGCTTACAGAATTAATTTTAGACTAAGATGATTCAGGAAGGAGTAATTGGCAAAGAAATTGCATCATGAGTTCAAAACCTTTGTTATTCATCAGCACTAGTTATTTGCTCACAGATGATACTTTTGGGATAATTGTAATGATATATAACAATATAATTGTTTCTTTGCTTTGGAGCATCTTTTTTTAAAAAATATTTTATTTATTTACTTGACAGAGAGATTGACAGTGAGAGAGGGAACACAAGCAGGGGAAGCAGGAGAGGGAGAAGCAGGCTTCCCACCCAGCAGGGAGACCGATGTGCGGCTTGATCCCAGGATGCTGGGATCATGACCTGAGCTGAAGGCAGACGTTTAACAACTGAGCCATCCAGGCACCCCTGCTTTGGAGAATCTTAATGTCCAAAAGAGAATGCTTATAATTAACTGTGATTTATCATTTTCTCATTAGCTATAACCAAATGATCCAGTTAATTTTACTTCAATTTTTTTAAATTTAAACTCCTTTTCCTATTTTCTAGTGTCTTTTTTAAAAAACGGAATTCAAGCTTACCTTGTAGTCTTATGAGATTGCTTTTCCGGTAACTTTCTGTCATCACCCTCTTTTCACATATTTCAGTCTATTCCATGCTTTGTTACAAGAGTAATTAAGAAAAAAAAAAAAGGTTATCGTGTGACTGTCATAGTAAAACTTTGAAATTCTAATATTTCAAATCATGGCTTTGGAGGAAATACAATATATTTAATGGTAATTTTGTAGGTATTTAAAATTCTGAAGCTGGAGATTTCTGGTTTCAACTCCAACATGTAAAGAGCTTATTATAACAAGAAAAAGTTGAATAACTGAAAGTTACCTACTTTTCATGGACTCATCACCTTGCACACTGAGATCACAAGGCAAACCCCACCATGAAATTCGGAGAGAGGCAGACCCAGAGAGTCACAGCTGAGATATGCTCTCCTGGATGGAACAGAAGCCACTGCAGCAATAAGCTGATCGTGACATTTAAATGTAGTTTTGAGGAATTTCTGGAGGCAGAGTATGGACTAGAATGAGAGTGAAGAACTTTTGCAGATTTCATACTTTAATGAATTTTAAGTCCAGAAACCCCACCAGATTCTCCCTGTGAAGATCTGAGAAAGATCGTTTAGTGACTCTGGAGGGGAAGGGGAAAATAATCATGTGAAATGATGCCTAGAGCATTCTCCATAACAAAGGCTTACTATAAGAGAAAAAGACAACCAGAGCCTGTTCCTCCTGAGGGAAGGGTATTTTCCTGATTCCATCCCCCTCTAGTCATCTTGTCTTACCTATGGTTGGGAGAAGTTAAGCAACACTTGTGAAGGACACAGCCCAGGGACACATGTCCTCTGAAATACTCATTTTAATTTTAAGATAATAGGAAGCTTCCCATCTCTCATAACTTACCACTTCATGAATAGGGCTCTACTATAACAGCAGTGGATTATGGCTGAAAGAACTGAGAATATGGACACTATCTAAGGAAGAGTTCCTACAGGAGCCTAAAAATAATAAGAGAGACAAAAATAAAGAAACTAGAGTAATTTCAAACCTATGACACCTACAGTTAACATTAAACACAGCCAACTCCTAGCCAGATTAACAGAAATCTCCAAACTAAAGGCCTATTTACCTTAGTTCCTTTTATGCAGCACATTATGTTTATCATTCAACAAAAAATTACAAGGCATACTAAAAGGCAAAACACACATGGTCTGGAGAGTCAAAGGAATCATCGGAACCAGAATCAGATAGGACACAGATATTGAAATAATTAGAGAATTTAAAATAACTATGTCTAAAATGTTAAAGAGTTCAATGGAAAAAATAGACAACATGCAAAAAAAGATGGGCAATGTGAGCAGAGAAATGGAAACAATAAGCATGAATTTTTTAAAAAAGCTAGGTATAAAAAATACAATAACAGAACTGAAGAATACCTTTGATAAGCTTCTTAGTAGGCTAGACACAAATAAGGAAAAAAAATCAATGAGCTTGAAGATATTGATCCATATGAAGTTGCTAAACTAAAATGCAAAGAGTAAAAGGGATGAAAAAAAAAGGACACCCAACAGAACATTCAAGGGCTGTAGGTCAATTAAAAAAAAAATCTTAAAAAAAGCCAAAGGAAAAGAGATCATCTTATCCATGGAGAAACAAGGATAAGAATCACAGCAAATTTCTTGTCAGAAATCATGCAAACAAGAGGAGAGTGTAGTAAAATATTTATAGTGTTGAAAGGAAATAAACCCACGAGACTAGGATTCTAAATACTGGCATTATTCTTCAGAACTGTAGGAGAATAAAAACATTCTCTGCAAACAAAAAAAAAAAACAGAGAGTCCATTGCCATTGGACCTGCCCTGCAAGAAATATTAAAGAAGTTCTTTAGAATTAGAAAATGAGGGGCACCTGGGTGGCTCTGCGGGTTAAAGCCTCTGCCTGTGGCTCAGGTCATGATCTCAGGGTCCTGGGATGAAGCCCTGCATCAGGCTGCCTGCTCAGCAGGGAGCCTGCTTCCTCCTCTCTGCCTGCCTCTCTGCCTACTTGTAATCTCTCTCTCTCTTTCAAATAAATAAATAAAATATTAAAAAAAAAAAAGATCCAGGTCAGAAATTTTATCCGCATAATGAATGAGAGAGCTCCAGAGAAGAAATAAAGAAAGAAACAGTCATTTATAGTAATATTAGTAAATATGTATTTGATGATCATAGCATATGGGTAAGTGAATTGAGTAAGTCATGATCATAAAGGACAGAATACAGAGAATACTCTGTTACAGGTATTACATTTGTAACAGTTCAGTGTTTTTTAAGGGTGGACTAATATTGATTAATGTACATTTGAACCTCTAGGGAAATTGATAAAACCATTTTTAGAAGCATAATTGATATGTTAAGGAGAGAAAATTGAATCATAAAGTGTTCCATTAAAACCTAAGAAGGCAAAAAAAAAAAGGAAGAAGAACAAATGCAATGAATAGCAAACAATTAAAAACATGGTCGATATTAAATTATATCAATAATTGCTTTAAGTGTAAATGGTCTAAATACATTAATTAAAAAACATTGTTAGAGTAGAAAAAAATGCCAACATATATATTTACAAAAAACTTACTTTAAAGTCTCAGGTGGATTGAAAGTCAGGGGTAGAGAACATACTAACATAGAACATACTAACTAATCAAAAGAGAGCTGGAGGGGTGCCTGGGTGATTCAGGCAACTAAGCGACTGCTTTCAGCTCAGGTCATGATCCTGGAGTCCCAGGATCGAATCCACATCAGGTTCCCTGCTCAGCAGGGAGTCTAATCATCCTTCTGACCTCTCCCCTCTCATGCTCTCTCTCTCTCAAATGAATAAATAATATCTTAAAAAAGAGAGAGAGAGAGAGAGAGAGAGAGCTGGAATAGCTATATTAGTTTCAGACAAAGCAGATTTCAGAACAGGAAATTGATCACAGATAAAGAAGGGCATTTCATAATAAGAGAGTTAGTTCTCCTAGGAGTCATAATTGTCCTTAACGGGTATGGACAAAAATTCCCTAAGCCTCGTCCTTCATGCGTAAAGCAGGAAACAAAATGTCCATTAGAGGATTTTGTGATATTAGAAACTGTAAAGTTACCACTCAATGGTTAATGTCTCTTATTTTTTCTTAGTGTAGTGTACTTTCCGTTCACAATCTGTCCCCATTTCCATTTCTACTTTCAATTACTACTACTCTTCCCCAAGCATGCTACCTGCAGCCATGCCAGTTGTCAATGGTTTCATGAATAGGCCACACTGTTGTTCATGTATGCACTTTCACATGTAATTTCTTTATTTCTTCCAAAAGGAGTGTTCTTCCCTGCCACCAAACTCAACCTGTTTACCTTAAAAAACTGTCACAAACTTGCAAGAAATTGATAGTGTTAATTGCTGTGTTCTCAACAGTTTTTATGTAAATTGTAGTTAACTTCAGTAAAACTTATTTCATTGCTTTATGTATCATTCTTCCCATAAATTTTCCTCCCCTTATAATTGGAGTTTGTGATGTTGAGGCACTACATGGTATTTCATTTTTTATCCTTTGCACTTAGGAAAACAACTTGTATAGGACTGTCCTTAATAATGAATGAAAACTAGATTATTCCCATTCCCCAAATATACAATGAATTTACATTTTTTTCTACCTTTGCATGGGTTATTTTTCTCTAATTTGGATCTGTTTCCTCTCTATGGCTGATAAACTCTTATTCATAATTCATGTTCTTCCTCGACTATAAGACTCTTACAGTATTTTGTAGATGTTTTATAATTTTTGCTTCTGTGTTTATTTAGGTTTATGATCCATCTCAAATCAATTTTTGTGCCTCATGTGTGAAGGGGTAGAAATTTATTTCTCTTCTATTCTTTATTCAGTTGTTTCAATACACTACTTGCTGAAAAGATTTTTCTTTTCCCATTGAATTACTTTGCTGCCTGTCAAAAATCATTTGATTGTAATTATGTAGAGCTATTTCTAGAATCTCTTTTGTTCCACTGATCTATTCATCTATCTTATGCCCATGCCACAAACTTGATTATGATAGCTTTACAGTAAATCTTGAAGTCAGGTAGTATAAATCCTCAAATTTTATTTCTCTTTTTTAGTAATGTTTGTTCTGTCTTGGTCTTTTACATTTCCATATAAATTTTATTATTTATTTGTTAGTAACAACAAAAAGCCTGTTAGGAAATTGATTGAAATTGAATTCTATCTTTGATTAATTTGGAGAGAATTGATATCTTTACAATATTTATTTAGAGCCATCTCTAATTTCCCTCAAAGTTTTGTAGCTTTCAGAGTAGAGATCTTGCTCAGTTTTCATTAGCTGTATCCCTACATGTTTTTTTTTAATATTGTGAATGGTATTGATTTTTAAATTTCATCTCCAATTGTTTGTTACCACTTTTTATATCGATCTTGAATCCCAAGACCTTGTTGAATTCATCTATTACACCTACTATGTTGTAAATGTATTTCTTGGGAGTTTCAATGTAAACAATTTTGTTTTCTGTAGACAAAATACTTTCTCCTTCGTTCTTTCTTCTTCCTTCCCTCCCTCCCTCCTCCCTTTTTCCCTTCCCCCTCTCTCTCCTTCTTCTGCCCTCCCTTCCTCCTTCCCTCTCCTTCCCTTCCTCCTTCTTTCTCTTCTTTTTCCTTAAATGCACTAGCTAAGATCCCTAGCACAAAATATAGTGTTAAATAAGAGTGGTGAAAAGTTTTATTTAACACTATATTTTAACAAAATATAGTGTTAAATAAAAGTGGTTTCCTTCTCCCAAATCTTAGTGGTGGTGAAGAATGTCTAATATTTCATCAATAAATTTGAGTTCAGCTGAAAGTTTTTCACAGATTTTTTTCAGATTGAGGAAGTTTTCTTCTCTTTCTAGATGCTAAAAGGTTTTTTTCATTAATCGTAGATTTTATCTGATGCATTTTTTTTTTTGCCTCGGTTAAGATAACCATATGACTTATGTCCTTGGTTCTTTTGAATGGATGGATTATATTTACTGATGTCTAAATGTTAATATAATCTTGAATTCCTGGGGGTAAACTACTTAGCCATGATATATTTTCTAATTATACATATGTTAGATTGCCTGATATTTTCCCACAGGTAATTAGCATTCAGATCAGTTGTTTTTACATTTTCTCCCTCTCTGTAATTCCTTTAGGGTAATCTCTATCAAACTGTCATTAAAGTCACTGATCATTTCTTTTGCAATGAATTTAATTCTAGTGCTTAATTCTGTGTTAGACCATTTTGTATTGCAGACCCTGGATTTCTATATCCTAATAGCTTTCTTTTCTCTACTGACATATCCTATTTGTTTATTCCTACTTTGTTCCTGCAAATCCATGCACTTATTTAGAATAGTTATTTCATAGTTCACATTTACCAGTTACAACATCTAGGCTATCTGTGAATTGGATTCTTCTGAAATTTTATATTGATTGTGGTGTTCTAAAAAATCTAGAAGATTCTTGCTTCTTCACATAGGTCATCACTCTTTTATTGGATGCCACACACTTTATGTCAAAGAATTACAAGCACTGGAGTACACGATCATTTTGCTTCGTTTCCCCAAGGTATGTGAGACTTTTTCATATCTGGTAGCTGAAGTGAGAAAGTTGATCAAATTTTACCAACTATTGAATGATTTAGATTAATGGAGTTTATAGTTTTAAGGTTAAGCTCATTTCTGATTAGCCTAGCCAAAAACATCCAATCTGTGGCTGCTGCCAGCTGTTACTGCTACTGAGGAGCTACTCTCTGTTTTATGAGAATTTGAATGAGGAGTCAAGACAGTGTTAAGTGGAGATGTGGCCTTTGTATTTACCAGCTCCTGCTACTATTAGAATGGGTATTAGAGCTTTTAAAATGTGTAAGTCATCTCTATTTTCAGTCTCAATTTCACTGCCTTTGTTTCAGCAAAATTGGGAAGGAATGAGTTTATGAAAATTGTTATGCCAAGAAAATTTTTTTTCCATTTGGGATTTCTCAGCCTCCAGTCATTCCTGCCTGCTTATCAGTTGCCAATACCTTGCCAGACCCCTTTCCCCCTGGTACAGTCTTTGGTCTTTGTCAGGTCTCTTTATACCAGACGCTACTGAAGGAAGCTCATTGCCTATGAAGAAAAGCAGTTGATCGTCTTTTTGGATCCACCCCATAGACAAATATGGTTTTCATATATTCTAGATTTTTCTTGGTGTTTCCACAGCAATAAATTTCTTCATCTTTTTATACCAACACTAGAAACAGATTTCTGGAGAATATATGTATGGGTTATCCTGGTGTTGATTTCTCAACACTGTCCTCTGAAGAGTCTCTAGATGCTCAATGTGAAGGAATAAATATTCTTCTGGACCCATCTCACTCAATAATACCCTGTGGGAAGTACTTCTGAACAACTTTTGTAAATAAAATTTATTTTTAAAGTAGCTTTATATTACTATTTATAATAAATAGCTAGATATTAAATAGCTTTATATTCACACATAGTATGAATCTATCATAATTCAACCATTCTTTTACTTAGAGTACAATAATTTTATTTCTGTGTACTTACAACTACAAATGATTCTGTCATAAACATTCTTGTGTATATGTTTTTAGATACTGATACTTATTTCTATAATGTGGAATCCTAGGAGTGGGATTGCTAATTATGTGTAAAGTGGTTATAACAGATGTTGCTAGATTTATTTTTTAAGTGGTAATAATTTATATTTTCACCCATAGTGTGGCTTATTCTATATCCTTGCCAACAGTAGGAATTATCAATCTTTTATAGTTTTTTGGTCATTTTTTATTTAATTTTATTTTGTTATGTGCTTTCCTAACTACTACTAGATTTTGTCTAATATTTTGTTGTGTACTTTCCTAACTACCAGAAAGTTTGAGCATTTTAAAATATATCTGTTATCATTTGATTTATTTTCCTTCTGTGAATGACTAGTTCATAGCATTTTATCCTCTTTCTGTTGTAAACTTATAGGAGTTCTTTGTATGGTATAGGTCAGAGTTCTTAATCTGTTATCTAAATTGCAAATACGTCAATGTACATTTTTGTACATCTGAGCTTGTCACCTATAAACAGACAAACAAAAACCCTACTATGTAATAAATAAGTAGGACATGTGAATGTGTCTGAGACTGTCTCAGTTTGCTCCATTCCTCCCAGTGTACTAGCTGATTAATGTCCCTTTTTATTCTCAAAAGTTTATTAGTGTGCTAAATTACATGGTTGCCTCATATATGAGGAGTATCTGAAGGAATTAGAGATGCTCAAATTAGAGAAAATTCTTGCTTATATATATGACATTTATACGTGTGTGTACGTATGTGTAAATTGTTTCCCATTGGAGACCCTATGAGTAGAACTAAACCACCATGTGGGAAACACAGGATGATAGATTTTAATTTACTCTAAGGGAAATAGAAATATACAGGTTTCAAAGTTGGATTCAGCCACTTTGGGAAATATTTGAGCTCATCACTGCCAGCCATAAATGTTACACTGATTATTTAGTGGGACTAATATTATGGGATTAAATCCCCCAGGAATCTACGATGTCTTCAGAGTATATGTATTGTGATTCCATATGACTGGAATGTTAGAAGCCACTTTGTATGGTCAAAAAATGTTTGGGTATTCTGCAAACTAAGTGGTGAGGATTACAGGTTTGGGAATAAAGCAGAGTTCTAATTCTGGTTAAGCCATTTATTTTTTACATGGCCTTACTAACATTAGTAGATAGCTCTAAGCCTTGGTTTTCTACTCTTATAAAATTATAATACTTCTTGTGGCAATTTTAAGTTTTAAATGTGACTATGAACATAAAATATGTAGCTTAATGTTTAGTGTGTACTAACCATTCAAGTCATGGGGACTACTCATTAATATTCTTGCCAGATGTACTGAACAACAACATTGTCTGTGGGTCACTGTTGACATAATGATCTTGAAATTCTTATAGAAGTTTGCTTATTGTGGAGTCAGACTAAGGTTAGTAAAATAAGGTCAAAATACTATATTACTTAAAGTTTTCTTAGATATGGAAGCAAGTAGTTAAAACAAACACAAACTCTCATAGAAAGAGAAGTTTTGTTATTTTATAGATCATTCCAAGCTATGTTTGAGACCATTCCTGAATATGAGCTTAGAAATGTTTGGTTTTATAATGTCTTCTTCTCTTGTTTAGAAACAAACAAAAAGCACAAGAACTAGGAATGCAAACTGTACATATAATTAAGCCCAGGACATCTGTTAACCTTAACAATCAGATATTAGAAAAGACTGTCAGAGTGGTAGGAAAAATGCTGAAAGGGGCTTTTATAACTACAGATCTTGGATCAAGCTGACTGGGCAAAGTTTTTACTCTGAGGAGCAAAACAACAATCTCTGTTCTGAGACGTGGTCATGGGTTTCACAAGCAGGTGGCTTCATTTGATTCTGCATTTTTTTTTTAAACCCATGGAGTAACAGGGAAGGCAAAAATAAGTGCATTGGAAATGTGGCATGGAAAGCGATGCCATATTATAATAGGGCTGTATTATAATAGGACTGTACCTGGAGATCTCCCTTTAATGGGAAGAAATCAAGTTAAAACAACCTGGACATGAAGACAACCTATGATATAACCCTGGAATAATTCTTGCTGGTTTATAATTTTGCTCTAGCATTTATCTAATAAAAACACTAAACACTAATAGAGAATGATTTCTTTCCATTTGACGACAAGTAATAATAACAAAAAAGAAGTCAATACAAATATAGTAGGAGAAAGGGGCAAGAATGAAACATACACCAAAAGGAATGATGGACAAAGAAAACACCCTCTAAAATTTGTCAATGATCAGAAACTGTGATTAAAAACACAGGCATGAGTGAGCATATCTTTTTAAAAAGATTTTATTTATTTATTTGACACAGAGAGAGAGATCACAAGTAGGCTGAGAGGCAGGCAGAGAGAGAGGAGGAAGCAGGCTCCTTGCTGAGCAGGGAGCCTGATGCTGGCCTTGATCCCAGGACTCTGAGATCATGACCTGAGCTGAAGGCAGAGGCATTAACCCACTGAGCCACCCAGGCACCCCAATTCCTTCACATATTAAAGGGTTATGTTCCTGAGCCTGTTTCAGGTGGGTACATATTTTAGTTTCTAAATTTAAGTGTGGAAGAGAGCTTAAATATAATGACATACTATGAATCATTCTGATTTTGCCCCAGGACATGGAGTGAAATAGATATTAAGAACATGATATTTTAGGTGGGTATACAAGTCTTTGGGAGACCTAAAGTAAATGGGCCTCAGTGAGAAGTTCAGTTTATCACTCTATTCTACTATTGATGAGCTTTAGTTTTTTGTTTGTTTTATTCCTCCAGTTCTCTTATAATAAGAAAAAAAAATGTTGCAAAGAGAATTCCGGCTCCAGTGTTATGGTGTATATGTACAAGAGTATATTTAAGACAGTGGTTCTCAATCTTGGCTATATGATGAAGTGACCTAAAGAGCCTTTAATAAATAATGCTGATATCTGGGTTTCATTCTCAAAGATTCTGAATTAATTGGCCTGGTATTGGTCGAAGAGAATAGGATTTTTTTTAAGAGATTTTACTTATTTACTTGAGAGAGAGAGAACATGAGCAGGGGGAGGGGTAGAGGGAGAGGGAAAAGCGACTCCCCACTGAGCAGGGAGCCCCACATGGGGCTCTGATCCCAGGACCCCGATATCATGATCTGAGTGGAAGGCAGATGCAGTTTCACCCACTGAGCCATAGAGATGCCCCAAGTATAGGATTTTAAAACCTTCTCAGATTAATGTGAGAGTGCCAAAGAACCTGACAACCTCCTATAACTAGGAGTGAAAGTCTTTTATTGTAAGATGTGAATGTTAATTTTTGGTAAGTAAAGACAAATTATTTTCCAAAGTAGTTATACTCTCTTTTATTCTGACCATCAGGGTAAAGGACTTTCCTTTCCTCCCTTAGTCATGTTTGTCTTAAATTTTTGCCCATTGTTTATAAAGATAACATATTATGATTTTGTTTACATTTCCCTGATTATAATTGAGCTTATTTATCTTCTCATATGTTTATAAGGTTTTATAAACTTTTCAAACTACCTTTTCTGTGAAATACTAGTTCTTGTATCTACCTGTTATTAACTTATAGGAATTATTAGATACTCTGGATTCCAATTCATTGTCAGTTTATGCAAGTATCTTCTTCAAATTTGGAGTTTTTTTGGTAAGAGAAAGACTACATTTTTTCATATTTTAACCCTAAACAGTTTTCAAGCCATCCCCTTTCTCCTTTTACCAACATGTAAGCAAGCCAATAATAAAACCCCTTTCCTCCCACCTTGGTGCTTGCATGAAGTTGAATTCTCATCCTGGCCCCAACTTCCTAGCCATAGCACAACCCAAATCACCAGTTTGCTCTTGCTAACCACTCAGGCCAGCCTTCACCTGCCTTGCTCTCCCTAGAAAGAGCAGTTGTGTAAGTAATACATTATTTCATATCCTTTTGGTGGATGTAGCATCATCAGGCTTAATAGGTTAATGAAATTACTAATTATTTTTAAATTATGTTTTATTTCCTGTTTTAACGGTGTTTTTAGAAGTGTTAATCCTTCCATTTGTTCAAATGGATATGTGCATTGTATCTACTGGTTTCCTTATATATTTTAGATTCTTGGTAGTCTGCTCATATTTATCAGTGAGGACCTAGAAGGAAAAGCATTGACAGCTGGAGTAGATGTCATCAGCATAATTACAATTTCTCCCTACAGTAATATATTCAGATTATGGTCATAGAAATTTTTATCCTGATAATTGGACCAGGAAGAAGGTTGTATGTGATTTTTGGATTGTCAGTTTTCTCTAGAATGTTGAGAAAACTTTGCTTTTCTGGGTGTGGGGCTGCACATACTCCTTTGTGTCTAGAATTTATCAGGACCACTGCCTGATTTTATGCCCTACAATCATCAAACTGCCACTTCTTACCCAACAATACTGGGATTTGCAATACTGGGATTTGGTATAACTGGTTGGCACTTCTTTCATTGGTACCCTCATGACAAAATTCAAAGTCTTTTTTTTTTAGGTTTATTTGAATTTTAGTTAATTAATGTATTGTGCAATATCAGTTTCAGGTACACAATATAGTCATTCATCACCTCCATATAGTATCTGGAGCTCATGACAAGTGTACTCCTCAGTTCTCATCACCCACATCCCCCAGGGAAACCATCAGTTTGTTCTCTATAGTTAAGAGTCTGTTGCTTGGTTTCCCTCTCCTTCTCTCTCTTTTTTTCCCTTTGCTCTTTTTTTTTGTTGTTGTTTCCTAAATTCCACATGAGTAAAATCATATGGTATTTGTTTTTCTCTGACTGACTTATTTTGCTCAGCATAATACACTCTAGTTCCATCCATGTTGTTGCAAATGGCAAGATTTCATTCTTTTTTATGGCTGAGTAATATTCCAGTGTGTGTATATACATGTGTATACATATGTACATAAAACTTACATATGTTCATATATGTACACATATACATGCATACATACCATCTCTTTATCCTCACATTCATCAGTCAATGGACACTTGGGCTGTATTCATAATCTGGCTATTGTATATAATGCTGCTCTAAATATCAGGGTGCATATATCCCTTTGAATTAGTATTTTTGTATTCTTTGGGTAAATACCTAGTAGTGAAATTGGTGGATCATAGGGTAGCTGTATTTTTAACTTTTTGAGGAAACTCCATACTGTTTTCCAGAGTGGCTACACCAGTTTGCATTCCCACCAACAGTGCAAGAGGGTTCCCCTTTTTCCACACCCTCACCAACACTTGTTTTGTTGTTGGTTTTAGCCATTCTTACAAGTATGAGGTGATATCTCTTTGTAGTTTTGAATTGGATTTCCCTGATGGTAAGTAATGTTGAACATTTTTTCATGTGTCTGTTGGCCATCTGTATGTCTTCTTTGGACATGTATTCATGTCCTCTGCCCATTTTTTAATTAGATTATTCAGATTTTTGGATGTTGAATTTTATAAGTTTTTAATGTATTTTGAATACTAACCCTTTACCAGATATGCCATTTGCAAATATTAATTGACCATATAATTGTGGGTTCATGTCTGGGTTTTCTCTTTGGTTCCATTGATCTGTGTCTATTTTTGTGCCAGTACCATACTGTTTCAATGAATACAGCTTTGTAATATAACTTAAAGTTTGGAATTGGGATGCTTCCAGCTTTGCTTTTCTTTTTTAAGGTTGCTTTGGCTTTTCAGGATCTTCTGTGGTTCCATACAAATTTTAGGATTGTTTAAATAATGAAGCGGCAGAATGAGATATTACAAATTTTAGGATTGTAAAATGGTGTTAGTATTTTGATAGGGATTACATTAAAAATGTAGATTGCTTTAGGTAGTATAGACATTTTCACAATATTTTTTCTTGCAATCCATGGTCATGGCATGTCTTTTCATTTATTTGTGTGGTCTTTAATGTCTTTCATCAATGTTTTATATTTTTCAGAGTACAAGTCTTTTACCTCTTTGGGTAGGTTTATTCCAACGTATCTTATGGTTTTTGCTGCAATAGTAAATGCATTGATTCCTTAATATCTCATTCTGCCACTTCATTATTGGTGCATAGAAATGCAACAGATTTCCAGACATTGATAGCAGAATCCAAATTCTGCTTTTATTTTTGTATCCTGATTACTCTGTTCCTGTGGCTATTCTAAGGTTTTTCTTTGATACCTCACTTTTTAGAAAGTCCTTCTGATCATGAAGTGGTTTTAAGTTCCTAATTTCTTTTCTTTCTTTCTTTTTTTAAGTTGCTAATTTCTAATAGGTTTCCTTTCATTTTCTTCTATCTATCTTATATTTCTAGAAATTCTTCAGTGTTATGCCTGCTAATGACTCTCATCATAGTTCTCTGTCATGGCTATGGATGTATTTGTATTTTTATATCCCTTCTGTTTTCCAAAGAAATTTTAAGGAGGAGGGATAATTACCTATCACATACCTTGAATTGTAAACTCTTACCTTTGTCCTTTTACTTGTCTTATTTACTTATCCTCTCCTTTAAGTTTGTCTATTCCTGGTATATAGTCTTCTGGTACTGTTCCTAGGCTTGACTTTCCTAAGTAGGCTCAATTTCTTCAAGACACATTTTACTCATTAGATTTTGTGCATTGATGCTCTGGACATGCTCTGTCTGATACAGTTTTTCTAACCTATAAGGACTCTGTTTCAGTCACACCATTATCTTCTGTGTCCAATAACTTTGTCTTCCCTACCAGATAAAACAATGATGCTCATCTCTGGAATCAATTTGATCTTAGTCTTATTATATTTAAATATATGAGGCTCAGTTTTTGAGAATTTGATTTTCAACTTGAAATAGTGCAGCAAAACAACCATAGCCCTGGTCACAGTGAGTTATATAATCATATCTTTTCTTTTCCAAAAACTCTTTTCAAAGACAAAATTTTATTTACTTAACTTTCACAGAATAAACGTATCTATTTTAATTCAATACATTTTCCTCCAATTTTACACATCAAAGATCTAGGTTAGTGGTCTGGATTATTATTAGGAAGGGAAGGAGGAGCGAAGAGTGTCAAGGTCAATCCCACAGGAGTCAGACTAGATTTCTAAATTAGGGATAGTTGAGACCAATTAGGACACAAGTCAGGAAAAAGAGGTAATTAATATCAAGAAACAAAGGAACCCACAGAATAGAAATCAGTGCTCCCAAATGGGGAGATCAGGAAGCTCAATAGAAATATGAGCACACAGCATGTGGATATTGACAATACATTTGGTGCACATTAGAAAGACGGCTGCTTTTTTAGGCACCAAAGGCATACTGTCACTTCTATCAGAGTAATGACACATTATTAAAACAAGTCAAAGAAAAAGTTAACTCTGGATGCCATAGGCAAACTGCATATGACATCTGAAAAAAATTGCTTAGGTTTCTAGAAATTTATTATAGTGTTTCCATTTGAGGGGGCAGGGATGGAAGTGGCAGTGGCAGTCTTGAATCTCCACACAGTTAATGGGGGGGCAGAAGTTAACAGGGTTTTGTGACTGTTATTATAGTGTATATACATATAGTGTATATACATATATATATATATATATATATATANGTGTGTATATATATATAGTATATATATATATATATATATAAATTTTTTTTCTGACCCATCATTGCTTTCCTTAATTCCTCTCACAGAATTCTCTGGAAATATGTTACAAATGTAAAATATCTGTCCCACTGAGTGAATGCTCAGTAAGTGGTGTTGTAACTATGAACAAATTTTGGAGATATTACAATTACTCTCTTTTTCTCCTTTTGGTCCTGATCACTCTCATTTTGGGAAGATCCTGGGAGACTTGTAATGGAGTTCACATAGTTTTTATAAGCACCCTTCTAGATGTTAACAGTTCTCAAGTTTTTAATTTTAAAATTTTTTAAGTTTTTTTTTTCTTTAATTTGAGAGAGAGTGAGATAGCAAGCACAAACAGGGGGAGCAGCAAGCAGAGGGAGAGGGATGGCAGATTCCCAGCTGAGCAGGGAGCCTGACATGGGGCTTGATCCCAGGACTCTGGGATCACGACCTGAGCTGAAGGCAGACACTTCACCGACTGAGCCACCCAGGCACTCCTGCTATCAAATTTTTATTTTTTTTATTTATTTTTTATTTTTTTTTTTTAAAGATTTTATTTATTTATTTGACACAGAGAGAGAGATTACAAGTAGGCAGAGAGGTAGGCAGAGAGACAGGGAGAGGAGGAAGCAGGCTCCCTGCTGAGCAGAGAGCCCGATGCGGGCCTCGATCCCAGGACCCTGAGATCATGACCTGAGCCGAAAGCAGAGGCTTTAACCCACTGAGCCACCCAGGCGCCCTATCAAATTTTTAGATAGCACTTCAGAATAAAACATTTCTTACTGAATCATAACACCTCACACCTCCACCTCAATGTGGAAGCGCATGATTCAGTATTTCCAGTAGGAAAAACAACTATAAGTAACTTTGGTCACAATAATTTCATGTTAATATTAGTTAATGACATACAGCATTTATTGTATAGAATATTAACAATATATACAACATACAAGAACTGAGAAACCTGGACTCAAACCATTGCCCTCAAAACCTGGTCCCCATTTAAATTTTCTTTCCCTTTCTCTTTAAAATTATACTTATTTTGCTAAGGGATTATATAGATTGATAATTATTAACCATTTACAAAATAGAATATGCAATATAAGGGAAAAACAGCAATTATAACATAAGTAGCTATGGTTACAATGGAATTTACAATGGTTAAAGTAGAATAAATCCTTTGGAAATATGAGATTTTTAAAATGCATTTTAATGAAATACACATCTCTTTGGTGATTAAATGGAAGGAAAAATCCATTATATTAAATCTTCAAATTATTTTTAATACATTTGGTTTTAGCTACCTTTTGGAGTCAATTATTTGTCACTTTTATTAGGTACTTTTCCACTCCCAAAGGCCTCTAATTTGTTATATTCACTAACATCTATGATTCTTCCTCAATAGATGAGTGATATATTTGGGCTTACATATTAATATATTTATTTTGCTGGAAAAGAGATTTTGATTTTTAAAAGTTCTATGGGCAAGAGTTACACAAATACTTTCCACAGGAATTATTTCTATTTTCTTGCCGCAACAGTTTCTTTATTTGATAATCCTTCAGATTTAAGTGACTTGAGTATAAAAGAAAATTAAATAAGAAAATGAGGTGAGAAGAAATTAACCAATCTTTGTATAAAGCCAGCTATTTCTGCAAAAATTTCTCATATTATGTTTGGCTATTAAATTTTATTTTCATTATACTCATAATTATTATAGTAAATTTGAGGAATGTAAATATTACAGTAAATTTGAGGAATGCAAGTAATAAAAATTGTCAACTCATTTTTTTTTTTTTTTGCTTTATTCATTTATTTGAGAGAGGGAGAGAGAGAGAGAGCATGAGTTAGGGGGAGGAGTAGAGAGAGAGGGACAGCAGACTCGGCACTGTGTCTGATCTAAGCCAGAAATCAAGAGTTGGACATTTAACTGACTGGGCCACCGAGACCCCAACTGATCTTTGATAAGGGAATAAAGGCAATTCAGTGGAGAAAAGATGTTTTCAACAAATGGTACTAGAATAATTGGGTGCCCCTAAAAAAAAAAAAAATGCATCTAGATATAGATGTTATACATTTAAAAGAAATGAACTGAAAAGAATCATTGACCTGAGTGTAAACTCAAAACTCTGAATTTTTAGAAGAAAGCACAGGGAATATGGATGATCTAAGATTTGGCAATGAATTTTTAGATACAACACTGAAAGCGTGACCCATGAAAAAAAAGATTTAAAAGTACAAATCATGAAAATTTTGATCACTCCGACTTAACTTCCTTGTATGTCTTCAGGTGGTGAACATTAGATTATTTTTCTGATTTTTTTCCCTTTAGCTACATAGTTAAATTTTTTCTTCAATATTTAATCTTGAAAGTGACAGTGGCTCTTGTACATTTCTTTATTAGTATCTTAGACTACCATAACAAAATACCATAGACTGGGTGGCCTACAGAACAGAAGTTTACTTTCTCACAGTTCTAGAGACTGGGAAGTCTAAGAACAAGTTACCAGACAATTTGGTAACAAGTTACCTCTCCTAGTGAGATCTCTCATCCTGCTTTGCAAGACTGCAGCCTTCTTGCTTAGTTCTCTTAACTTCCTTCTCACACATAAAATACATTCATTCGACACCAATGATCCCCCAAATCTTATTTCCTTATTTTTTGGTCCCCCAAATCTTATTTCCTTATTTTTTGATCCCCCAAATCTTAACTCACCCCAACTTCAATCCTTAATAACTCCAAAGTCTCATCTAGATAATATCAAATCAGATATGCATGATACTCTAGATATGATTCACCCTAAAGAAAAATTCCTCTCTGTAAACTTGTGAAACCAGACAAGTCATGTGCTTCCAAAATACAATGATGGGAAAGCCATTGGAGAGACATATGCATTCCAAAAGGGGAAAGGAGAAGATTTGATCCCAAATAGCAAGGCAAATTTCATTAAATTTTTATATCTAGAATAATCCTCTTTGGCTTGATGTCCATCTTTCAGATGCATTGGATTGGGATGGTGGCCTTGTCTTTTGTACTTATCAGGTCAACAGTCCCTCCTCCATGGCTCTGCTGGGTGGGAATTACACCCCCAAAGCTTTGCCCCTTGAGGCCCTGCCACCGAGGCTCCACAGGTTAGCACTGCCCCCAAGCCTTTGATCAGAGGACTTTGACCTGTTGAAATAGAAACAGGGAGTGGCACTACCCTTTAAAACTAATGAGGCAGCTCTGAGGGTCTGCAAATTCCTTCAGGGACATTCTTTCCTTTTCTTGAAGAATAGTGCATGTTTGCAGCTGAATTAACTCTATGGTCCATGCCTGCAGGATCTAAGAAGTCACCCTTCTTTCTCTGACTCTTCCTTCCCCCACCCCCATTTAGTTCAAAACGTCAGTGTATCTGCTGGTATAATTCCATCTCTATTCCTGGCTTCTGCTGAGATGGGCAATTAAGTCCCTGAGTCAGACCCACAGCCTCTTTATTAAATTTTTTTTTTTCAGCTATATGCTTAGTGTTCTCTTCAGAACAAGCTTTCTCACTTTCTGCCATATGGATAGGCTGATAATTTTTCAAATTTCCAAGTTCTCCTTCCTTTTTGCTTAACAATTTTTCTTTCATTCATTTTCCCTTCTTATATTTTACTGTTAGCCACCAGAAGGACCCAGGCTTCTCCTTCAGCACTTCTGCTTAGAAATCTCCTCAGCTAAATATATAATTTCATCACTTACAAGTTCTACCTTGCACCAAACACTACAACGTAATTCAGCAAATTCTGTGCCACTTTATAATAAGGCTCACCTTTCCTTCAATTGCCAATAACATCTTTGTTATTTCCATCTGCGATCTCACTAAAATGGCCCTTAATGTCCATATTTCTACCAATATTCTGTTCATGATTATCTATCTATTCTTTAAGAAGATAGAAGCTTTCTCTCCAGCTCTCCTTTTTCTTTCTGAACTCTCATCAGAATCACCTTTAACATTCATATTTCTAACATTCACTTCAAAACTCTTTAACCTTGGGACACCTGGGTGTCTCAGTCGGTTAAGCATCTGCCTTTGGCTCAGGTCATGATCCCAGGGTCCTGGCATTTGGGCTCTCTGCTTAGCAGGGAACCTGTTTCTCCCTCTTCCTTTGCCCCCCATTCATGCTCTCTCTTTCATGCTTTCTCTCTCAAATGAATAAATAAAATCTTAAAAAATACCCAACAAAACCAAAGTCTTTACCCTCTATCACCCAGATTCAAAGCGGAGCAACACCCCCCCAACACAGCCCACTTCTTGGTACCAAGATTTATATTAGTCTGCTCAGGCTGCCAAAACAAAATACCATAGACTGGTAGCTTAAACAACAGCAATTTATTGGCTTACAGTTCTGAATGCTGGGGAGTCCAAGATTAAACTGCTGGCCTGTCTGGTTTCTGGTGAGAGCTTTCTTCCTGGCTTATAGACTTCTGCCTTCTCTCAGTGTTCTCACATGGTCATTTCTCATTGTGTGTGTGTGTGTGTGTGTGAGAGAGAGAGAGAGAGAGAGAGAGAGAGAGAGAGAGAGTGTGTGTGTGTGTGTGTGTGTAAAGAGAAAGAATCTGTCTTCTTATAAGGATACTAATCCTATTGGATTAGGGTTCTACTCTTATGACCTCATTTAGCCTTAATTATTGTCAGAAGGCCCTATCTCCAAATATAGTTGTATTAGGCTTCAACATATTAATTTTGGGGGGACACACTTCAATCCATAGCAATTTCCAGTTGATCTTTATTAACAAAGCTTATTTTTATTTTGCAAATAGCAGCTCCTGACTTGACAAAAAAGCAGACTGAAATCACACACTTAGAAATTCTGGTTCTTGCTCAAAAACATTAGCATTCTGATTCAGCATAGGAATGTGGGTGTCTTTCGGAACATATTTGTTGTAAGCCATATGTTTTGTACATCATGTTACAGGTTTTTGGGGACAACTCTTTTTCTTTCCTAGGCTAATAAAAACCTCTTAGATTGATAGTCAATGGAGGTTGAGCCTATAGAAGAAACAAAGAAAAATTACACTCTAAATTCAGAAAGGAAAAAAATGAAATCAATAACATTTTTCCCACAACCATACATCTTTCCTGGGAATTTTATATCATGGCATTATATTTATTTGGATTTTAACAGTAAATAAGAACCATGCACTTTATTTACCAGCAGAAAAAAAAAAAGGTATTCCTACATATGTAGAAAAATGGGATACTCAGGCAGCTATTTAGATGATTTAGAACTCCAAATATTTTTTCTAATAAATTTGGTAGCTATAGCCTTTCTGTGTTACTTTAGAAATATAGAAGCAATAGACTTCTGGCTAAAATGGCAATTTGAATGCAAGGGCCTGACTATCTACTTTTTAGAATTTAAATAATTAAGTAGATATAAATGTACTTGAATTAATTCTACAATTCCTGTGTTTTAATCTCACTGCAGTATTGAATTCAGTGAAACACTATACACAATCTAGAAGTAAAATATGTACTTTCATCTCCCCAAATCCAGTTAAGGCTAATTTATAGTTCACAGCATGAGCTATAAGTTTTCTTCCCTTCCCTCTCCAAGTGTCCTGAAGGCTTAAACTCAAATCGTCTCACTCTGATCTCCTTACCCAAATACTCACCTTACTTAGTTCCTGTGTTTTTGAGTCTATCTTTCCTGATTCACAAATTCTCTTGGGTATCTGTTATCCACACTCTTTCTGTTACACATATTAATTTCTTTGATATATTTGATAACATGTGAGCATTAGGGAGGAGCTAGGATCCTTCTGATATCCCTGAGCCTTTGGATGCAAAAGGACTGAGCAGGTGGGATGAACGGCCATGAGTACTGGCAGTTGGAAAAGGAACACTGCTTACTCTGGGGGAGATGTTAGCCTAGGGAAGCTTCCTTTTAACTCCTGAAGTGTCTGAGTCTGCAGGATTAAACATGCTCTGCCTTCTACCAATTGATTTCCCGGTCCTCAAGAAACACCGCCTGTTTGACAACTAAGGGAACACAAAACCTGAGCACTTTTTGAGTGGTTTATTAAATCATAAGCAAAGATGCACATACATTTAAACTAGAAGCATTTCCACCATAACAGTCTACATTTGAATTAAATTTCTATATTCTTTTCCAGTATGACAATTTACTGAAATCTTCAGATTCCAACCAACTTCATTCCTTGGTAAATAGTTCTTGAAAATATCGAGGTCAGCTCATGTTAAAAACACAAACATGAAGTGCAAAGTAACAAAAGGGATATGTAAGAGACTACAATGCAGAGATTCAGCTGCCTTTTATTCCCCAGTTACCAGAAGCAAACTCTTGCATTTGCTCTTGCTTGATCCAGGCTGTGTCCAGAAACTACTCTCCTGTGATAAATGTTCTTAACCACGTTTTTCAAAATTGATGCCACAAAAGCTTCCTATTGTTTTAAGACAATACATTTTAATTGAAAAATTATTTTAATCAAGTGAATAGTACTAAATATTCCTGTCTTAGCATTATGTATAATAAAAGACAAATGGCTCATGTGGTATTTATTGGCATCCGTATAATTATTTCAAGCAGGTTTATAAGGAGGTGGTATTTCATTTTTGAAAACCTTCTGAGGGCGCCTGGGTGGCTCAGTGGGTTAAAGCCTCTGCCTTCGGCTCAGGTCATGATCTCAGGGTCCTGGGATCGAGGCCCGCATCGGGCTCTCTGCTCAGCAGGGAGCCTGCTTCCTCCCCTCTCTCTGCCTGCCTCTCTGCCTGCTTGTGATTTCTCTCTCTGTGTGTCAAATAAATAAATAAAAATAAAACCTTTAAAAAAAAAAGAAAACCTTCTGAAAATTTATAGATTGGCAAAATATTTCACAGCAATGTTTCAAATGCCTGATATCCTCCAGTCCTTAATACAGTCTCTTTGCTGATGTACGTATAGTACTTCCAAACATAGTTTCCCTGTCACAAGGAAGTTATCTTTGTAAGGAAAAAACACATAAGTCTTCAGGATGTTCTTTGATTCTTAGCAAATAATTAAGAGGACTGATAGCAATCAGACAGGTATAGTTAGAAGTCAGTGAAGCAAAAGTAGGAGAAGAATGGAACCAGCCAGCTCTAAAATCAATCCTTTAGACCCTATAATACCAGATATTATTCATGGAGATTAATCATCATGCAGAAGACAAAATGACAACATTTTTGCCATTATTTAAAAGTTTTCACTGAATATTTATGATCTGATATAGATAGGTAAGTGATAGATTGAAATCTGATAACCGAAGCCTAAATTCCCTGTCCCAGAATGCCCCATAGTGTTAACATTAGAAGGTNGTAGGAGAAGAATGGAACCAGCCAGCTCTAAAATCAATCCTTTAGACCCTATAATACCAGATATTATTCATGGAGATTAATCATCATGCAGAAGACAAAATGACAACATTTTTGCCATTATTTAAAAGTTTTCACTGAATATTTATGATCTGATATAGATAGGTAAGTGATAGATTGAAATCTGATAACCGAAGCCTAAATTCCCTGTCCCAGAATGCCCCATATTGTTAACATGAGAAGGTTAACTTTCCTCTAATTTTCCCTAAGGAGTAGAGATGCCTCATCCTCATTTCTTATACATCTATATCTTTGTGCATTTTATATGTCCTAAGAAATCTTTGCCTCTTTTAGGCACTTAGAGGGTCCAATTCCTCTTAAGGGCCAAGGTTTCTCTTTACTATTAAATTATACTTATATCCTGACATACACGTGCATATGAATTTATTGGAAAAATACTTTAAAAGGCATTAAACATATTGAAAGTACAAAAATATATCACAATGACTTAGGAGTATTTAAAGTATCTCTGTTTAACATAGGATTGATCCCCATTTTTTTAACCCATTGGTTTCTATAGAAGGAATTCTGCAAAAAGATTTAAAAAATCTTTTTATAATCTCAATCTTTTTATTTCTTATAAATCAAAAATGTTGGATTGTGTTATAGTTACATTAGATTTTAAAACAATTAAAGTGCAATATTTTTGTTAAAATGGGATTCCTTAGTCTTGGCACTACTAACATTTTAGACCAGAAAATTCTTAATTGTAGGAGGAGGTCCTGTGTATTATAGGATGTTTAGGAACATCCCTATCCTCTATCTACTAGGTGCTGCTGGCATCTACTAGATGCCCTCAGTTGTGGCAACCAAAAATGTCTCCATTTAAAAAAAATATATTTATTTTAGGGAGGGGAAGGGCAAAGGGAGAGGGAGAGAGAAAATCTCTAGCAGACTGCTGAGCACGGAGCTCGATGCAGGGCTCAATCTCATGACTCAGATCATGACATGATGAGCTGAAACAAAGAGTTGGATGCTTAAAAACTGAGCCACCCAGGCACCCCTATAATGTCTCCATTTTGGATGAGTGTTCCCTGACCAATGTCCCCTGAGGGGCAAAGTCATCTTCAGTTAAGAACCAGAGCTTTAAAAGAAAATATTCCATTATTTGTCATTATTAAGACATGACATTATTAATAATAATGTCCTCGTTTGCTGGACCACAGTGGATGTGAACACATGTAAGACTATATCCCAGAAGAAATCAACATAATTCATTCATTCCCATTCAGTAGACATTTCCCAATTTTAGTGAATCTTGTCAAAGTAAATGCAAATCTGAAACTCAACCAAATAATATCTTTGCTTTTGGATTAAAATTGTGAGGACATTTAAATTCCTTTCCCTGTGTTTATACCCTTCTCTTCCTTTGTTTCATATGTTAAGGCAGGAGGAGATGATTTGATTATTGTCTCTACCCAGTTCACTGATGACATCTGCTGCTTTGCCCTCAGCACCTCACAGAAATTTCAAGGCAAATTAACAACCAGATGGCTTTACCTGAATAAAACTTTTCTGGATATCCAGCCTATTTCAGCGCAGTACCTTCTGTCCTAAAGAGAAAGCCAAAACTAATGTAATGCCATTAGGCAGAGTAAAATTTAGAAAATATGGTCTATTTATTCTTTAAAATTCCATTTCTTCAAGTTTTACACGTTTTTCCACTTCCACATAACTGTATCATCCCTTTGTGGTGCTCGTCTACAGTTAGTCTCGACTGCTGTGAACACTGTAGTCTTCCTTCCTCGTGAAATTTTTATAAAACACTATTTTAGCAACTTCCAAGCCAATTTGGCTTTAAGTAAAGAAGAAAGGTGTGTCCATATTTAAGAAGCAGCTGTATGTTTGTGGGCCCTATCTGCCCCTGGCTGCTGCCGCTGGCCTGCACCACTGCATACCCCCACAGTTAGCTCCTCCAGCTGTTCCTGCGTGCTGTGGCTCCTGTCACCAGCCTCCACCACAGTGTGTGCCCACAGTGAGTCCCTGCAGCCACGTGAGTGCATGCTGCCAGGCAAGGCAAGGCCCCCACCACTGCCCTTAGGCCTAGAACAAGCCCTGACACATGTCACTGGCCCGCACACTATGTGAGCCCACAGCTTATCTCTGGCAGCTAGATACCCGCATGCCCTGAGCCCCAGTTCTCATCACTGGCCTCCATTGCTATGTATGTGCCCATAACTACCCCCTGCAGCTGCATGAGTACACACCAAGAGCAAAGGCCAGAGCTACTTATGGGTCTGGATCTGGCTCTAAATCCTATGACCAGCCCGTGTGCTTCAAGGGCCTGTAGCTAGCCCCCGCACCTGTGTACCTGCACACCATCATTCCAACTCCCGTCACCGGCCTCACTACCATGCATGTACCCATGGCTAACCCCTGATGCCACATGAGTCTAGACTGCTGCTCGAGTGTCCGAAGATGTCCTGACTCCTGTCAAAATCTGCAACACTGCATGTGTCAGCAGCTAGCCCCTGCAGCAGCACACTTTCTCATCACTGGCCCTGACTTCCTTCAAGGGCACCCACCATTGAGAACATATCCAGGCCTAGTCCCTGCAGTTTAAATGCAGATGTCCTACAGATTCAACGCAATCCCCATCAAAATTCCAGTGGCATTTTTCACAGAAAAAGAAAAACATAACTAAAATTCATAGGAACCACTAAAGACCCTGGATAGCCAAAGCAATCATAAGAACAAACCTGCAGAATCATAATTCCTAATTTCGAACTGTATTTCAAAGCTATAGTAATAAAAACAGTATGGTACTGGCATAAAAATAGATACATATAGCCCACTGGAACAGAATCAAGAGCTCAGAAATAAACCTCCACATATATAATCAGCTAATTTTGAAAATGGAGCCAAGAATATTCATTAGGAAAATGATAGTCTCTTCAATAAATGGTTTTGGCTAAACCAAATATTTATATGCAAAAAATGAAACCAGAGTGCTCTTATACCACTCAAAAATGAACTCTGACTGGATTAAGGACTTAAATGTAAGAGCTTCTAAATGTAAAACTCTCAGAAGAAAACATAGAAACCTCCTTGACATTGGTCTTGGCAACGATTTTGGGGTAAGACAACAAAAGCACAAGCAATAAAAGCAGAAATAAACCAATGGGACTACATTAAACTAAAAAGCTTCTGCACAGCCCAAGGAATCAACGAAATGAAAAGGCAGTCTAAAGAACGAGAGCAAGTATTTACAAATCACACATCTGATAAGGAATTAATAACTGTATAAGGAAATCATACACCGCAGTAGCAAAAATCATTCTGGTAAAAAAAAAAAATGGGCAAAGAACATGAATAGATATTTTTCCAAAGAAAACAGAAATGGCCGACAGGTACATGAAAAGATAATCAACATCACTAATCATCAAAGCATGGCAAATCAAAACCACAGTGAGATACCACCTGGCTCCTATTATTAGTTCCTGGTGTAGAGAATGAAAACAATTCAAGTTCATAGCAATTATCCTCTGCTATTTGGACCTCCCTTTATAAAACTGAGACCAAGACTCCCATTAGTTCCTCTCAGATGTATATCAGAACTGTTCAGGATTTCTACATTTCAAGTTTGTAAATATGGACCCAATGCCGTGTAATCTAATTCAAGAACAAAGGGGAATTGGACCTTCCATGCTGAAGGATGCACGCTACTGTATTTAAAGCAATACATTGACTACATGATTAGCAGCCATCTTCTTAGGCAGAACTTAAAATGTTAGCAGCACTTTGAGAGCAAGTCTGAACGGACCCACGTGTAATGTGCCGTGAAAAACCATTTGTAGAGTGTGGCTCATTTTTGATAGTGTGGAAATAAAATTAAAGGAAAAATGTCTATTATCAAAAAGATGAGGGGCACCTGGGTGGCTCAGTCATTAAGTGTCTATCTTCAGCTCAGGTCATGATCCCAGAGTCCTGGGATTGAGGCCCACATCTGGCTCCCTGTTTGGCGGAAAGCCTGCTTCTCCTTCTCCCACTCCCTCTGCTTGTTTTCCCTCTCTCAGTGTGTCTCTCTCTGTCAAATAAATAAAATCTTAAAAAAAAAAAAAGACAAGAGATAAGTATTGGCAAGAATGTGGAGAAAAGCGAACACTTGTACAACGTTGTTATTGGGAATGTAATTTGGTACAGTCAGTATGGGAAACAGTAGGGAGATTCCTCAAAAGCTAAAAATAGTATTACCATGTGATCCAAACAACTCTGCTTCTGTGTATATATCCAAAGGAAACAAAACCATTTTCTCAAAGAGACATTTGCACTCCGTTTCCTGCAAATTATTCACAATAGCTAACATAGCTTCATCCGATTGATAAGTAGATAATAAAAATATTGTGGGAGTGTGTGGGGTGTGTGTGTGTGCGTGTGTATTCATCCACAATGGAATATAATTCAGCCATAAAAAGAAGGAAATCCTTCCATTTAAAGTAGTATGGGGCGCCTGGGTGGCTCAGTGGGTTAAAGCCTCTGCCTTCAGCTCAGGTGATGATCTCAGGGTCCTGGGATCGAGGCCTGCATCGGGCTCTCTGCTCGGCAGGGAGCCTGCTTCCTCCTCTCTCTCTGCCTGCCTCTCTGCCTACTTGTAATCTCTCTCTGTGTGTCAAATAAATAAATAAAATCTTTAAAAAATAAATAAATAAAATAGTATGACTAGACCCTGAGGCCATTATGCTAAGTGAAATAAGACAGACAGAGAAAGACAAATACTGTAAGATCTCACTTACGTGCAGAATCTAAAATAGCTAAAAAAAAAAAAAAAGAATCTAAAATAGCTGAACTCATGGAAAAGGACAGTAGAATGTTGGTTGCCAGGGTCTGGAGAGTGGGGATAATGAGATCTTGATCAAGGAATATAAAATTACAGTTATAATATGAATAAATTCTGGAACTCTAAGGTACAACATGGCAACTACAGTTAACAGTACTATACTGTGTACTTGAAAGTTGCTAAGAGAATAAATCTTAAATGTTTTCCCCACAACAATAACAAAAAAAATGGTAATTATGTGAGGTGATGGCTGTGTTAACTAATCTTATCTTGGTAATAATTTTACAATATATACATGTATCAAATCATCAAGTGGTACATCTTAAACTTATACAATGTTTTATGTCAATTATATCTCAATAAAATTGGAAAATAAAAGCATCTACATGTAAGTCTATATTTACAAATCTAAATTAAAAAATCTGTAATTGCTAGACAAATGAATATTATTGCAGTATTATTTCCAATGTTTTTCTATTTCCTTATGTCCATTGTGGATAATGCTTAAATAGAGTAAACTCAATAAAGAAAATAAAAGTCATGCATAAATCAGCCCGGAGATAATGATCGCTAACTCAAAAGATAATAACTCTTGAGCCCCAGACTCACTATAAAAATAAAACACACACACATATTCAATATATACATATTAGATACTTAAAAGCCACATATATAGACTGTAGTAGTAAGTCAGGGAAACAATACAGGTTTTACTCTATGTCTATAACTTTCGTTTTTCTCTTTGAGAGATTAGAAATACTTCATTACTCTTGGAAATAATATGCCAAAACTCTAATTATACTATAGAATTTTCTGATAATTTTAAAACACAATATTCCCAGGTGACATTTGGGAAGAAGGACCAAAATATAGCCAAACATCATTTTAAAATGCTTAGGGAAATATAACAAGTGGAGTGCTTCCAAAATAATGAGTAGTGAACCTCGTTCAGCGTCCAGGGGACACCTTTACCTCTTTAGCCCTGATCCTGTAATTAGAACTGTGAAAGCTGGAAAAATTACATTAAAAATAAATAAATAAAAACTGTGTCAGTTATATACTCCACACAGCAACTTATTTCTATTATTTTTGCTTGTTTTGATAATCACTAATTTCAAGATATGTACAGATTGGCTGGGCTAGTATTTGTAATACTTATGAAAAAAATCTATCTAAAAACCAGTGGTTGCTGGGGCACCTGGCTGACTCAGTCTGTTGGGTATTTGATCTCAGGGTCCTGAGTTCAAGCCCCACATTGGGTGTAGAACCTACTTAAAAAAGAAAAAAAACCAAACCACCAGAAATAAAAAAACTTGTTGCAGTTTTTTTTTAAATTTTTTTATTTTTTGTTTTTATTGCTAGGGGTGTTAATCAGGGGTTCTTTGGATAAAAGCTTTTCTTCTTCTATCATGATTCAGAATGACCTACGAGTTTCTGCATAGCGAAGCCTCAAGGAGAATGTATGTGCCTCATCAGTGTGACTGAGTTATGGCAGGAACTATTCAGGAAAAGCAACACAGCTACAGACATAGGAACTGTTTAGGTGATCTATATGCAGTCTTTTTATCTCCAGTGACTTTTCTTCTGTGGTACCAGTTACGGCTCATACCATTGTGTGATTTCATGCTCAATTTCTTTCTTTTTCTGTGCAAGCCGAGAGATTTTGCTTTTCTTTTTTGGTAAATAAAGTGCATTTTAAAAAAAAATCTACTTTCAGTTTTGCTGTGGTTTAAGTTACTAAGCGTTTTTGTCTTACCAAATGTTTATTTTAGTGCTACTGCCATTGTATATTAAAATGATTTACTAATAAACATGTTGCAGTTAAAACCTGTTAAAATTGCATTTTGAAGGAAGTAGTCTACCTTTGATACTTAATTCGATTCTAACAGTGTGATAGGAATACACTGTTGATGCACTAGAACTATTCACTCAGGCCATTAAAGTGCAGTAAGAAAATTGCTAATTCCAGTAGAATTTATGACAATGTGGTATCTTGAAATGGCTGATAAACCTCAAAAAGTACTATTTCTTGCTGCATAGACAGCTATAGTATATACTTACAATCTTTTAAAAGCTCAATTCATATTTAATCAAAATTGTAGGATATTTAAAGTATTATATTTGCAATTGATGGAATGAATCACAATCAAAATACTCTCTTAGTCCTGAAGTAACGATTGACATTTATAGCTATTATAACTAGAAAACATTTATAGTTATTGCTAGTAAGATAGAATAATTTTATATCATACTTGAACCTGTTTTTTTGTCTACAAATATATTCAACTATAAAAGCAATGCTTATACACTTTTTGGAAAATACTAAAAATGCAAATGAGGGTGAACATAAATCACTCATACTTTTACACACACACACACACACACACACACAATCCCACACATGCTATTAACATTTTGAAAGATTTCCCTATTGTCTCTGTTTTATATAATGAGGGTCCCATTACTTTCTTTTATATGAGGTAGCATAGACTAAACATTAGGTTCATGGATTTTGGACCCAGGCTGCCCACTTTTGAATCACAGCTTTGTAATACGGGGGTAATTACTGGTTATTTAACCTCTAATTCTCAGGTTCTGCATGTATAACATGGGAGTAACAATAGTACCTAATTCACAGGGTTGTGTTACAAGAGAAAAGAGTATGATTGAATAAGAAAATTAAAAACAGGAAAAAAGGAAATGTAGAAAATTGTGTGATGCAATAGATATGATAAAAAAAGGACTAACATGCCTGAAGTTGGAACCAAAGTAGTATATTGGTTAGGGCATTTATAAAACTGATGAACCATGAGTGAAGAAAGTTCAAGAGACTCTAAATCTCCAATAAATCTGTAACTGCAGAATCAAATACTTGGAAGTAAAGCTTTAACACATAGACTAATATCAGATTCATGTAAAGTTCATGCAAAGTTTTATTGGCATGCCTGGTATTTTTTGTAGAATTCCTGATATTGCATGTGGAAATCATTGAGGCCTTGAATGATGTTTACATTTTCATCATTTTTGAAAGGATTGGATTATCTTCTGACAGAGAGATGGCATGTAGATTACCTTGATCCAGTTGAAAGTGTATTTCAGGTGTCTTTAGGGCTGGTCTATTGCTCCTTTGTACTTACTTCTGGGAATAACACTTATATCCAGGGCATGGGTCTTCTGGGTTTCAACAGGAACACTGGAGTTTTTAACGAAGTCCTTTTTCCTTTTGAGCCATGAACTCTGACTTCTCTCACCCCAGCTCCATGAGATTGTCAAAATCTCTGCTCAGATTTTTAGGCTACAAGCGCTGCTGTCCACTTGCTTTATTTGTTTGTTTTTTCAGCATTTTGTTCATTGCATTAGAGGCTTAGGATTTGGCAAATACTTTGAGGAGAAATTGAATGGAGAATTTCAGGCTCCTATGATTCTCTCTTGTCTGGGATTATGGCTCCGTAAACTCCTGCCAGTTTAGCATTCCTGAACTCTAGTCATTGCCTCTACAGTCCAGTGAAACTCCCACAAGCACCTGGCCACCTGTACCCTTGTGCTCTCCTCACAGTGAAGGAGATTTCCAGATACCCTGGAGGGAGTTTGAACCACATCTCAGTGTCCTTCCCTTCCTTGTTGGATCTTGGTCACTCAAATCCTTAAGTTTGATGTTTTCAATCCACATTTTAGATTTATATTCATTGGGAGTGTTAATCTCTGATACAAGCTTCTCTATCGAGACCAAAGAATCAGTGATTTTAAGATCTGGAGTATGTTTTGGGTCTCTGTACTAACACCAGCAGGTGGTAGGCTTCCAAAACTGCTCCACTCCTATAAAGTCCATCCTCCTCAAAACCATTTCCAATTGTAATCTTGAGTAACATATTAAAGCAGACATTCTTAGTACATAGAACAAAGGATTGACAGATTGTTTAATCAAGGAAATTTCTCTACCGATGAGGCAGGGAATCCTGGATCTTCCCCCTAGTAGGATTTTACAGTTGTTAGAGACCAATTAGGGCTGTGCATTTCTCAGTATTCTTCATTCTCAAGGGTAGTTTTTTTTTGTTTTGTTTTTTGGGGGATTTTTTTTTGTTCTTCTGGATCACTGTTCAAATATATCATGAGCAGGTAGCTTGTAATTTAGTTCAAACATCATCAAGCCATAAGGAGTCTTATCTAGGTATGATGGGAAGGATTAGACATAGTCTGGAGATCTTCTATTTTGACCTGACTGCCAGAGGACAGGGCTTTCTGGCTGTCTTCTTTCAGAAGGTGGGAAGTATGCATTATGCCTGGAAAGACGTGTGTATGAATGTTGTGTATAGATGTTGGGGAGCCAAAATATGAACTGCAGGCGAGATTATTTATTGTCTCCATAATAAGCAGCCTTACTTTACTCTTTGCTGATCAAACCTCAATTTGTTGTAAGCATCAAGAACTTCTCCAAATTTACATTTCCTAACTTTCCTTGTGCACAGAAATAGCCCCTAACTCAGTTCTACCAAACAACATTATAAGCGGGCGTCATTGAGTAGAACTTTTAGGGAAGGATTCTAAGAGTTAGTATAGGATCTTTTTGTTTGTTGTTCTTTTGCCCCGCCTGCTTCCTCTTGCTTTAAATACTAATGTGAGAATTGGAGCTGCAGTTCTCTCTTTATTATCTTCATTCACATTATGAAGATAGAGCCAGGAGAATCTCAGTCCCGGGCCCTGATAGCCATGACCAGTTGATAAAAATGTCAGAACCTGCCTACCTTCTGACTTTTTGTAATACAGGGAAAAAACCCTCTAAGTTGTTTAAAGCACTATAATGCTCTCTCTTCCTTATAGGTAAATTCTGCAGTTTCAAATCTGCAACATAATGAATAGAAAGCACCATTCAATATTTTTTCCTCAAAGGACCCTCAAATCTACACTGCATGGAACTGAATGTCAACAAAATATATCTATTTATTTCACTCATACTTTAGCTTTTAAGACTTGAAATAGACTGGCTATAATTTGTGCTTTTGGAATTGGACACAATCTAGTATTTTTTCTAAGATTTGTCTCCAGTTGCTTAAGTGATAGAGAAATTAGCATTACAGTGGCCAATAAATCAAAGACGAGATTAAAGTTATAGCTTTTCTTGCAATCTGTGTTTTCAATAGATGAATATATAAATGAGTATCCATTCATTGCTGAGGAATTAACACCAAGATGTTGCAGAATGTTAATGGTTAATGTTTGACTCTAATGGTGTTAATAGGCCTACAATAAACAGACCATCCTACAGATAGTAAGACTTGGCCATCCTTATATGACAATTTCTAGGTGCTTTTGTCTAAGTCTCAGATGGGTATTTTTTAAAAAAGATTTTATTTATTTATTTGAGGGAGAGAGAGAGCACAAGCAGGGGGAGGGGCAGAGAGAGGGGCACAGTGTGAGGGACAAGCAGACTCTTGCAGAATAGGGAGCCAGAGACAGGGGTTGATCCCAGGACCCTGAGACCATGACCTGAGCTGAAGTCAGATGCTTAACCAACTAAGCACCCAGGCATCCCAGATGGGTATTGTTTTTACTGTTTTACCTCTAGGGTTCAATTCTGTACACTCATCATGTAATTATTCTATCTAATGTCTATCAGAAGGTAGGGGAAATACAGAATAGAGGATGAAGACTGGAATGGGTAGAAAAAAGAAAAAGAAAGAAAGAAATTGGTACCACATAGATGTATGTGCATGTGTGTGTGTCTCTGTGTGTGTACATTATTTGCTTTTTACCAGGTCCTGGAGTAATGTCATTGTATGTATAAAGTCATTTAATCTTCTCAACCACTCTATGTGGAAGTTACTCTTATGATAACCATCTTAAAATAAGAAAATCAAGATTTAATGACTTAGAAGATTTGCCCACATTCCAACAAGAAGTCTGAACAGAAAAGGGGCTCTATCCATGGTGCCTGTCTCAGGAACCAATGCCCCCTAGTAACACATAAGCTGTTTTCTCAGACCTCTCCTTATTACCTATGGCAGCAGAGGGTAGTACTGTGAGAGACACAGACAATGATTTTTTTTCTCCCACAGCTCTTTAGTTCATAGTACTGCCTAAGAACCTTGATCACTATTTGAGATTTTACTGGGATTTTTTTTCTCTAAGGGAATATGGAAATTAAAAAAAATCCCAAGACATTTCTTATTTGAAATGGATCAAAGCCTCTAAATTCAGTTCCTTCATGACTGAAGGATGCACTGTCTGTGAAAAATTTGTATTCATAACATGGGTGTATCAGGTCACCAATTTGGCATACAATATAGTCCTTTAGGGAAACTGATGCTCCTTCAAAGTGTCTACTCAAAGTGACTACATAACTAGAAGGGATTCTTAGATTTTCCAAGGCAGATAACTCAGTTTATAATCATTCTAGGCCATGTGTATATCACACACTTAATTGTGGCTATCTGCTTGACACTCTGCCCAATCCTACTACTCACAGCTCCTACTTGGGTTTGCAATGCATACAGATATGTGTCTAAAGATTCAACAGTGTTCTCAGTTTCCAAGTTATTCTATTACCATTACCATTACTCTATTACTCTAGTGCCATTGATTGCTACTTCCCCCAACCACAGATAAGTGATCATGTACTTCCAGACCACATAAGATCCTAAGATCACTGACAGGCCAGCAATGGCTTCCACAGTTGTACCTGCAAAATGAGCTTCATGGGGTAGAAAGAAGAGTAAAAAGTCTATATTTTGGTTTCTGTCCAACAACCAAGCAGCTAAATAAATGCTCATTGAATAAATGGTGATTTATAACTTTGACAGCTGTCGCTGCCAGATTAAGTAGGAAAAAACCTATTCTTCTCCCCAGTTTCAAGCCTTGGCATTAAGTGATTTATGAAAATATCTTTTTCATAAACAGTAGTGTGATACATAAGAATGACACTAGCAGATCCATTGCACTTCTTTTTTTTTTTTAATTTATTTATTTGCATGAGAGACAGTAAGCAAGCGAAAGAGAGGGCACAGAGGTAGAGTGGGAGGGAGAAGCAGACTCCCCACCAAGTGGAGAGCCTGATGTGGGGCTCGATCCCAAGACTCCAGGATCTGACCTGACCTGAAGGCAGATGTTTAACCAACTGAGCCACCCAGGTGCCCCAGAGCCATTGCACTTCTTACCTTTGCTTGGCTTACCAGTATGCTGGCCAGATGATCTTTTTTTTTTTTTAAGATTTTATTTTTAAGTAATCATAGGTCTTGAATTTACAACCCAAAGATCAACCCCAATATCAAGAGCTGCATACTGTACTGACTGAGCCAGCCAGGCACCCCTGGGCAGACTTTCTATTGTAGTGTATTTTTTAAAAGATTTTATTTATTTATTTTTTGAGAGAGAGAGAGACAGCAAGAGAGAGAACACAAGCAGAGGGAGTGGGAGAGGGAGAAGCAGGCTCCCTGCTGAGCAAGGAGCTCCATGCGGGGCTCAATCCCAGGACTCTGGGATCATGACCTGAGCCAAAGGCAGATGCTTAACGACTGAGCCACCCAGGTGCCCCTTTTCTAGTGTATTTTATAGATCCAACACTTCATAGTAAGATGCTTGTGTCCATCTTCCACAAATACATTGAACTGAACATCTGAACACCTACAAAATTTGGAATATGCTACCCGGAAAGAGTTGTTATCTTCTTGTCCACACTCACAAGAGTTAGTTGTGAAAACCTACCTATGCATTTCCATATGTAGCATAGATTTTGTTCTTTTCACAAAAATTTACTACTTTGAGAATCATGGCAACCTTATAAACATATGTTCTAAAAACCCATGCAATCAAAGATAACCATGATTGATGAAATTGTCAACATGATCACTAATCAGAAGCAAAGTTAAAACTTTCCTAATGAGATGGGATACTGTTTGACATAGTACATTATCTGTTTTTGTAGAGAGGCACCTGCTCAAGGTGATGTTCATGGAGTGCCATGCAAAGTATATGTCCATCAAGGCAGCTTGCCTGACATGATGCTGGAATTTCCCCAGTGATTTTTAGAATGTAGTGAAAGGGTCCAAAAGCCTATGATATGACTTCTCTTCTCTGTATACATTTTTCTAGACTGATTTGGCAACAATTCAAGTTAAAAGAATCGAAACCCTACCATTAGTGTCACCATAGGTAAACATTATGAAATTGCTGACCAAACAAGCAACGTTAAACCTCACCCTCCTTTACCAGAAATACTGCAGCCAGAACAAGAAAGGTGCAGACCTGTTGTGGCAGACCAAACTTTGGGTCATAATTCTTCATCTCTGTGTCTGCATCTTTGTCCTGTGACTTTGCAAATCCTGATTCAAGATGTACTTCTCTGCCTCTTGATTTTGAGCTTGTCATGTAATTTGTTTTGATGATGGGATGTTAGCATATATGGCTCAAGCAGAAGATTGAAATGTGCTTGTGTGATTGAACTTTGCTATTTTACACTCTGGCCACCATTAGAACAAATGGCCGAAGGAAGCCCACTGGTCTCAGAATGAGAGATTTGTAGAACAAGCTAACCCAAACATGCAGGTGGGAATCAAGCTGAATTAAGTCTTGATAGTTTCAGCAAAGACACCCTCAGATGACTTGCAGACATATAAGTAAGAATAAATGCTTTTTATTTTAAGCTACTGAGTTTTGGGATGATCTAATGTGCAGGTTTACTATAGTAATAGCTAACCGTTATAGAAGTTGGTACCGGGAAATTAGGTGCCATTGCAACAACAACCTAAAGTATGATTTTGATCAAGGCTATGACTGCAAGAGAACTTCTATAAATGTCCAGAAAAATAGGAAACTATGGGCTACTAAAAAAATTGTGACTTGTGGTCTATAGTATTCAAACATTTACTAAAATTATTGCTTACAACTGAAAGGAAGATTATTTAACTGATAAACATACAGAAGTACTAAAAGAAAATGATGAAAGAAACAGCCAGTTTTCAAGCAATATTTAGAAGTAGTAGAGACAGTACAGAATTGCAGGTTGTTAAATAAAATTATTTCTCATCAAATTAAAAATGTAGCCATTAAGAGACAGCCTCAAGGAAAAGACCTAATTCAGAGGTTACCATTAAAAATTACCTCAGGATAAAGAATCAGTGAAGGGTTTTGTAACCAAACCTTTTGTTTAAACTTCTTAAAATAATCAACATACCTGTTAGGTAGAGATCTAAAGATCTCTAATCTTTAGAGACAGCCATGTCTCTAAAATAACTAACATGCCATTCAGCAGAAGAAAAGTGATGCTAGGATGAATAAAGTAGTATTTTTACTGAAACATGATACATCTAAAATATACGTAATTGAATCTGGAGAGAGAGGTTATAGAAGGAATTATGGACATAGATTTTGTCAGTGGACCTGTAAAGTATATAGAAAACCCATAACCATGTAAAATACTGTTGTTAGTAAAAAGCACCACCACTCTAGGCTAGAAGAGATTTGAGTTCTTGAGATGTTAAATACTTCTTGGTCTTCTAATTTCTACAAATACTTAACAGGTTGACAAAAAAAGAGACATATTTTCCCATCCCTTCTTTACAATTGGCCAAGGAGGATGATAAAAAAGGAATGAACTCCCAGCAGGCAGAGCTGGGAACAGTGGTTCATGGACCTACTCCCAGAACTTAGGTCAAGGTATTTTCGACTCCAGATAATGCCAAATGGGATTTCAGAATGTCTAGGGACCAGTGACTGCTAAATACCCCTCACCATTCCCCTTTTATGAGAATTTGTTATAGTTATCACATCTCTCTTCTACAATTATCTAGCAGATAATTTGACTTTTTAGTTCTTGGGTCTTCAGATCAAGAGGCACCAGATCTAGATCTCATCCAGATCATGAGATCCTGAATATTGTGCCTGATGTCATGATTGAGTGAAATTTTTGCAAGTCCTGTGATGAGGAAAGGAGAAAGAATCAGATGCTCAAAGGAAGACATGATCATAACTCCTAAATGTATAGCTAAAAATGAAATCATAGCCTACTGGTTAAGAGAATATTGAGTAGCTGAGGTGTCTTGGTGGCAGTTTGTTGGGCAACTGACTCTTGGTTTCCACTCTGGTTGTGATCTCAGGGTCTTGGAGTCAACACCCATGTAGGGCTCTGTGCTCAGTGCAGAGTCAGCTTGGGATTCTCTCTCCCTCTCTTTCTTCCCCTCCCGCTTATGCTCCCTCTCTCTCTCTCAAATGAATAAATAAATCTCTAAAAAAAAATTTAAGAGTATATTGAGTAGCTAAACCAGGATTTTAAAGATTTACTAAATCTTGGTTATACTTAATATTTAAAATGGTAGTAATGATATGTACCTTATCTTGTAATAAATATGCAATATACTAAATGCAAATCTCCAGTACAGATATGGCACACTGTAGTGACTCAGTACATTGTGGTCTAGGCTGTTATCAACTACATTACTAGTTTTATTTATACCTGTTTTTGACATATTAAAAAACTGCATTTTCTTTGCTGCAATAATAATTATGATGACACACAAAACCTTTGAATGATGATGAAATGTTCCAACTATAATTCTGTTCTTATATGTAATTCCACCATTAACACAAATTTAGGCTGTTAGAATGTCCATTATTAATGACATAGTGACCTACTTATTCAGCTCTCTATGCTGGTGATATCTGCTAATTTCAACTATAAATTCTGGTTATCAGGGTGCCTGGGTGGCTCAGTGGGTTAAAGCCTCTGCCTTTGGCTCAGGTCATGATCTCAGGGTCCTGGGATCGAGGCCCGCATCGGGCTGCCTGCTCTGCAGGGAGCCTGCTCCCTCCTCTCTCTGCCTGCCTCTCTGCCTACTTGTGACCTCTCTCTCTCTCTCTGTCAAATAAATAAATAAAATCTTTGAAAATAAAAAAATAAATTCTGGTTATCAAACTTTTGTAATACTAATTATAAGAAGAGCATATTATTAATTGGTAAGAAAAGAGCACATTGTTAATTTCTAAGGTGTATTTAATAAAATGATTTTAGGTCAGATTTCCCCATTGAAATGTTTCTTGGAAATATCCATTTGTTAAGAATTTTCATTTGCTAAGCAGATGCAGCAGTTAGTTTTGCAATATTCATTTTAGTTTTCTTTTTTAATTTTTGGAAATAACCATTTAACCATTCTTTTGTACAACAAAATGCTGTAACAGCACTTGTAATGTCCTATTAATCACTCTATTATAATTATTATGACAGTCCCATTTAGCCAACATTATCCCATTTATTTCAGAAACACATCACAAGTTTTAAAGGGCCCCGTTCCATACTTTTACCACACCTGCAAACAGACACAACACGCTCAAGGTTGGGGAAGGGGCAAGTCTGTGTCATAAATCTTAATTGCACATGATAAAGAGCTGTATTACTAACTTTCACAGGCAAATGAATAAAATTGGTTACATCTGTTACTAAAAGAGCCTAACATGAATTTTAGTGGGTTAATAACATTAAGCCATTATGACAAACACAAAGACTTTACACTGGACTGCCTTTCTCCAAGATCTATATTCAGAGCTTTGGAATGATGTGGTTTGGGATTCCTTACTGTCAAGTATTTCTGTCCATGCCATGAATTTCTGTCTATTAAGAATGGGTGGGTGCACAACTGGGCTAATTCCAAATTCAGTTTTGCAGCTTCATGCATAAGGACACTTTCATTGGATAGTAAAGGCTAATATTCCATGAATGCTTATTTGAATGTACAGGGTACAGGAATGGACAAGGGCTACTCCCTTGGGGAGAGCCAATGGCCATATGTTTTAGCTGTTATGCTCAGAAGATATCATCTATAATCCATTCTTCTAGAACAAGAAATCCTTTCCTCTGGAATAACTAGTTGGCACTTCAATCTCTCAGCCTAAGAACTATGAAAATTATTTCCCATCTTGAGCTCCTTCTATTTAATGCTGAGAGGTAGAGTATCTTCTTAGACTTGGACCATGTAAACAAAAATAGTTTATTAATTAACTTCACCACTACTTATGTCCTATATATAATTGACAGGACAAGTCACAGACATATACACTTTTAAAATATATTCCATACAGTTCCAAAAATACATCTACGCTTTTGGCATTTTCCCTTACACGTGCTCATGTAAGGCCACAGGTATTTACTGTATCTTTATTTATTGAAAGTAATGCTGTTCACATTTCGATATGTTATTACAGTTAACAGTTATTTTCCTTTCCTTTTCCTTAGGCCTATTACTACCCAATGAAGTATTTCTGTTACTATTAGTATTGTAGCATATGGAACATATAAATCATTTCACTTTGCTTTCTAAATTCACTTGTGACAAAGTTTTACTCAGGGGTGAGAAAATGAGATGAAAAATCCTTAGCTCAACAACTGTCAACTCTTAAGCAATTAGTCAACTGGTAAATTCTATAATGCTTGGAGTTTTTGTGTTAGTAGAAAAGTGAACTACCTTGGAGATGTAACTTCACACAAAATTCCTGGTATCAATACTGTGTACATTGTAGGGAGCCAGTTGGTTTTTCCATTTGACTCCCAGAGACAACCAAGTAGGCAGCCAGCATGAGGTTTTGATAACATATGGGTTAATTAATAAAGTCTAACGAGTCAGTGGAAGTGTTGGATTAAAAGGCATTTAGTAAAATTAGGCTTTCAAACATTATTTGGTGCATTAATTCAAATATGTAAATTGGCACAGCCCAGAGGCCCAGGCATGAAAAAAAAAAAGTGAGGGCAGATAGGAATAAAATTAAATCTTAGGAAAGTATTAATATAAAAATATACTTACAACCTGAGATTTAGAACTGGATTTAGAGTTCTTCTGTCTATTAAAACTTACTGCTATTAGTATATGAAGCCACTAAGGTAGGAAGATTGGCAAAATTTGCAAGCAGGTATATATTTAAGATTGGAAATGATCATTTTTTCCCTTCAAACATAAATTCGAATCTTCTGTACAGTCTCTCAGGTGATTCCTGCTAATACTAAAGCATCTTAAATCTTAAGGGTTAAAAATAGCACAGCTTTCTATGACTTGTAATTAAGGATTTTGCCCTATAACTGGTTTGGTACTTTGGACTCATGTTAATTCCTACATGTTTCTACTGTCTGCAGTAGGAACTGTGGAAAGAAAAGGTAAACTTTGGCTCTGAGACTCAACACCACTGAAATCAATTTTGAAAACAGAAATTAAAAATCATTAGAAGTATTTCTTGCTAAAAATGTTATATTTGGTGTACTTATGAGACAGCGTGCATTTTTGCACTGTAGTTAGTATATTAAAACTAAAATGAAATTTAAAAAGGACCTGTTTCCACCATGTGTAAATGAAAGTTACTGTAATTCAATATCAGATATGAATCAGTTAATTCTATTTCTGCCAAAGCTCTGATAGTTCAGAGAACAGCAGATGTTACCCTTTCTACTACCCCATTAATATACCTCGCCAGTTTTTCCACTATTTTCCCTAGGGTAGAGAATAAAGGCGTATTTTCCTTTCTGTTCCTTAAGCAAACCTACTTGCTCCCTGAAGCACAAGATTTAATTATCCTTATTGCATTATATTTGCTTGAATAGCTACAGAAGTTATTAATGGGCATAACATTTTCTGATCTTTTTCGTGAAATTCAGCTAGATATTTATGCTTATTTAATTACCTCTAGCATATTAATTAGTCTGGCAGTAAGAATTAAGGACTTAGGATTTATAACAAAATTTAACTTATTTCTATTGATTATTATGATATGTGACAGTTTGGATAATGAGAGTGTTTAGACATAGAATTCATGTATGTATATATAAGACTGGAAAGAAGGGTATGGTGTCCTACTATATTACCTAGATATTTATGGGAATATCAATTAAGAATGAACCCTGGAGCTATACTGGGTGCTAGATCAACCACTAAATAGGTGTGTGACCTTAGGTAACTATTTAACTTCTCTGTGTCTCTCAGTTCCATCATTTGTCAAGAGGAAATGATGGTAAGCCCTATGGTATAGGATTCTTTTTAGGATTAATTAGTTTAATGTCGATAAAGCACTGAGAGCAAAATCTGGCAGATCACATGCTTGACATAAGAATCAATCATTGTTGTTATTATTACTAAAAAGAAGGAGAGGAGATAGATTTTGAAAAAGAGTGATTGTGTTCAGTCACTTTGCTAGATAGAAATCTTATGGATAGTTTAGATGTGAGGGGCTATAATAATTATGGATACATACCTGTATATCAGGATTATGTATATCAGGATCCTGTATATCAGGATTATGGGGGTTAACAATTTTGGATAACATCAAATTGTCATTAGTATATGAAGTAAAGAAATAAAAGAGGAATCTGAGAGAAAACATGAAAATTTAAGGAGGGAATTGGGACAAACATTGGGCATTGAAAGAATTTTGTCAGTCAGGAAAGGAGTGAGGAATGTGAAGGATATTGGGTAGAGATAGGAAGAGGGCTGGTAGGAAAAGCAAGAAAAATTATAGTACAGAGGGCATGGAAAAAGTGATTTATAGTATTAAATGCAATAAAATAATGACATTAAAAAGAAGCTAGTAGCTTTGAGTATGAAATTTATTGGTATTCCTTGAGTGTAGTTGCAGAAGAATTTTGGGGAAAAAAGATGCTGACTGCAATAAATTGGGGACTAAAGGTGAGTTGAAGCAGAGCAGATGTTTTAGAAAACATCAAAAATTTAGGTGGTCAGGCTAGCTTCAAAAGTTGATAAAAGAGTGGAAAGGGAACAATAACTACAACTTACATATAACAGGACATTTCATCACCTGATTGTCTTAAAAACTTCAAGTTTTGAATTTAGTTTGATTCGACCGAGCTGAATGGCCCCCCCATGCCTGGGAGAAGCAAAGCCTGAGCCTCCCTGGAGAAACCCATTTCCAGACATACCTTCAATGATTCACACACTTAATGTTCCCGAAAAGGTGAGCCTTATGGGAAATCAGAAAACTCATAAGGAAATAAAGTCATGAGCAAGATTCAGCAGAAGGAACACAGAGAAGGTTCAGAAACACAGTAACATGAGATACTGGACTTAAGAGATCAGACAGGGTATTTAAAACAAGTACTTCTAAAAGAGATGAAAGGAGTAATAAAAGTATGAATGAAGAGAGAGAGATTATAAAATGATTAAGCATATTTTGAAATAATAGAATATAAATTCCAGAAATGAAAAACATTTAATTAAAATTAAAAACCTTTAAATTGTTATATTATAGATATTTATCTTGTCAAAACATGGAGATGCAACTTTTCGTCAAATATATGTTGTACTTTATATATGCATATGGCATGGATTAGTTTTCCATGCTGTATAACAAATCATTACAAACAACAATGTAAAACAACACACTTATGATCTCACGGTTTCTGTGGGTCACAAGTAGGTTCTTGTCTGGAAGCTCCACAGGAAATGAATTTACTTTCAGGTTCACTCAGGTTGTTGCAAAAATCATTTCCTTGTAGTTAGGAGACTGAAAGCACTGGCTTCGTGCTGGCTGTTGTTAAGGGCTGTCCTCGATTCCTTGCCCGCGGGTTCCCAACATAGTCCCTTACTTTATCAAGCCAGTCAAGAGAGACTCCAGAGTGAGCCTGTGAGACAGATAAAATCAGTTATAATGTAATTGTGGAAGCGCCATTTCATCATCTTTGCCCTATTCCATTGGTTAGAAACAAATCACAGGCCTTATCCAAACTCAAGGGGAGGGGACTATATGAAAGCAGGGAATTATATACAAGAGCGTAAGTAGCAGGATGCAGGCATTATCGGGAGTCACCTTTGGGTCTGTCTACCATATGGAAAATATTAAAGCCACATAGTAATATAATATGAAATGCATACAACGAAAGTAAAAGTTTCCCTCCTCCTTTCTTAATCTCTTGTTCTTCCCAATAGTATCTACTCTATATGAGTTTCTTTTGCATCCCTCCTGAAAATAAAAGACTTCATATTCCCCAAAATAAGAAAATGGGCATTAGTAGATGTTATGGACGGAATTATGTCCTCCTTCCCCAACCCCCCCAGCCAACAGCCAATGTGACTATATTTAGAGATATTAGCCTTTAATTAAAGACAAATGAGGTCATAAGGTGGAGCCCTAATCCAGTAAGAATGGTGCCCTTTTGAGAAAAGAAGAGACATGTGCACAAAAGGCCATGTGAAGACACACTGAGAAGGTAACACAGTCTGTAAGCTAAGGAGAGAAGGCTCACCAGAAGTCAACCTTGATGGCACCTTAATCTTCAAGTTCTAGTTTCCAGAACAGTGAGAAAATAAATTTCTGTTGTTTAAGCCTGCCAGAGTCTGATATTCTTCTATGGCTGCCCTAGCAGTCTAATACAGTAGATTATAGTTTTAATGAACTAGAAGATATACCTGAAGACATTAATTATAATATGCCAGGCAAAAAGATGAAACATGAAAGGAACGTCAAAAAAGAAGGAGAATATGGGGTGCCTGGGTGGCTCAATTGCTTAAGTGTCTGCCCTCGGCTCAGTTCATGATCCCAGGGTCCTGGGATTGAGTCTCACATCAGGCTCCCAGCTCAGCAGGGAGTCTGCTTTTCCCTCTGCCTGCTGCTTCCCCTGCTTGTGCTTTCTCACTCACCCTCTCTCTGACAAATGAATAAATAAAATCTTAAAAAAAAAAAGGAGAATACAATAAAAAGTACTGAGAATATTTTATTGGTGTACCAGAAAGTGAGAAGAAAAAGAATATGACAAGAGGAATGTACAAATAAATAATGGTTAAGAACTCTGCAGAACTAGTGAAAGTCTGTTAAGAGCTTTGAAGGGTTTGATGTTTTATAGTGCTTGCAAGTTAATAAATTAGTTTCCCACCGTTTTATAGAAGTTGCAGAAGATACAAGTTTCCTGGGTCAGAGAAACGTAACTTTATTACCCATGAGACAGCATGAGCCCCTGTTTGCTCAAGTTCTTCTTGACTTCCAGATCTGACAAGGGTGATACAGAGGGAAGTCTAGAAGGGCAGTATGCATAGTGAATTTTCTAATAGCTGAGGAACTCTGAGTTTAGGGAACACAGAATTTTAAAGGGTGACATTAGCAAAACTGCCCAATGTTTGGATGGACACATTGTTTTCATTATCCTAGTCAGGAGATAAATTTGTCCCTTGACCTGAAGGAGGACACCCCTGTATTCCAAGGCTGTCTTCTAGGCAGATATCTTTAAAAAGAGAATCTAGCACAAAGCTGCCAATATCTCTTCACAAAATGTACAGAAATGTAACAGAGACTTATGGAGGACTGTTTCCCAACAAAGTCATTGCCACCCAGAAAGCCCACTGAATTCCAAACTGGAAGAATTTAAAGAAATTCTCACCTAGACATATATCAAAATGAAACCACAGAATATCAAAGGCAAAGAGGAATAGCAGAGACAGCCTGAAGGTAAAGACAGTTCAGCCTCCAAAGAGTGGCAATAGCAAACAGCTAGCTGATTTCTCAACAGTGCCAGTGAATAGCAAGCAACAATCAACTAAAATGATTTAAGAAAAAATAATTGTCAACTGGGAACTGGATAGTCAATCCCATTTTTCCAAACACAACAACAATAGAACTAAGTTTGCTACCAAGAGAACCTCGCTAAATAAAATTTGAAAGGGTATTATTTAGTCAGAGTAAAAGTGATTCCGACTAAGGCCTAAGTGACGTGAAGATACGATGAGCAAAGAGTGTCAAATACAGTTATGTGTCCACACAAATATTAATTCTAAGAAGCAATAATTTTTTTTTCCCTGCGGGTTAACACAAGCTAGAACAACTCAAATACACAAAAATAACAGCATATGTCAGGAAGTTGGTAATAAGTAAAATGCTCAAGAGAAAGGTAAATATGTAACTTTGAATGATTTTGGAATTTAATGAGTTTAGAAGGTATGTTAAAATGCTGTGAATTCTATAAGACTGACGAATCACACACATGTACCCCTGAAACAAATATTATATGTTAATAAAAAAAGAAAAAAAATTCTATGAAAATTACTGTAAGACCAGAAATAGAGTGCATATCTTACAGAGTAGTAGAAGAAAATAAATGGACTGTAAGTGCTACTGTGAACATCCTAAAAAGATGTTTGATATAGTAACACTGTTCTTTAAAGTACTGGATGAACTCTAAGTAAAACAAATAGAACAATATTATTTCTCCAGAGAAAGAGCCTACAAATGCCTTTGCTGAAAGTGCTTTGTCCAAGACTGCTCATGCAATAATAATTGAAAGAAGATACTTTCTCAGGGTGCCTGGGTGCCTCAATTGGTTAAGTGTCTGCCTTCAACTCTGGTTATTATCCCAGGGTCCTGGGATCTAACCCCATCCACGTCCAGTTCTCTGCTCAGTTTCTGCTCCTACCCCTGCTCATGCTCTCTAGCTCTCTCTCAAATAAATAAATAAAATCTTTAAAAAAAAAAAGATATTTTCTGTAGATTAGTTTTAGTTTTATTGATTATAAGGGATAAGTTTGAAAAATCCGTCAAAATCATTGTTTTTTATACTTTTATGTGTCAGTACATATCTACTATAAGCTTTGTTTCATACTGGGCAAGCTAATTGATCACTTTTGTGAACTATAAGCCAATTTATGTAATTTTTCATAGGTTCTCCAATCTATTAATTTACATATTTATTTAAAACTGCCTAGTTTTGGGATAGAATCAATTACTTCAATGTCTTATAGACTCAACTTCAAATGATACAAACATTTAGGTTTTCATTACCATATAAATTTATATATCTTTTGAAAAAAAAGTTCTTTCAGTGAAAATCTATCCGAAGAACTATATGAATTAAATTTATCAAAAAGTATAGAAAACAAAGTTTTGTAATTTTAACCATTTGACTTGCTTTATCCTAATGATTGATGTTATAAACTCAATCTGCAATGAAAGCAGAAAAATAAGAAAAATGTTTTAATATAAAAAAGATTTACATGAGTCTAATGATTCTGATACCAGATAGCAATATACTTTTGAAAAGATGATCAACAGAAATGGAGAATAAATCAAACATTCACAATTTCAATTGCAGTATATAAAAATATTTTTTAAATGAATATGTAGCAGTGACATCTAATTAATTCATTTCAAACACTGATACAGCATTCCTTAGGACAGCCTGTAATTATATCCTTCACATGTTAGAAATTAGAGACAATGTATGCATTATAAATTAAAAATGTAAGAGGGATTTCTTTTTAAAATGGAAAAAAATTATAATGTAGAAAATGGCCTGAATTAAAAATGTAATAGCCTTATTTCTGTGTCTATTTTAACGTGTTCTTTTCAGTACTTGGCATTTTCGGTAATGGTACTCTCCCCAGAGGCTGAACACCTTGACCTTATATGGGTACAGCTGTAAAGAGATAACAAGTTAACTTGAAAGAGGTCTAATTATTGACAGAAAGTATTTGCCCTTTATTTTTTGATACACACAGGCATCAGAATATTGCGTTAATTATGGAATAGGGATTGCTTCACAGGTTTGATTTACTGGGCAGCAAAAATCTATTCTTTCAGAAATCATTGTAGATGCATGTATTGTATAATTTCATGCAGCTGTATCTCTGACCCATCTCCTGGCGAATCATACGTTGAATAGAAAGCAGGCTAAAGTGCTGACGGGGGATCAAGTGGTATCGTCTGGTGATGGGAGAAAATGAGTAGGCACACCAATATGTAATGATATTTGCTAGATATTTGCTATTGCTAGAAGCAATTTTCTGCCATTGAAAAGTTCAAACTGATGGACGAAATGTATTCCTTCTCTCCTGACTGGAGGCTCATTGCAATTAATAAAAATCTCAGAAGCAAAGAATGAAACTCTGTTCAGTTTCTCTATTTGGGAGTTGTTATGATATTGTAAAGTTTTAAAATGGTTTTAACAGAGAAGAAAATTCTGTCCAGATGATCTCTGAAGGTAGTATTTAGAAAATGTCTTTCAGAGTTCTCTTTAGAGTCTAAGGGATCATTCAAAGTTTTATCTGAACAAATTTCAAGGCTAAACATTTTAATACCTATTGTCTTTCAGACACCTATTTCAAATACATAAAACAGAACCCATCAATAATTATCAACTACACTTTCCCTCCTTTATTAATAATAGAAAGGTCCTGGAAAAATAATGTTTCCTTGTTTGTATCTTCAAGTTTATACAGCAAATAGGAATTAATGAGATTCAAGATTTAAAATGAAGAAAAAGAGGTAGTCTGTGTGGTGTTGTGAAATAAAAGGAGCACAGGAGTAGGACAACTTTAAGTAACTGGTAACTCTGTCACCATTGAGAAAAGTCACACAACCCACTTGTGCATTAGCTTCTTTATAGAATGCACATACTAAAATGAATGTTCTCTTCTAGGATGAAGATAATTTTGTCTTGTCAATGAATTCCAAGAAATTTATTTCCCTCTAGAAGAGTTCTTCTGTAATTAAAAAAAAATGCCAAGGTTTAAAATTTAGGTAATTTAAGTGAACTTATATACTTGGTGTTGTCATAGTTTTTAATCAAAGTTAGCAAGGTGGAGGGGATTACAAAAATAAAGTCAGCATTTCCTGTATATCAGCAAGGTTCAATTTTCAAGGTTCTCAATTTCTCATGATAGAAAATCAACACTGAGTCCACTCTGGGACTATTAGCTTCAATTTTTATATTGTAATTATTTAACAGTATATATTAACAGATTTAAAACTTTTTATAAATTCATTATATATTATTTAAAAAGAAATAAAGCATGTTCTATAACTCTTTCAGTGGCCTAAGAGAAAGTGACCAACCAACCTGTTAAGAAAATTCAACAAGGGTGCCTGGGTGGCTCAGTGGGTTAAAGCCTCTGCCTTCGGCTCAGGTCATGATCTCAGGGTCCTGGGATTGAGGTCCGCATCGGGCTCCCTGCTTGGCAAGGAGCCTGCTTCCTCCTCTCTCTCTGACTACTTGTGATCTGATCTCTCTCTCTGTGTCAAATAAATAAATAAACTCTTAAAAAAAAAAAAAAGAAAGTTCAACAAATACCTCTTGAACCCAGATTGTGGTCTCAAAATGTGATTTTCAAAAAAAACAAAAAACAAAAAAACCCAGCTCGTTTCCCTTTGAGAAATAGCTGAGTTCAGATCTGGAAAAAAATGTACAAAATGATCCTGGAGCATTATGCCATACAGGAACTATCATGATGTGTCAAAAGAATTCAAGAGCCACCATGAAGGGACTTCCATTGCTCAAATACGGGACAGTTTGACCAACAATAAAAATAACTGCCCTTGATAGAAAATAAGAAATATTTAAAAATCCTAATGTATATCAACTATATGTCATAATGATACTTTACAAAATACCAATTGTTCAGTGTTGTAGAATACTAGTAAACCAATTCATTATTTCAAAAATTGGTAAATAAAGTAAAAAGATTAAGCCAGAAAAATAGGTAAGAAGGAGACTTTCTTTACAGAGTATTTCTAGGTAATACTGTAAGAAGGAGTGGTAGGATTAAAATATCAACATTTTGTAGTCTGTAATTAACTTATTGGATCCAAGTACTGATCATCAATCATTGCCTATAAAGAAGTCCACCTCTCCATTCCCAAAATTGTACTGGAGTTTGATCTAAATTGAATGTGTATTTTATGGGAAATCTAGAAGGTAGAGGAAGATGTTTATACTATGGGGATACAATGGAGCAAAATCCAGGTGGAGGAACATTCTATGGGACAAATAATTTAGCTTCCTCAACAAATAAATGGCAAAGGAAACAAAAAAGATGAAAGAGATTTGAGGCATGTCATCCAATCACAATATGTGTACTTTATTTGAATTCTTCTTTAAACTGTCAAAAAGAAATATGACATTTATTAGCCAATTGAAATTTGACTCATTGATTAGGTATTTAAAGATGATACAACTTTTTCTTGTAATAATGGCATTATGGCTATGCTTTTAGCCATATAAACTTTACCATTGAGAAATATAGTGAAATATTTATGGATGAAATGGCATGATGTCGGAGATTTGGTTCACGATGATATGGAGTTGGGAAATGGATGAGTTCATGAGTCCCATGAAATGATAATTATTGAAATTATATGTTAGGAACCTGAGAGTTAATTTCTTTATGATGTCTACTTTAATATGTTAAATTTATCTTTACTAAAAGTTTTAAGTATAGATTTTGCTGCCATGAAATACCTTTTTATTCAAAGAGCAGCTCCTGACTTAGGTATATATCTACTTGATCTGCTTTAAAATTTTTTTTTTAAAGATTTTATTAATTTATTGACAGAGAGAGAGAGAGAGGGAGAGAGAGAGCGCCGACTAGGAGCAGGGGGAGTGGCAGAGGGAGAGGGAGAAGCAGGCTTCCTGCTGAGCAAGGAGCCCGATGCAGGGCTCCATCAGGGCTCCATTGCAGAATTCTGGGGTCATGACCTGAGCTGAAAGTAGCCACTTAACCAATTGAGCCACCCAGGTGCCACCTCTTAATCTGCTTTTTTTTAAAAATTTTTATTTATTTATTTGACAGAGAGAGAGGGATCACAAGTAGGCAGAGAGGCAGGCAGAGAGGGAGGGAGAAGCAGGCTCCCTGCTGAGCAGAAAGCCCGACAGGGGCCTCGATTCCAGGACCCTGAGATCATGACCTGAGCCTAAGGCAGAGGTTTAACCCACTGAACCCCCCGGGGGCCCTCTTAATCTGCTTTTTAATTGCACTCGAATCTTGGCAAATAGTTTAACTTTGTCAAGGTTCATTTTATGAAAAGTGTTTCTTCAAGGCTTACAGGGCAAATGAGTAAACCCCTCACCTGGGATTGCACCTATGGCCATAGCACCCTGAAGTACCCAGTCTCATCTGGGATTGTAATAAATTGTTAGTTCAGATTAGGAGAAGTATCTGTATTCCCCCTGGACCTCTAAAGTCATTAAAAGATACTATATTTTCCAGTTGTAATCAACTTAATATTCTTTCTTTTAAAGATTTATTTATGTATTTGAGAGAGCAAGACAGCACCAGCACCTGCCTGAGTGTGGAGGGTCAGAGGGAGAAGTAAAGAGTCCTTAAGCAGACTCCCTGCTGAGCATGGAGGCCGGTGTGGCTGGATCCCAGGACCCCGAGATCATGACCTGGGCCAAAATCAAGAGTCAGCTGCTTAACTGACTGAGCCCCCGAGGCGCCCCTTAACCAATTTAAATTCTATACTTAAACTTGTTTTCTCAGTTTTGAATTTTTCTTCTTTCTATTATTTAGAGAATTTTATTTTAAGCTTTTTATTATGTCTATATTTGCACCATTGTTTCTCTTGCTCTTTCATTTTATAATTAGTATAAAGAGAATTGTGAAATACTAGAATCTTGGTCTATCATTGCGGAAAGGCAAGCTTGTTTGTTATTTTAAGTTTTAATACTCACTAGTATTCTGTCACATACCCTGATTTTCATAGTAATATAACTCAAAGTTCATGAGATCTAGGTCTCACAACACTTCTCTAATATTTAAGATAATCACAATAGGTCAAATATATTCAAGAACTGTATAATTATGCATTTAAAAAACAAATATAAATATAGTTGTACTTTTAAAAATGTCTTTATTATACATACAGATTATAGTGTGGAGTTGATTTTTGCTTTTCTTTCCCAATTTCCTGATTTCCATATCAGATCTTCTCTATCTTACAAATTAGGTCATCACAGATTCTGTTCAGTTCTTCCTATTCTTTAGTTTTCTGCGAAGTGGTTTTCCCCAGAAAGTGGGTGCGCACCTGCTCCTTCCTCAGGCTCACCTGGAACCCGGGCCTGGCCCCCAACTGGGCTATTTCCTCACTTGCCAGCCTGAGTTTCTATTCTGCCTGGACTTTCAGTGCTTGGTATCTGTGACCTTCCTTTTCAATTTTTACTAAATAATCCTCAACACACGTCAAGGATTCTTCATATGGTGCAGTAACGTTGGAGCACCTTCTTCAGTTTCTCAAACTTTTTGAAGAGGCCGAAGAAAGGTTTTTACACGGAGTTCAGGTCTACAGAAAATTGGCCTTTTTCTTTTAGAATCTACTGGATTTTGTCTTCGTTAAGTTCCCTGTGTTTCTGAGCCTCCTCCATCACCTGGAACAGGATCCCCTCAAACTCACCCACCGGCTAACTCTATCTCCAGGTTCTTCCCGTGGAGCTCCGCACCCCTGGTTTTTGCCAGCAGGTGCCCCTTACGCGCCGCTGCCACCGCGGCATCCAAGTCCTTCCGGCTGCAAGGCAGCGTGTTCACGACGGGCTCTGTGGGCCGCAGCTGCGAACAACTCAGGCACACGTGGAGCTCGCAGGCAGCCCGACTCCAGCTGCCCCGCCTCGGACTGACTTCCGTGGGAGGCGCCTGCGTCCTGGGCGCTCCCAGCCGCCTGTGCCCTGCCGGCGTCAGAGGCCAGTGGCGAGGGTGGTGGAAGGTTTCTTTTCCCGGGCATGTAGCACTTGATGGGCAAGGACTGTATCCTCAAGCCCGACTCCCTAAATGAAGTCCCACACTGCCCCAGACAGTCCACGGGAGCCCTCATCGCGGTCACGGACATGCCCGTCATTCAGGGCGGAGTCAGGCTCTGACCCCGCCGGGAGGAAGGGGTGCCTGCTCAGTGCCTGGGGGGAGCGAGCCTCCTTGCGGGCCTTTCCCCGCCTTATCCCCGGGGCTCATCAAAGGAGATGCGAGGCCCGTCTCTTTGCCCGTGTTAGGAGCAGGGCTGTCCTTTTGCTGATAGCATCTTCAAAGAAGTAAAAATCTAGCCTTAAGGGCCCATTCCCTGAAGAGTCGGCCACGTGGCCACTGGCCCCTCTAGCCTTCAGAGCCCCGCAGGGCTGGTGTCTTCAAGAGCAGAAGCATCCTCAGAGCAGGCGGGGCCTCGCCCGGCTGTCGGCCCGGTCTCTTCTCCGCCTGCCCCTTCAAGCGAGCACCAGGAGACGATGCGCCAGGCCGAGAAGCGAGAAGCGAGAAGCGGAGACTGCATGTGAGCCTTCTTCCGGGCTCAGGGAGGCGCCCTTCAGTCTTGCGATGCCATCCCGGAAGGGTCTGCTAGGAATTCAGAGGTGGGTGTAATGCTTTTCTCGAAGGAATAAGAAATAGTATTTTCTTCCAAGGCTGGCTCAGGGGTGCGAGACATTGGTTCTAGAGATGCCACTTAGCGTTCAAGACTTCCCGGGCCTGGGAGAGCTTGAAGGGTGTAGGAATTTCCTAAAATCCTATACATTTTCCTCTAAACCCTGCTTTAGATGAATTTTGCAAATTGTAGTAAGTTATATTTTAATTTTGATTCAGTTAAAATATTTTAAAAGTCTTCTGAGTCTTTTTCTTTGACCTCTGTGTTACTTAGAAGTGTGCTGTTTAATTTCCAAATTAGTAGGGATTTTCACCTTTCTGTTACTGATTTCTAAATTAATTTCGCTGTAGACTGAAAATGTATCATTTCTATTTTTCTAAAATTAAGGCATGTTTTATAGAGTGGAATGTGGCCTATTTTGGTGAATATCCATATGAGCTGGCGAGAAAAACTCCTTTGCTGTTGAGAGGTGTATTCTGTATGTCTCAGGTATATCAAGTTTATTGCTATTCAGGTCATGCAAATCCATACTGAATTGATCTATCAGCTACTGACAGAAATGTTGATGTCTCTTGACTATAATCATGAATTTCTCTTTCCAGTTCTATCATTTTTTTCCTCCTGTATTTTGGTGTGCTACTGTAGGTGCATGCACATTTTATATACCTGTGTGCATAGGATTTTTATGTTTTGGAAAATTGACCCTTTTATCATTGTGCAATGTCCTTCTTTAAGTCTGATAATGTCCCTTCTTCTGGATATGCTTTATGTGAAATTAATACAGCTACTCCAGCTTTCTTTGGATTGGTGTTAGCACATTTTCTCTCTCCTTTTACTTTTCACCTATATGTGGTCTTTATACGTAAAGTGTGTTTCTCATAGGCAGCATATCTTTGGGTCTTTTTTTTTTAATTTTTAATCCACTTTGACAATTTTTTTTCAGTTGATGTTTGAGGACCATTCACATTTAAGATGATTGTTGTTATAGTTGGATTATTATCTACTGTCTTTATAATCATTTTCTATTTATTGTACTTGCTCTTGATTCCTTCCTACCCTTGTTTTTTCTGCCTTCTCTGGTTTTAACTGAGCACTTATGTGATTCCATTTTATCTCCTTTCTTAGCCTATCAGTTGTGCTTTTTAAAAATTATTTTTAGGGACACCTGATGACTCAGCCTGTTAAGCGGCTGCCTTCAGTTCAGCTCAGCAGGAAGCCTGGTTCTCCTACTCTGCTGAGCTCTTTCTCTCTCTAAAATAAATAATACCTTCAAAAATAGAAACTATTTTGTCATTTCCGTAGATTTTACAGGATATATTTTTAACTAATCTAAGTCTACCTTCAAAAAGCACTGTACATGTCAAATGTATTGCAGTTACATATAGTAGAACATTCCTAATTGCTGTTTTTGGTTTTTACATTACTGCGTTTATCTGCTTGGACTGCTATAACAAAATAATACAGATTGGGTGGCTTAATGAACAGAAATTTATTTCCTCCCAGTTCTGGAGGTTGGAAAGTCTAAGAATAAGGACCCGGCCAGTTCAGTTTCTGGGGAGAGCTTTCTTCCCAGCTTGTATAAGACTGCATTCTTGCTTTGTCTTCATATGGCAGAGGAAGAGCCTGAACTCTCTGATGTCTCTTCTTGTAAGGATGTTAATTTTATAGGATCAGAGCCCCATCCCTATGACCTCATTTAACCATAGTTACTTCCTTACAGGCTCTGTCTCCAAAGATAGTCACACTAGGAGTTAGGACTTTAAGATACTAATTTTAGGGTGATACAGCTCAGTCCATAGCAACTTGGGTCATTCATTTCATTTACCCATTTAATGTAATCACCCAATACATTACTGGTATTACTTTAAATAAACTTATCTTTTAGATCAATTAAAAATTTTAAAAAATTATTTTATCTTCATGAAGGACAAGACAGCTGGCAGTGAACTTCCTGTTTCTCGTTAGTGTGAGGAAGTCTTCATTTCTCCTTCACTTTTGAAGAGTGATTTCACTGGATGTAGAATTCCAACTTAGCATATTTTTTTTTCAACTCTAAATATTTTGCCCAGCTCTTTTCTTGAATGGTTTCTAGTGAGAAGTCTACCATAACTTTCATTCCTTGTTTATCTCTTGCTTCTTTCACTATTTCCTTTTTCTGTTTGGTGCTCTGCAGTTGAAATATGACATGTCTGGGTGGTTTTTGTTTCTTTGTGTTTATCCTGCTTGGTGTTTTCTGAGATTCCATGATATGTGTTTTGGTGACTCCCATTAATTTTAATAGGTGCTCAGCCATTATTTCTGAATGTGTTTTCTATTCCATTCTTTCCTTTGTCTTTTTCTATTATTCCAATTATGGGTATGTTACAACTTTTGAAATTGTCCCATTTTTTTTTCTCTTTGCACTTCAGGCTGGGAAGTTTTTGTTTGCATGTACACTTTGTTTTTTAGAGCAGTTTTAGGTTTACAGCAAAATTAATGGAAGATACACAGAGGTCCTAAATTCCCTACTCTCACACACATAGCCGTCCCTAAAATCACCATCTCACATGAGGATTGTATATTTGTTATAGTCAGTGTACCTATGTTGACACACCATTACCCAAATCTTGGTTTATTTATTTATTTATTTTTTAAAGATTTTATTCATTTGACACAGAGAGATTACAAGTAGGCAGAGAGGCAGGCAGAGAGAGAGGAGAGAGGAGCAAATCTTGGTTTATATTATAGTTCACTATTGGTAGTTCAGGAAATTTTATTGGTATACCTTTAAGCTCACTGATCCTCGGTTGTGTCATCTACTAATGAGCCCATCAAAGAGGGCCTACTTCATTTCTATGACTGTGTTTTGATTTCTAGAGTTTACTTTTGATTCTTTGATTCTGTAGTTTACCTCTTCTGCTATTGTTGTTACCCATCTGTTATTGTATATTGTCTGCTTTTTCTTTAGTGCCTTTAACATATTAGTTATTGTTGTTTTATTAATTAGGTCAGCATCCATGTCATATTAGATTCTGTTTCTGATGATTGCTTTGTGTCTTCAGATAATTTTTTTTTCCTTTTTGGCATGCCTTTTAATTTTTTGTTGTGTATCAGACAGGTTATATTAGGGAACAGGAACTGAAATGAGTAGATTTTCAGTGTGAGAATTTATGTTAATCTGGCTAGGAGTTAGGTTGTGTTTAATGTTTGTTGTAGTGGAGGTGCTAGAGGCTTCAAATTCCTCTAATGTCCTCCTTTTTATCTCTTCTTTTAACTTTGGAGCTTCTCTATATTGCTACTCGGAGAGTGTATGTTTCGTGCAGCCTGTTAGCTATGAGCTATTGGAGGAGCCTTAGTATAGTGGTGGAGTATGGGGGATAGGAAGCTTATTTATTTATTTAATTCCTTATTTATTTAATTGAGGTATAATTGACATACAATCTTACATTAATTTCAAGTGGCAGCATAGTGATTCCACAAGTTTATATGTTATGCTCATCACAAGTGTAGCTACCATCTGTCCACCTACAGCACTATTACAGTACCATAGACTATATTCCCTATGCTGTAACTTTTATCCTCATGATTTATTCTTCCTATAACTAGAAGCCTGTATCTCTGATTCCCCTTCACCTGTTTTGCCATTCCCCCATTCTTGTCCCCTCTGGCAACCATTAGTTTGTTCTTTCTATATATGGGTCAGTTTCTGCTTTTGTTTGTTTATTCATTTGTTTCTTAGATTCCACATATAAGTGAAATCATGTGGTATTTATTTTTCTCTGTCTGACTGACTTCACTTAGTATAGGACCTTCTAGATCTATCCATGTTGTCACAAGTGGCAAGATCTTATTCTTTTTTATGGCTAAGTAGTATTCCTCTGTGTGTGTTTGTGTGTGTGTGTATACCCACATCACATTTTTATCCATTCATCTACTGATGGACACTTGGGGAGGGATCATTCTATAATCCAATCAAGTATCAGTCTTTCAAGTGGCCTGTGTCTTAGCCCTTTCCAAGTGTTTTCCTGATTTTAGGGAAATCTTCCCTGATTATAATGTGCCCAGTTTATTTCCTTGATACCTTGAATCATGCTAATTATCTTTTTCCCCTTAGATAAGATAGTAAGTCTAAAGAGGACTGTAAGTTCAGAAGGATTCCTTTCCCCAGTTTGGGTACGGGTTCAAAATTGTGCTCTGAAAGAGTACTGTCCCATGGAGAGTAAGACTGTGTTATGGAGAATGTTCGGGACATGTTTTACCATGTTACTTTTCCTCTTCCCCCTGCCATGGCTGTAGTGGATCTTTCTTAGATCCTGGTCCTAAGAACTGGATGGGGTTCCTGAAAGGAAAGTTCATGAAAATATGGGCCCCATAATCCTGGGGACACTAGGAGTTTTTTACTTTCATATTAATCCACATTCAGTGTGCAGTAATTCATCAAAATGACCATTACAGTGTTCCTACCAGCTCATGGCTCTAGCAGCTTGTGCTGCAGGTAAGCAGATCCTAGCTGTGATTCTCTGGATTCATCTTTGTCTCCAGATTTAAGAGTGGTGGTTTCCCTGAGACCTCAGTTCTCTAGTGAATCCAAGAAACATCACTGAATTTCAGTTTATCCACGTTTTTCCTTATTGGAGGGATAAAAGTGACCACTTCTAAGCTCTTTATATTTTGGAACTTAAAGTAGAAATCCCACCATACCTCTTTTTCTAAAAATTTAAAATTGATTTTAAGTAGTTTAAATGTCTAAGCATTGCCATCTGAACTAATTTTTAGTTCAGGATACCTGAACAGTACCAAGTATGCTATAGCAATAAAATTTGCTTTAAATATTTTGAGGAATACTTCCACTAACATTTGAATGGAATCCTAAATAGAAATTCTTGCTAAAATGTTCAGGGATATCTGTTGAATGCTTTTATTTTTTATTTTTATTTAAAAAAAATTTTTTTAAAGATTTTATTTGACAGAGAGAGAGAGAGAGGCAGTGAGGCCAGGAACACAAGCAGTGGGAGTGAGAGAGGGAAAGCAGGTTTCCTACTGAGCAGGGAACCCAATGTGGGGCTCCATCCCAGGACTCTGGGATCATGACCTAAGCCCAAGGCAGACGCTTAATGACTGAGCCACCCAGGCTGTTTTTAAATCTTTCATGGGTATAATACATATACAAAAACAGTTTTGGCTTAGTGCATTAAATACTTTTTTTTTTGGTATGCACTATAACAGTTAGCTGTGATTTACTTGAATGCAGATTTATTAAATACTTCAGCACTTCTCTAATACTGACTTTGCTGGAGTGTTATTACCCTTTTCCCAAAAAGGGCTAAGTGAATGAATTTGGTTTGAAATGGTGGGAGTCTAAGGCAGCAGAGATGTTTGAAGTTTTCTAGCTCTGTTACTTTGGAGAGGACATCTGAATGTCCCATTAATAGTCTACGTATTGACCACAAGGGAAAGACAGCTTATTTTCTTTTAATTTTAAAGGTTTTGCTTACATTAAAAATATAAATTTCATGTTAAAGGGAAAAGTAAATCATTGTGACACTATCGCTGAATCTGCAGCAAATTCTGTTCATTCTGCTACTGTGCAAGTTGGAGGCCTGCTAGGATGAATTAGAGGTGCTGATTCTAAAAATTTCAAAAGCAAATGGGAACCAAAAACAGAATCAATCACAAACCAATCACAAATATGGAATTATAATAGCATTCCATGATGTTGATTTTTAGATATTTTAACAAATAGATTTTAGGACTATGTTAATGATTATCCATACGGGTACTATAAATAATCTGAAGTAAATATATTAAAAAACATATCTTAAAGTATGTGGGATAATTGTATTATAAGTGATATTTTTCCTGCTTTTATATATCACCTTGTCTACATTTCAGTTTCATTTCCTTATCACGTTAGTTTAGAGGTATGGTAATTCAAATATAATTTTCAAAATTACCCTACTTTGAAATTCTATTTCCTTTGATAGTATATTATGCTTCGTGTCTGACATGTTTCCAGTGTAATTCAGAACCAAATGACTAGGTTTCTTTAGCCATTTCTAATGACCGAATTTTAATTTGTTCTAAATTAAATTTCTAATTTGTTTATAAAGTTAAATCACATTCAAATACCTTAAGAAAAAATTCTAGTGGAAACCTAATTACTATTAAATAATAAACAATTATTAAATTAATTAAATATCAAATTAGCTATTACACTGACAGAAATTTTTTAATATCTTGGATTATCTCAGTTTTAGTAATACCACTGAATTTTTATAGAGAGACACATGTATTTTGATTTATGACATAGATTGTAGATGATATTTAAGAAAACACTAAGATTAAAAAAAACATCAAAGGGAAAAGGTACAGTAAGTTTTATGTGCTGTAGTAACTAGAAAATTATGACAAGCCGATGCATACATATGGCCACTTTCTACCTAAAAATTCAATATGCATAAGCCTCTTTACACAGAGACCAACACTTCATCATTTTCAGGCTTGGCAATGAGAGTCTCCCCAAAGAAGCAAGAAGTGTCTTGTTTGCCCAGTTCTAGAATTATGTTTGACTGGTGCTATTTCTCAAAGTCACATCTTAATTTGTTTCCAGGGCTTCACTGGAAATTGCTTGATGCATCCTCACATTCATGTTTGTAGTCTTGGAAGTGAATCTTTCCAGAATAAGAAGACTGGAGAGGACTTTAAAGAAGGGCTTAAAAGTGAAAATATATGACAAAGATAAAAATTATGAAGGAAAATAATCTTCAACAAATTTGAACTCACAACATGTAAGGACTTGGGAAAGTGATACTGCAATGTTATTATACTATTCTGTGTTCAGTAGAGGTTTATAGTCAAATCCTTTTCATTCAAGGCAGAGTTTAGTAATGTTTTAATAAATTTTTTAGTAAAAAGAAATTTTTACAATAAAATAAAACAGAATCACAATAGAAGAAGAGGTTATCTCTATCTGAGCTTATTATTAACACTCTATAAGGCAGTTGAGCCCTGACTTCAAAGTTTCATGTAGGTAGAGATAAAGGAGGGCATTAGAAGCCAAAAGTGCATTGTGCACAGTAGCACTTAGCATAAAAATGTAAATATTCTCCATAATAGAGAATACTTCACTCAGTGGAATATATATGGTCACTAGAATTTAGAATTGAAACTTGATATAGCTAGTTTGTTGAAGACCTGGCTTCAGAATTTAGAAACATTATCCTGGAAGCATTTCTGGCCTGGGAGTGATAAGGAGATAATTATAGTTCCCCAGACAGTAAGAAAATATTTTTTTGGTAATATAAATAAAAAACTAGAAGATTTTGATAATTTAGAAACAGAATTAATATTATTTGGTAACTGATTAAAAATTCAAGTGAGAAAAGAGCTGAAGATAACTAATTTCAAATTTTGATCACTCAGAGCTGTTATACCTTAACAAATTTGGAGGAAAGTGAAGAGAAGATTTTTTTTTCTAAAGATTTTATTTATTTTTTTTGAGACAGAGAGCATGACCAGGGGAGTTGGCAGGAGCAGAGGGAGAATCAGACTCCCTGCTGAGCAGGGAGCCTGATACAGAGGGTTCTGATCCTAGAACTCAGATCATGATGTAAGTGAAAGGTAGCCTTTTAACCAACTGTGCCACTGAGGTGCCCTGAAGAGTAGATTTCAAAGAAGAATTTTTGTTTGTTTTGGATATCCTCATTATCAGGTGTTGGTATCAGAGATTTCTTGGATTCATCATGATAACGTTCGTATATTATAGATGATAAATTAATCCTAAAAGAGACTAAAGTCACATAATCTGAGTTACTAAACAGGTACTTAAACTCAAGGATTTTGTCTAAACAGCAGTTCTCTTCTATGATACCTACTTCTCTTTTTGTAAATGTAAGTGTGGCAGGTAGTATCACAGTAAGGGCTAGAGAATGTGCTAAGAAGGGACCAGACAGGCCAGGGAGCACCTTCTCTGCTATTTTTCAGTTCTGTTACCTAGACCATCTTACTCAACCACAGTTGGTTTCAGTTTATTTACATGTGAAAATGTGACAATAATATCCATAAGCTTGTTGAAAGGATTATATGCAATAATGTCATAAAAATTAAAGTAGTATAAAAGTAGAAATTTATATAAAACTGTAGAATAAGTGGGTCCTATCCACAGGCTATAAATATCAAGGATTTTTTGCTAGGCTGAGTACATACGACATTTAAGGGTGATATCAACCATTGACTCCCATTCACATTCTTTATGTGAAAACAATAAGATCCTGTTACCTCTATTTGAGGCAACGGAGATGAAGACAGTATGAAACTCTGGGATGGTTTGGGAAATCTGTTGTTGGCCTTTTTGCAACTTACTATATCAGTGGTTTCAAAATGAACTGCTTTCTGCTTGTATGCTGGTTAAACACTCAAGAAGCTGTGGATAGTCACACCATATATTCAGATTGAATATGGTCTCACTACATTTGTGTCCTGGAGGCTGGCCCTGGTACGTAGAACTCTTCAGGAATAGGGAGAGTCTACATAGAGAAAACAGTTACCCACAGATCTCAAACCCCAACACAGGGATTGGAAGTCCAACCCGAATGCCAATCAACAGATGAATGGTTAAGAGAGATGTAGTATATATACACAATAGGATATTATTTGGCCATTTGTGACAATATGGATGGACCTTGAGCACATTATACCAAGCTAGATGAGGCAGACAGAGAAGACCAGTGCTATATGATACCACTTACATGTGGATTCTAAAAAAGATCTATAAAAAACAGAGTAAAATGATGGTTACGAGGGGGATTGGGATGGGGTGGATAAGAGTCACGCTGTTTAAGAGTACAAATTTGTAACAATTAGTAAATAAGAGATAGAGATCTAATGCACAGTATAATGAATATAGACAATGCTATCATACTATGATTATGTAATGTGATAAATATAGCTACATCACTGATCATTACAGTATATAAATGGATCAAAGTAACACACTGTACACCTTAAACTTACAATGTTACATGTCAATGTATTGAAAAAAGAGGCATAATCGAGATTAAATACAAATTTTAACAAGCTATTATCTGATTTAGCAGGTTTTAAATTTCTTAGAAAATGATTTTATAGGCCCTGGCTGTAATAAAATTAAGAAAAAAGACAAAAGGAAACAATTATCAACTGGGACAGCCCATGGCTCAGCTACTTTCCTCTTCCTTTCAAAAGGTTGGGTTTTTTGGGCGCCTGGGTGGCTCAGTGGGTTAAAGCCTCTGCTTTCGGCTCAGGTCATGATCTCAGCGTCCTGGGATCCAGGCCCGCATCGGGCTCTCTGCTCAGCAGGGAGCCTGCTTCCTCCTCTCCCTGTCTTTCTGCCTGCCTCTCTGCCTACTTGTAATCTCTCTCTCTGTGTCAAATAAATAAATAAAATCTTTAAAAAACAAAACAAAACAAAACAAAACAAAAAAAAACAAAAGGTTGGGTTTTTTAACTGGTAGTATAAACTGACATCACCTCCAAGTATGACAAGGAAGATATTTTATTTTAGGGATAAAAGAAGAAGTAAACTCACCAGACTCAGTGTTTGTTTCTAGGGGTTACTCAGTATTCTTCCTTGCCTTATTCTTCTGAAGGATGAGAAATATCTGTGCTATTAGAAGAAAATAGTAATGATCTTTCCAGCCATACATTATATAGAAGTAATAAGCATAGCCTTTTGTGTCAGGTAAACCTGGGTATGGATCTCTGATCTGCCACTAATAGGTAATTGACTTTGGGTAAGATGTTTAACTCACTAAGCCTCCATTTACCTGTAAAGGAGGAATAATAAAAATAATATTAGGGACACCTGGGTGGCTCAGTCGTTAAGTGTCTGCCTTCGGCTCAGGTCATAATCCCAGGGTCCTGGGATCGAGCCCTGCATTGGGCTCCCTGCTCTGCGGGAAACCTGCTTCTCTGTCTTCCACTCCCCCTGCTTGTGTTCTGTCTCTCGCTGTCTCTCTCTTGTCAAATAAAAAAATAAAAATATTTTTTAAAAATAATAATAATATTAAAATAACCTTGTGGGTTGCTCTGTGGAATAAGTAAAATATTCATGTAAGTATATAGCCTTGCACATAATAAACAGTTACTGAATATTAATTCATATATCAAAACTATTACCCATGAAAAATTGAATTTATTCCCTATGGGAAGAGCTATCAAAGGGTTTAAAAATCCAGCACAGTTCTCAATCTCTCCTTTTTCTTCTTGAGGTACAGTCTTCCAGTTTTTTATTTCTGTGTGAAAATCTATCTCAAGCTTAATAGCTTAAAACAACATTTTAAAAATTATTCTCTCTCACAGATTTGTTGATTAACTGCACTCTGCTAGGTGACTCTGTCGGAGTCTCTCGAAGGGCTGTAGTCAGATATTGGCTGTGGCTGAGTCAACTGAAGGCTTGACTGGGAGGCATGTGCTGATGACTCACTGACATGGCTGATGGTTGATGCTGGCTGTTGATGGGGAAATCAGACTCTCTGGCCTACACATGGCTTCTCCCCATAGCTAGGACTTCTAAGAGAATGACAGTTGAGTTGCAAAAGAGAATGTCTCAGGAGTATTTCAAGGAAAGTAAAAAGTAGAAGCATTCAAGTAAGTTGAGAGTCATGTACAGAATTGACATAACATTTTTTTTTCCAGTCATATTCTATTGATAAAGACAGTTGTGAGTCCTGTCTGCATTCAAGGGTTTGGAGAAATATATCCACCTTTTTGCTGGAGTGAGAAGTTCATGTTGTAAAAGAGCATGTGGAATGGGATATTTTCTTATAGCCATTTTTGGCAAATGCAGTAAGTTACCCAAACAATTTGCATCCCTCCTACAAGCAAAATACACTCACCTCCTCCCTTACCTCACTAGCATCATAGCATCAAATCCGTGAGTGCAGGATCTCTCATCTGAACCCAGGTCCATGTGCTAATTCCTTTGGGACTGTTTCTCAAGTAGTTCTTCTTGGTCTAAAACCTATACAAAATATTATTTGCACCACTACATATATGAGTCATCTTTCCTCTATCGTCAAATAAGAATTTCCTCTCTTGTCATTTCAGTCCCATAGATAGTTTTTTTGTGGCCCTTCAAGACTCTGGCCCTTGCCTAGTTGCAAAGCTGCCAAAGCTTACAGTTGATCCTTGAACAAATGGGGGTTAGAGGAGCTGACCCCCTCCTCATGCAGTAAAAAAAAAAATCCATATATAACGTTCTACTTCCCCAAAACTTAACTACTAATGGCCTGCTGTTGACCAGAAGGCTTACTGATAACATAAACAGCTAATGCTTAATTTATATGTTATATGTATTATATGCTATAGTCTTACAATAAAGTAAGCTTTTGAGAAAAGAAAATGTTATTAAGAAAATTTTAAGTACTGTTCTGTATAAATACAAGTTTACATCATCTGTTTACAACAAGATGAGCTGTCTGTCAGTATCTACTTCAGTATTTTATGATAGAACATTGTATATATTATATATATTACTAACAATAGACCTCAAAAATGAAAAAAATGTGAAAAATCATATTTCTCAAAATCATACTAATCATACATTAGTATAGTGATTTATGTATTGATAACAAAGCAGCAATATGATTGCTTTATGGTATCCCAGAATAATCAATATAATTGCTTTACAGTAGCTTAGCCTATACACTAATGAATGAAGCATTATAAAATTTTTATGGCATACAGTATTATAGTCATATTCTTAATCTAATATTGGAAACATATATTTAAAAATTTTTTTAAAGATTTTATTTATTTATTTGACAGAGAGAGAGAGATCACAAGTAGGCAGAGAGGCAGGCAGAGAGAGAGGAGGAAGCAGGCTCCCTGCTGAGCAGAGATCCCGATGTGGGGCTCGATCCCAGGACCCTGAGATCATGACCTGAGCCTAAGGCAAAGGCCTAACCCACTGAGTCACCCAGTTGCTCTGGAAACATATATTTTAAAAAGCACTGAAGTAATAGGCTGCAATTTCTCTAATTATAAGACGGAGGTGTACTAATAATGTAATTCTTTGAAAGGAAAGCTATAAAACAGTAAGAAAACTAGCACATTATTAATTTTATAATAAATATGACTTACCTTATGCCTATGTGTGTATAGGCTACTACTTTCATATAATCTTAGGCAATGATGATGGTGACACAAAAATATCTCATACAGTTCTTGCTCTAAAGGTACTAGATTTTCACATAAGAGTATTCACCCACACAAGAGATAAATTTATTAACAGAATAGGATGATAGTTATTTACTGTTCATTAAGTGGACGTGGATTATCATAAAAGTACATCTCTGTTTTCAGGTTCAGTAGACAAAGAAGAACGAGGAAGGGGAGGGGTTAGTTTTGCTGTCTTAGAGGTGGAAGAGGTAGAGATGATGGAAGGAGAGGCAGACATACTAAGTGTAACTTACTGTAACGTTATGCAAATACATCATAATTTGTGATTTTTTTCCTTTTTCATTTCTCCGTAAGTGTTTCTATATGGACCAGTCCTTCTTTTGCCATTTGCTTCAGTTATCAGTGTCTGTATCATAGAAGGGTACATGTCATAAAATAAGTCAAAGAATAATCAGAACTTTTGGGGCCCCAGGGTGGCATTGTCAGTTAAGCATCCAGCTCTTGGTTTCGGCTCAGGTTGTGATTTCTGCTGGGCACAGAGTCTGCTTAAGACTCTCTCTCTCCTTCTCCCACTGCCCCTCCCCGACTCTCTCTCACAAGTATTTTATTTTTTTATTTATCTTTTAAAGAACCCTTCTGCCAGGTTGTCTAATGTCAATTTGTTTTCTGGCACTGCTTCTGTGTCTTCATTCTCATTGTCTGGCACTGGTTTGGAAGCACTCAGCTCCATCAAGTTGTATTGTTATTCCTCTAGTGTGGTGTCTCTTAGCTCTTAAATTTCTCCAAGATCCATATCTTAAAATCTTTCACCCCCACCCCACCTTTTTTTTTTGCCATAGCCACAATCTCTTTCATGATTTTCTTGATTGGCTTTATTGTAAATCCTGTGAATTCATGCACAACTGAACAGTTGTCTCTAGCAGGAATTTATGTCTTCAGGTTTGATTGGTTTCAGGGCCATAACAACAGTGACTTCTTCTTTTAGGGGGTAATCCTTATAGACTTTCATGATATTCTCTTTATGGGAGTCCCTTTGATAGTGCTGATAATTCTTTCCATAGAGTACCATGTGTAATGAGGTCCTTAAGACCTCCTGATCTAGAGGCTGAATTAAAACATTGTGTTTGGGGACAAGCAGACCACTTCAGCACCTTCAGTGTTGAACTCATGGGGCTCTGGGTGCATCATCCAATATCAAAAGAATTTTAAAAGGCAGTTCCTTACTAGTAAGGTACTTCCTGACTTTAGGGATAAAGTATCGATGGACCCAATCCAGGAAAAAGGTATTCATTGTCCAGGCCTTCTTATTGTACAACCAAAAGACTGGCAACTAGTATTTATCTTTTCCCTTCAGGGCTTGGGGTTAGCAGCTTTATAAGTGAAGGTCGTTATAAACCCAATTGATCATAAACACAACTGCATTTGCACAAAATAGTAGAGTTAGGTTATTCCTTCTTACTTTAAATCCTGGTGCTTGTCTCTTTCTTACTAATAAATGTACTTCGTGGCAATTTTTTCCAGAATAGGGCACTTTTGTCTGCATAAAAACCTGTTCAGGCAGATATCCTTTCTTCTCAATGATTTTCTTAATGGTGTCTGGGGATTTGTGTACTGCCTGTTGGGTTGGCAGAAGCTGCTTCTTTTAAGCTAAACCTCTTTCTAAAATCATCAAACCACCCTTTGTTGGCATTAAGTTTTCCAGCTTTAGATCCTTCACCTTCCACATTTTGCTTTAAGTTGTCATATAAGGGCTTCCTTTTTTTTGTTCTCAAATCATATTACAGGGTATAGGTGTGCCTTAACTATAGCAAGCCTGCACTCACATAAGAGCTGCATTTTTTAGTGTGAAATAAGAAGGTATTTTGCAAAAAGTGCAAGGTTTTGACACCTGCTAGCATAACTGCAGCAATGGTTTCACAAATTTACTTTTCTTTGTTTATAGTGTTTCTAATGCTATATTCATTTATCTTGAAATGGTAGTCATCTGCAGCTGCAGACCTCAATCTATGATACATGTCAGGAAAAACTCTTGCTTGTAATGTCATGAGTTTTTTCTCCTTCTTGGGAGCACTTCTAGCATCATTAGGGCACTTTATATGGGTCCCATGGTATTATTCAAGGTTTACTGTATTGCACTAAATACAATGAAAAATACAAGGGATTTGTGAAAGATCACTTTTTACTTCAGTACACAATACTGGAGAGACAAACTGGCTATGTGGAGATGATTAACATAACACCACATTTTAAGTGGATACTTGCAACACTTGAGCTCATTGCAAGAGCAACAGGAGGTAGCTTTGAAATTATTACGGTAGTACAGTATGTAGTATAGTTAATTTTATACAGTTATGACTTAATACTGCATCTTAACATTTGTTTACATTTCCCTCTACTGGAAATGGCACCATGTGGGGTCTGTCAGCATTTGTGAACATAAGTTTTGATAATTTTTTAACTTCTTATAATAGATTTGTGTGTATTTTATGGTAGTAAATTATAAAATAGGCTAGTATCTGCATATATTTTATGCATTCATGGCATACCCAATAGTCTTTTTTTTTAAAATTTTATTTATTTCTCAGAGAGAGAGAGAGAGCACAAGCAGGCAGAGTGGCAGGCAGAGACAGAGGCAGAGGGAGAAGCAGGCTCCCTGCCAAGCAAGGAGCCCAATACGGGACTCGATCCCAGGACCCTGGGATCATGACCTGAGCTGAAGGCAGTCTTTTTAACATTTCCAACAGTCTTTTTAACATTTCTAGGCTACATTGCTCATCTGTGAGTTTTTTCATATTGTCACAAATCTCCAAAAGTATTTCCAATATCTTTATTGAAAAATAGCCACCTGTATGTGGACCCATGCAGTTCAAACCCATGTTGTTCAAGAGTCAACTATATTTTATGTTTTGCTGTAGCAGTCCTCTGCTTCCAGGTACCAAATTATGTTCTGGATTTATATTGGTGGATAACAAACTACCACAAAACATGGTGCTTTTACACAATAATTTATTATTGTCTTTCACAACTCTGTTGTTTGACTTGACTCCACCAGGTGGTCTCCCTTGAGGGCTTGTACAGTATTGTGGTCAGATGGTGGCTAGAGTTGAAGTCATCCGAAGTCTTGGATGGACTGCTTGTCCCAGATGATTCACTTCCATGGTTGGCAGTTGATGTTGTTCGGAAGCTAAGTTGGGCCTGCTGACTGAATCATGACCTCTCCATATGACTCTGGTGTTTTACAACATGGCAACTGGGTTCTAAGGGAGAGCATCACAAAAATGTGCAAGAAGGGTCAGGATAGGTGTTGCCAGGACTGTCAAAGTCTATGTTTAGAACTGATATAGTGTCACTTCTGCAACATTCCATTCGTCAAAGCAGTTATAGAGCCTATCCAAATTCAAAGTGGTAGAGAAATAGACTTCACATTTTGTTTTGGGGAGTGGCAAGGTCCTAATGTAGAAGATCATAGACATTGAGAAATTGTTACAGCTCTTTTTTTTTTTTTAAGATTTTACTTATTTATTTGGGAGTGAGAGAGAGAGAGAGAGAGAGAGAGAGAGAGATGGAGGAGGAGCAGGAAAAAAAAGACAAATAGATGCCCTACTGAGGGTAGGGCCTGATGCAGGGCTTGATCCCAGGACCCTGAGATCATGACCTCAGCGGAAATTGAGTCTGTTGCTTAACTGAATGAGCCACCCAGGTGCCCCTATGTTGCAGCTCTTTTTAGAAAATGCAATCTTCACTTATGGTAAACAGGTCAGAGCTTTTTGTTAAAGTGAGACCTTCTCTTTTTCATTCTGTCTTCTTTTCCTTCTTACCTTTCTCCCTTGTGTTCACCTTTGTTGCCTCCTCCTTTTCCATCTTGTTTTTACACAGCAACCTTCCCAAAAGTTGTTGCTACAGTTTAAGATGACTGGGTGGGAGATTCTAGACATTGGGGACAAACTCTATTTCCTACTCTGTCTCTCTAGATACTTTTTTTCAAGTGCTGGCACATCTCATCTCAACGGAATGATAAATTTTGTTATTGCATGGCTTAGGGGAAGGTCATTTTATTTGCCTTGGCTTTGTGTACTAGTCTACTGCAAATGTGATAAAAGTATTCCATATGTTTCATGTTAGTTCACCCATATGATTAGTGTACATAGTGGTTTGGGACCAAAGGACAAGTTATATATACCTTATTATTTTGATTTTTTTACTTCTTGGTGTGTATTCCTTTGTTTGAATCATCTTGGGAAATATGTGGCAGGCAGAACCAGGTTAATGTGTGTTTCCTGGTCAAAGCCCATATGAATATCATATGAATATAATTCACATAACTTATAAAAAACTTAGTATAAAGCACAAAGGAGCAAATCTCTGTTTTGGGACAAAATCATGGTCTTTAAAACAGCGTTTCTATGAGAAATAGGTGAGTTTTGTGAATCTTCAACTCAAATCTTTAATAAAATTCAAAAGGATATTTGTTGAAATTGAATAGGTTAAAAAGCATAGTCATGAAAAAAGTGTAAGAAAAGTAGAGGACGACATGATTAACTACTTTTGCTTAAAAAGCACATTTGGAGGGAGTATAAGATAGAGTAGCAGGAAAATATTGTGAAATAGAGAACAAAGTTAAGAAATTGATGAATCATAAAAACAAAATACAAGACACAGAATAGATCTCAGATACCCAATGTAGTTTAATTTAATTAATCTTTTCACATATTTAATGGGCATCTGTTATTTTATATCAAAAAATGCAAGGAGAGGGGTACCTGGGTGGCTCAGTGGGTTAAAGCCTCTGCCTTTGGCTCAGGTCAGGTTCTCAGGGTCCTGGGATCAAGCCCCACATCGGGCTCCCTGCTCAGCAGGGAGCCTGCTTCCCCCTCTCTCTTTGCCTGCCTCTCTGACTACTTGTAATCTCTCTCTCTCTCTCTGTCAAATAAATAAATAAAATCTTTTAAAAAAAGTGCAAGGAGAGGAAAAAAACATACAGTGGGGGAAATTAAAAAAGAAGAAAACGGGATAACACTTCTCTAATCTGAAGAAAGAAGTGCATCTACATCTTGAAATACCACTCTAATTGATTAGAGTGAAATGTGGGTAGTTTATGAGATTATATTTAAAAAGTATCCATTAAGCATGTAGGCCAATAAAACCTAAATTATAGTTTAAAAAGAAGTAGATTGATAACACATTTTTCTGTAACTTTTAAAACTTCATAAATAAATTTACTAAGACAATGCTTGTATATTTTAATGTAAATTATAGTGATCTGGGAATTTTGTACACAGAAAACACATTAATCTTGTCTGAGACACATCTGTCTTAAAAGAATTTAGAAATTGTACACTAACATACTCCTAATAAAAATGTCTTGGGGAAAAAGAATGCAAACCAATAGGGTGGGAACTAACTACATGAAATTCATTGTCCTTATAGTGGTAGAAGTATTGTGAATACAAGTAGTTAAAAGGCTGCCAGGTTGGCTGGAGCCAGGATGGAAGAAGCTGGTATGGCAAGAAATAGACCTGGAGAGGGGGGAATGGTAAGTTAGATCAGACAGGATCTTGAAAGCCAAGTTAAGTGGTCATGTCTTTTACGGAGAATAATGGGATGTCATTAGAAGATATTGAGCAAAATTAGATTTAAGTTTCAAAGTAATGTCTTGTTTCCAATGTGGAGAATGGAAGGAAAGGTACTGAATGAATGAGCAGAGGTAAGTCAAGATGTTATTAATAATATAGTTTGCTTTGGACTACAGTGTTTGTGATAGCGATAGGGAAAGTGATCTGTGCATGGGTTGAATATTTTTATTCACTGTATTGAACACGAAATTTAGGTGTCTTCTCAGATTCTTATCTAGCTCTGACTCCCTCCAGGACCAGACTACTGACACCAAAGTGAACTTGCTCTGAGATATCCTGGTCCTCCTAAATGGCTGCTGACTGAAGCCAGGCCAACTAACCAGCCAAATACTTGGAGTTTCTCAGTTATCCCAGAGCTTCTTGGCATGATTAAAGAGTGATTAGAAACCAAGAAGGTTGGAATGTTAGAATTGATTTATTATTTATGGCTTGAGAATCCACCAGCTTTTCTTACCAGATACTTCCTTACTAAGGCAGTAAAGGATGCACTTGTTCAGAGGGTACTAGAAATTTTAAAGTTTGGAAGTGGCTGTCTTCTCCAATCAAGAATTGATGGTGGAGACGTTGCCATTGATCTGGGGTAATATTAATCTGGATAATATTATGAACAAATAATATTCATAAATGATCTTAGAATGATAAGTCCTGATAGGATTGCTATTGGCAGTGGCAAGGTGAACTGGGATTACTTGAAATTGTCTTCAGCACCGAGTAGCAATCAAGATGATTAGATCTGTGGAGATTTGTGAAATGGCCAATATAACATGGTGTTCTTTTGGCAAGGTGAGAGCTAACTACCTGAAGTTCCTGGCCTAATAGTAGTGGAAGTATTGTGAATGGGAGTAATTAAAAAGCAGTCAGGATGGCTGGAGCCAAGAGAGGAGATTTTATTCAATTTATGTAATCAGAAAAACTCAAACACTGAAGGGGCATCTGTGTGGCTCAGTCAGTTAAGCATCTGCCTTCAGCTCAGGTCATGATTTCAATGTCTTGGGATCAAGTCCTGCGTGGGGCTCTCTGCTCAGCAGGGAGTCTGCTTCTCCCTCTCACTCTCCCTTTGTGTTCTCCCTCTCTCTCTCTCTCTCTCTCTCAAGTAAATAAATAAAATCTTTAAAAACAAACAAAAAACTGGACAACAGAAGTCTATGTCAGCTGCTACAATGGAGAATATCATCTCCATAATGGGTTTCAGTATCTACACTAGTTTGCAAACCCATTGTTTATTGATTTAAGGGGAGAGGAGATCTTCTTGAGGGACTTTATAACTCCATCAACCTATGTGCAATAAACACTACCCTGAACTTTCTCCTAAAGTGTCTGAAGGCATTTACCAGGGTAAGACCATACCAGAAAAAAAGGGGAAAAATTTGTTGTATTTAGTATGTCTACTAGATATGGAGTGTGACACCAAGTCCAGATCACCAAAAATGCCATATGGAGACCAAATGATAAATGGAATTTTAGCACAAGTTTATTTTATAGTGGATTCAATAGGACTTCATACTGACTTTGTCATTAGTTGCCTATTTCTCTTTTTTTTGGAATAAGATACCTCTACCTAGCATCTGGAAGAAGCCTCACAGTGATACCTTGATCATTGAAATAGCTCATATTATTGCAAGAATGACCAGGTGGAAGGCCTCAAAACTACAGTCCCTCCCTCTGACAACAGAATAGTAAATCAGAAGCAGTACTACATTTCTGGAAGAATTGAAGATATTACCATCAAAGACTTAAAAGGTCTAGGGATGGTGGAATCTGTCATATTCTTATTGTTAGACATAGAGTAGGAAAAACAAGTGTAGACAGTGAATCTGATTTTGGGAGATAGACTTAAAATTACCAAAAACACTTACCAAGTAACTCCCACATATAGCCCACATGTTACACTAAGAAATTTAAAACTACCAAAATATGACTAGACTTCATCTTAGTGAGAGACTATATGATTATTAAATGATATTAAGTCTCATTAAATAATTCCTAAAAAATAGATGCACAGTAATACATTTGTTACAAAGTATTATTTGTATGCTAATATTTTCTGCAATGAAATGATGAAATGCTATCCATGACTGCTTTGTGTATTAAAGGAACAGAAACTGTAGAAGTTTTTTTTTATATAAAATGCTTAATTACATTTATATCTGTTCCACAGATATCATTGAACCCATGTTTGTTAGTAATGTTGCTCACATTTTCTATATCTATACTTATTTTGTTTCCTAAATATTCTATTAAGCATCAAGGTAGATAGGTTAAAATCTGTAAACATCACTTTGGATTTATGTATTTCTCTCTTTATTTTTTTCTCAATTTTTACTTCATGTAAAATTCATTTATTAGGCACATACATATTTATGATTGTTATGTCTTCCTGATGAATTTGACACTTTTTTTCCATTTGGAAATGTTTTACTTTACTTTAGTAATAATTCTTTTTTTAAAAATCTATTTTAGCTGATATTAATGTAGCCTCCCCAGCTTTCTGTGCTTTCTCTTGTATTTTTTTAATTTTTTTTATTTTCCAAAGATAGGTATCTTTATATTTAAAATCCATCTCTTATAGACAATATATAGTTAAATCTTGCTGTCTGAAAATCCAGGCGTTTAGATTGGAAAGTTTAGCGCAGTAATATTTTAATAGTTTTTTGTTATGTTTACATTTATGTTTGCCAGTCTACTAATTACTTTATATTTGTCGTATCATTTTTGAGTTTTTATTTTTCCTGTATATTTTTCATTTCTTGTTTTTTTGGACTGATTGATTTTCAGTATTCCATTTCAGTTTCTCTGCTGGTTTTATTATTATTATTATTTTAAATATTTATTTATTTATTTGAGAGAGAGAGAGAGAGAGCACCCATGAGCAGGAGCAGAGAGAATCTCAGGCAAACTCCATTCTGAGTGCAGAGCCCCATGATGGGATGGGGCTCGATCTCAGGACCCCGAGATCACTACCTAAGCCCAAACCAGGAGTTGGATGCTTCACCGACTGCACCACGCAGCTGCCCCTCTACTGGCTTTAAAGCTACATTTCTTTACATTTGTTTCTGAGTAATTGCTTCAGCCAAGATTATAATATGCATCCTTAACTTATTACAGTCTTCTTAGAGACCTTGAACATATTTGTAATTTCATGTTTGAAGCCTATTTCTGACAACTCCAACACCACGCTTATCCTTAGATTTGTTCCTATTGAAGCTGTTTTTCTTACAATGCAGTTTCCTCTCTTGCACCCTTAAGAGAATGTTCATTAACAGCAACAACAAAATGAATAGGAACCTGAGAGTAAAATAGGAAAATCATATACATTTTCTAAAAGTTAGCCCAAAGTTGCCAACTCAGGTAGCTTTAAAGGCAGTTTTCATTAGTCTTTAAAGTACAAATAATTCCTAAAATAATCCAACCCTTCCAGAATATAGGGAATTGTGAAAACTTTCTATTTCTAGCATAGTCTATTTATGATTGACACAAGTAAGCAAACAAAACTTTTAGTGTCCTTGGATTAGAAAAAGTCATATATATTTCCATATCACAACATAACCTCTAGCAGCCACCATCACATTTAATGATAAAACTTGATGGTTAAGTTGTTCTGGAATAATTCAGTCATGCTTGCTGTCATTATTTTTATTTACTATTATTTATAGTATACTATCTAATACAAAAATAAGGGAAATATTTTAAAAATTAAAATAGTATCCAAAGTGACAGTAAAATCCTCATATTTTTATAATCCTTTAAGTCTAACTATCTTAAATTTATTGGATAAATCCAACAAATGAACTAAAATATTGTTATCCCAAATTAAAGTTTAATAAGATCATAACTTAGAAATAGATATACTTTGTATGATAGAGTGAATTAAGCAAAGGAGTTTTTACCTTACATTTGTCATAAAAATATGACACATTAAAAAAATTAGGTTTATAGAAGACTGTATCTGCCAATATTTATCAAACCTTATATTTGAAATGCCTTTTACTTATACAAAATTCAAGGCAGAAACCATAGAGGAAAATAATTATGTAGTTGATAACAAAACAGTGAAATATTTACGGAACGAAACAAAACCCATCATTGCTAAGAAAAGTTTGGAGCCATTTGAATGAAGGTGTTAGGGCAATCTGTGCCAATATGTGAAGCTGTGAAGAAAAGGGGAATATTTTCTGAATGGACCTGTGAATTTATATGAACAGAAAATGGAATAAACGAGAGCAGTTGGCTATGGAGACAAAAAAGATGGAATCTAAGAGATAAGGGGAGAAACAGCATCACAGAACTCAAGGGATTAGAGTTTCAGTGAGAAAATGTGTTCAAATGATTTGAAGATTGAAGGAAACTTTAAGAAAAAAATTTTAGAATTTGTTGTTGAGAGGTCATTGATGACATGTCATTAAATGGTTTATTTGGAGATATTGAAACTAAGTAAAATAGATTACTTATACCAATCAACCAAACTAAACATATTGTCAAATTTTATGGCATTTTAAATTCAAAGAAAATTATTTAAATTACTGTATTATAACTTTATTTTTTTATTTTTTTAAGTTTTTTAAAGTTTTAATTTTATTATATTAAAAAAATTTTACTATATTCAATTAGCCAATATATTATAACTTTTTTTTTTTGAAAAGTGAAAAATTCCTTAATTTTTTATTCCTGGTACAACTACCACAATTTACAGGGCAATATACCTGATGTAATGAAAAGAAAAAGAAAAAGACAAAGCTACAACAGATAAAAGACCTCAGGAATGTACATCTAATTGACACTACATTGCATTAATCAATAGCTGTACTTTTTGCAAACTGTGGCTATGACAGTCCTGAACAAGAAGTGTTTCCTGTTTAAGCTGCAGTAACTTTTCTGACTATGGATCATCGTTCCTTCTGTGGCAGATTTTTACAGTTCCTCTAATGCATTTGGGACGACTGTCTCAAAGTAACCTGCAGCTTTCCTGACAACTCCTCGCTCTCTCTCCTGCTAAGAACTGTAGCCCTTTTCTTCTGAAAATTTTTTAGAACCTTCTGCTACCATATCCACCACTTCCACCACCAGATCCATAACCACCACCATAGGGACTGCCCGAGCTTCTTCCATCAAAACTGCCCCCCTTCATGGGTCCGTAATTTGATTGCTGTTGTCCACTATAATTAACAAAATCATTATAGTTCCCACCACCACCATAATTACCTCCAAAATTTCCTCCTTCATTGTAACCATCATATCCACCACCACCACCACCTCCATATCCACCTCCTTGATTTCCATATCCTGGTCCACCACCACCGTAGCCTCCTCTACCACCACCATAGTTGCCACCATCACCTCCAAATCCATTATATCCACCATCACCTCCTCCATAACTACCTCTGCTGCCACCACCTCCACCACCATAGCCTCCTCTTCCACCGAAGTTTCCACCACGGCCAAAGTTACCACCACCTCCAAAGCTTCCTCCACGACCCATGAAGTTGCCAGATCCACCTCCACGACCTCTTTGTGATCCAGCAGACTGCATTTCTTGTTTAGAAAGGGCCTTTTTCACTTCACAATTATGCCCATTAATAGTGTGGTATTTCTGAACAACAATTTTATCAACTGTATCATGATCATCAAAAGTTACAAAAGCAAATCCTCTCTTTTTTCCACTCTGCCGGTCTTCCATAACTTCTATGGTTTCAATCTTGCCATACTTTTCAAAGTAGTCTCTCAAATTATATTCTTCTGTATCTTCTTTAATACCACCAACAAAATTTTTCTTCACTGTTAGATGGGCACCAGGCTTTACAGAATCCTCTCTAGAAACAGCTCTCTTTGGTTCCACTACACGCCCATCAACCTTGTGTGGTCGGGCACACATTGCTGCATCCACCTCTTCTACACAAGAGTAAGTCACAAAACCAAAACCCCTGGAACGTTTTGTCTGGGGGTCTCTCATCACCTATAAAACAAAAATTTTAAAGTACTGAAGTACATCTGTACAGGTCCTATAACCCTTAACAATCTCTTTTTGTTCCTTTAGCAACTCACCACACAATCTGTAAGTGTACCCCATTTTTCAAAATGTTCTCTTAAACTATCATCTGTAGTTTCAAAGCTCAAACCACCAATAAACAGTTTTCTCAACTGCTCTGGTTCCTTTGGATCATGGCCCTCCTACCCCCGGCGGCGGCGACGGCCGGTGTCTGGCTGGGGGCGACCGGGCGGCGGTTTTACCTCCATTTTGAGAACGGACTCGCCTCTTCCAACTCGAGTTCAATATGGGACCGAGAGGAAGAGCATATTATAACTTTTAAATGAGAGAACGTATTCATGTTACTAGTGACTGACACAAAGTTTACAAAGATATTCACTAAATAAGAGCTGCTGGTATTATTTTTATTATTACATTTTATTAATCATTAATTGGAAATTGCTAAGAGTTATATTTAGTTTAACGAAAATGGCTATTTCCAAAACTTTACAAACACCTCTGCTAAGATGCAGACTCATGATACTTTTGCTACTTGGATTTCACCTTCTTCATTCATTGAGAATAAAGTATATTTGCAAATTGTACCAGCTTTTGCAAATTCCAGATAAAGTCTTGGTTTAGGAACATGACTCTATATATCACTTGTCTATCTACCTTTTCAAATCACACCCATAAATATTGCTAAATATTATTAAAATGAAATATTATTGTTTTGAGAAATGTTTAAAGCTCTGACCTTTTCTTTTTTACTATGTTTGTTGTGTTGCAGACCCAAATACAACTCATGCTATTCTGAGAAGATATTTAAATAGTCAACAATGTATTTCATATGTCTTAGTTAAAGTGAGATTTTTATTGTATTTTTAATGAAGTAGGTCTCATATTTATTTTAGGAAAATAAAATAAAGATTATGATTTCTATATTATACACACAAACGTAAGCAATAAATGTTCCAAAGTCATTTTTTTAGTGATAAATCAGTGAAAAAGAGGTTGATTTGGGCCAAAGTAACTAGATGATCTGTTCAATATTTATTTATTCAAGTGATTTTTTTTCACATGACCTAAGCAAAATCATCATTTGATGCATTAATTTGCATTTTATCTCATTTAGGAATGTATATATTTTCATATTTCATGTTTCATATTTATGTATTACATTTTCCATATTTTATGTTATTTTCCATGCTGTTTTTTATAGAGCAAGATATTTCAAACTACTTATCTTGGTGTTATAGTCATTCTACTGTCTTAATATCGATTGCTTATACACAAGATGAAAGAGGTTATTTTCAGGGTGTCATTGTTTTAGTGGCCTTGTTTAAACTGCTCAGCAAAAAAGACCAATCTGAGTGTCTGTTTACTGCATTATAAATTGCCTGTGTCTTATATATTGGCACTAGGGACAGACTGAAAAATGGATACTCTAAGGTGGAACTTCTTAAAACCGTAAATTTCTGAGGTCCTTAAACATCACATACCCTAGAGAGATATGTTTTGCCTTGGAATGTAATTTAAGGACTCTGTTCATAATATTGTAGGAATTTCTTCTGCCAAACACTTGTGTGAGAAAGGAGAAAATCCTTTTATATTCTTTATGAAATTCAGATGGGAAGATTGCAGCTAAATTTGAGAAACAAATGTTATAGTTAACCTTTAAACAATAACAAGGAAACGTAATGTAAAATACAATTTTTAAAAAAATTGATTGGTAGCAAAATATCAAAGCTTATTTTACTCCTGATTATAAAATTTGACAAAAACTATGCTGCACAGAGGGATAAGATTATTTTTTATAATCTTGGTATGTGGATACATGTCTTCGTCATGTTTTATATTTTTATATCTCTGGCAGTTGATTATCTTCCTTTCAGAAGGACAAGGAAAGGGGTGCCTGGGTGGCTCAGTTGGTTGAATATCTGACCCTTGGTTTCTGCTCAGGTCATGATCTTGTGGGTCAGGAGATCAAGCCCCCATATCATGCTCTGTGCTCATTGGGGAGTGGGCTTGAAGATTTTCTCCCTCTGCTCCTACCCCTACTCGCATGCACACACACTTTCTCTCTAAAATGAGTAAATCTTAAAAAAAAAAAAAAACAAGAACAAGGAAAAAATATTTCATTGAAGTTTACTAAATGTTGATTCCTCTGGGGAGGAAGTAGTGTTTAGCGATTCCATTGAATATGTTTAAGTTAGCCATGAGAGAGTTATGAATAAAATATTGATTTGAAAATTATGAAAAATTCATTTTATAATTGTAATTTATATAAGCCATGTGCAGAGTATTATTTTCTGCTGAAAATCTTCATATACCTAGCGTTAATTTAATGTAACCTTTTTATATTGATGGTAAGGAACATAGTTGTACTCTCAAACATTTCATTTCTATTATTTTATTTGCTTTTCCCTGATTCCTACAAGATAGTTTAGAGAAACTATATTATTGTTCCAATTTTACATATCGGGAAACTGAACCAAGGACTGTCAAGTAACAGACGCAAGTTCATTAAACTCTATTACTATAATTCTCTATAAGTTATGTAACTGAGAGGGCACCTGGGTGGCTCAGTGGGTTAAGCCTCTGCCTTCGGCTCAGGTCATGATCTCAGGGTCCTGGGATCAAGGCCCGCATCGGGCTTTCTGCTCAGCGGGGAGCCTGCTTCCTCCTCTCTCTCTGCCTGCCTCTCTGCCTACTTGTAATCTCTCTTTGTCATATAAATAAATAAAATCTTTAAAAAAAAAAAGTTACGTAACTGAGACTGGAAGCTCCCTCTTACTTACCCACAGGGTAAATAAGTAGTATGTGTTTATTTTTAAATGATGGTGAGCTGCTCTCACAGCTAAATCCACATCCTGTGTATGTTTGCTAATCGTGCTATTTTATTGGACCCTAGTGTTTCTGAGTTCCTTTAGTATACACTAACATGATTAAGAAAATAAAATGTTTTAATGGTAAAACAATCCTTATTTCTATTTGCTCACTGATGTGGAACTGTAACTTCTGCCCTAGAGGTAATGACAACAACATTATGGTTAAGGATTATTAAGTATGGAAATTTTTCAAAGGAAGAAAGAGACTAAGAAATCTTCCTTGTCCAAATCTTTTCTCATATAAAACACATGTGTCGTTTTGCTGCCCAGCATCTGTTTAGCTTTCTGGAAACAGCATTCTGACTTTTTTGTGTGGGAAATTATCCTTCTACTTGATGTAGTGAGTTTGTCCAAACCTTGTCTCAGCTAAGGGAACGAAACTCAAGCTGGGTCAAGCTGACTTTCTTCTCTGGGAATTTGAACTTTGAGCAAACTGAATGTAAAAAGACTGAGCAAGACTGGAACATACTCATCTACACTAATTTTTGGTACCTTGGAGCGACTCACATTGGTTCTCATCACCTACTGAATTACCCTTGATTTCCTTCTGACCTAAAGCATTCCCTTTAGATTTTTGAGCTACCCACTACTTTTCCAATAAATCCCCTCTCTAATTAACTTAGCCTTTATCAGTTTAAGTTGCGTGGGTGAATGGAATAATGTCTGGCAATGTTAAGCTGCTAAGCCTTTTCACTTTTCTCCCTATAAATCATGCTTCTTGGTGTTATTCTAGCATCATAACACTGGAGGAAGGGTAGGAATATGGAAGAGAAGATGTTAAGGAAGTCTGGGGGGAAGGAAGATTAACTAGAAAATCTACTCTTTTGGTCCCTGATAAATTTTAAGAAGAACAGCATAGGGCAAGTTTCATGTGTTGAGATAAATACTGCTATCTCTCCCTTATCAGGGCTAAAGTTACTAAAGGAGAGAGTATTTAGAAGAATTAGTGGGAAAGGTCAAAGAAATATGGGGCTTTTTATTCCCCGGCAGTTTGTTTTGGACTTTAAAATCTGACTGAACTATGACGAGATGGGATAAATGCACCTGCCTATTACCTGTGCTGTAGAGTGTTTAGCTACCATGAACGCCTTTTAGCTTCCTTGGGTTACCCCTGAACGTTGTTATTCTAGCCAGACACAAAAAATATGATGTGGTCCCCTCTGGTGCAGTGTAGCAAAGATGTGATTCTGTAATCAACAACACAGGGGGAATCAGTTGGTTTGAATAAAGTCACAGACAAATTTCAGAGGATATGATGCACCAGCAATAGTTGAAGTGGGGCAAAGTCGACAGATAGGAGACCTGTGGAGCTAATCTAGTGGAGAGCAAACTATTCTCAAACAGCAAAAAAGTGAATAGTGAGTAGGTAGAGAGTAAATGCTAACGCTGCCAGGGTCAGAAGGAGAAGTTATATTCAGCAGAAACTGATCTTTGCCAACCATTTACTAGCAGGGACCTAAGGAGAACCAGAAGACAGTGGAGATCTGAGACTCTACCCTTTTCAGAGACCTCAAGAGCATAGTAATATTTCCTATAGCCCCTCTACCTATCATCTTATGTTGGGTAAAAGAGAGGAAGCAGAACATAGAAAGATGAATGCTTTAACAATTTGAAATGAGGCTGTAATACCATAAATTGGCTATTTTAACACTGGTTCTTCTTTTTTAAATCTGTCAGTTACACTTAGTTGCAAAGCAACAGAAAAACTGACCAAAGTGACTTAAACAGGAGCTTATTTTTAATCTTACATAACAAGAATTCCAGAGGTGGACAGTCCCAGATAGCACAGAGTTCAAGATTGTAAATTTGGGTGCAGATTCCTTTAATTGTTCTGATACGCTCTTCTTAGTATGCCAGCAAATTCTTCCAAAGAACACAAAGAGGATGTTGATGAGCAGGTGACTGAGACAAGCTTTCTTATATGCCTTTCCCTTCTTATTCAGAGACATTTATTTGTGAAAAACCTCCAGCAGACTTCCAGTTTCTGGGTATTTGGAAATCACCAGTCCATTCTAACAACAATAAAAAGCTAAACAGAATAAAATATCAGGAACTCTTCTTAGATCTCTAAGGGAAATGAGGTTACAGGACAAATTGCTGCTTTCCAAATTGGAGAGACTGACAGGCTAATACAGAGAATCACAACTTTTTGAAGCAGAAACCCTCTAGCTAAGACTCATACAGCAACCAGTCCCAGGATAGGGAAACCTGAACTATATTGAATTTCTTCTGGCTAAGTATGGAAGAGTGGGTGATAAAAACTCCAAGGTGACCCAACAATCAGGGGGACTGCACTCTTTTGTCATTTTTTGCCTCTTAAACCTACTGCAAGATTCTCACAGTGACTATCAGAGAAGGAACTCCATATAACTCTGGCCTTTAAGCCCATTCTAGCCATCCTGTCACATCTAAGGGGAGGAGGGGATAACTAGAAAGCACATGTGAAGTTTATAGTCCAGAGGCATAGGCTCATATCATGAGTAGAGTACTATAATTATAGGACTGTAGAACACTTCTTCCCCACACCTTACCACCACATTATGAAAGGTCTATTTACAGTAGTACCCAGTACCTTTTATCCAGTACATCATGTCTAGCTATCAATAGAAAAAAATCACAAAATATATTAAAAGTGAGGGGAAAAATACAGTTTGAAGGAATAGAGCAATCATTAGAACCAGACACGACAGGGATATTGGTATTATCAGGCCAGGGATTCGAAACAACTAAGATTAAGATGCTAAGGGCTCTAATGATAAAGGAGCAAACAGGCAAGAATAGGTGGGCAATGTTAGCAGGAAACTGGAAATTCTAAGAACCAAAATACTGACTTTTTTTCACAGAAATGAAGAATACCTTTGATTATTTGATTATCATCCAATGCCTCTGACATGATTGAGGAAAGAGTCTCTGAGTTTGAGGTTATCTCAGTAGAAGTCTGAAAAGCTGAAAAGCAAACAGGAAAAAGACTTCAAAAAATAGAACACAATATCCAAGAAAGGTGGGAGAACTACAAAAGACATATACATAATGAAATTGGTGTAATTTCTTCCTCACATGCATAATTTATATATAATTCTATGTAAAAAATTTACAAGAATCACCAAAAAACTCCTGGAACTAAGAAGTGATTATAGCAAAATTGCAGCTCATAAGGTTAATATACAAAAATCACTTTCCCTTATACCAACAGTGAACAAGTGGAATTTGAAAAACATAATACCACTTACCTTGGCAACCTCTGAAATTAAACATTTAGGTGTAAATCTAACAAAAGATATCCAAGATCTGTGTGAGGGAAACTATAAAACTCTGATGAATGTAACCAAACAACTAAATAAAGGAGAGATATTCAAGGTCATGAATAAGAAGTCTCAATACTGTCAAGATGCCTGTTTTCCACCACTTGACCTATATTTCAATGCAATCCCAATGGAAATTCTAGCATGTTATTTTGCAGATGTTGAAAAACTGATTCTGAAGATTAAATGAAGAGGCAAAAGACCCAGAATGGCAAGCACAATATTTAAGAAGAAGAAGAAATTCAGAGGACTGACTGATGTCAGGACTTGTAAAGTACAGTAATCAAGACAGTGTGATAATTGATAAAAGAAGATACCAAAAAAAAGGGGGGGAGGGGAACATACAAATAGCTCAAATAGATCAGTATGACAAAATTTAGAGCCCAGAAATAGACCCACATAAATATAGTCTGTTGATCTTTGGCAGAGGAGCAAAAGCACTACAATGGGACAGAGATAGTCTTTCAACAAATGGTGCTAGAACAATTGGACATCATGTGCAAAAGAAAAAAAAAGACTCTAGATATAGATCTTATACCCTTCTTAAAAATTAACTTGAAGTGGATCATAGACTTAAATGTAAAATGCAAAAATATAAGAAAACATAGAAGAAACTGAGATGAAAAAAAGAAAAGAAAACCTAGATGAGTTTGGGGATGGTGATGACTTCTTAAAAATGACACCAAAGTCATGATTCATGAAAGAAATAATTGATGAGCTGGACTTTACTAAAATTACAAACTTCTGCTCTGTGAAATACAAAGTCAAAAAATGAGGAGACAAGCCACAGACTGAGAGAAAATATTTACATAAAACATAAAATACAGATAAAAGATTTATCTAGAATATATAAGAATCTTTGAAACTCAATAATAAGAAAATAAACAACCTGATTAAAAAATGAGTCAAGGACCCTAATAGACTTTTCACCAAAGAAGACATACAGATACCAAATAAGCATGTGGAAAGATGTTCCACATCTTATGTCATAAGGGAAATATAAATTAAAGCAATGGGATACTTATTAGAATGGCCAAAATCCAGAACACTGACAACACCAAATGCCAGCAAGGATGTGGGGCAAAAGGAACTCTTATTCATTGCTGATGGGAATACAAAATGGTACAGCCATTTAGGAAGATGGTTTGGCAGTTTCTTATAAAATTAAGCATACTTTTACCATATAATCCACCAATAATGGTCCTTGGTATCTACCTAAAGAATTTGAAAGTTTACATCTATGAAAAAACCTGCACAGCCATGTTTATAGTAGCTTTATCAACATTTGCCGAAATACGGAAGCAACCAAGTGAGATGTCCTTCAGTGGATGAATAGATAAATAAACTGTTAAACCCAGACAATAGAGTATTATTCAGCATTAAAGAGAAATGAGCTACCAAGCCATGGAAAGGGATGTAAGAACCTTAAATGCATAGTACTATGTGAAAAAGCTGGTCTGAAAAGGCTATATACCTATGATTCCAACTTTGTGACATTTCGAAAAGGCAAAATTATAGAAACAGTGAAATGACTAGTGTTTGCTAGGATTTGGCGGGGAGGGGGGAGAGAAATAGAATTTTTAGGGTGATGAAGCTTGTATGATACTATAATGGTGCATACTTGCCGTTATACGTTTATCTGAACCATGGAATATATAACGCTAGAGTAAACCTAATGTAAACTATGGACTCTGCATGATAATTGTGGGTCAACGCAGGTTCAATGATTATAACAAATGCCCCCAAATGTGGTGAGAGATGATCATGAGGAAGCTGCGAGGAACTAGGAAGAATAAAGGGTATGTATGAGAATTCCCTGTACCTTTCATTCAATTTTTCTGTGATCCTAAAAATTTATCTGAAAACAAAGTCTGCTTTTAGAAATAGTCCTCAAATAGACTTCCTCTTATGTCATATTGTCTGCTCCAAGTTGTAAACGTGGTGAGAAAAGAACATTTAGAATTTTCATTTTTTAAAAGCTTTTATTTAAATTCCAGTTGACACAGTGTAATATTAGTTTCAAGTGTACAATATAGTACTTCAGCACTTCCATACATCACCTGGTACTCATCACGTCAAGTGCACTCCTTAATCCCCATCACCTATTTAACTCATCCCCCACCTACCTCCCCTCTGGTAATCATGTTTGCTCTTTAAGGTTGAGTCTGTTTCTTGGTTTGCCTCTCTTTCTCCCTCTCTCTCTTTTCTTTTTGCTCATTTGCTTTGTTTCTTAAATTCTACATGAGTGAAATCATAAGGTATTTGTTTTTTCTGACTAATTTTGCTCAGCATAATGTACTTTAGTTCTATCCATGTCACTGCAAATGTCAAAATTTCATTCTTTTATGCTGAGTAATAAATAATACATTGTATATATATACCATCTCTTCATCTCTTCTTTTTTTTTTAATACCATCTCTCCTTTATCCATTCATTAGTCAGTCAACACTTGGGCTTTTCCCATAGTTTTGATATTGTAGATAATGCTGCTCTAAACATCAGAGTGCATGGATCCCTTCAAATCTGTATTTTTGTATCATTTGGGTAAATACCTAGTATTCACTTGCTGTATCAGAGGGTAGTTCTAACTTTTCAAGGAAGCTCCATACTGTTTCCAGAGAGACTGTTCCAGTTTGCTTTCCCAAAAAGAGTACAAGAGGGTTCCCCTTTCTCCATATCCTCACCAGCACCTGTTTTTTTGTGTTGTTGATTTTAGCCATTCTGACAAGTGTGAGGTGATAACCTCATTGTAGTTTTGATTTGCGTTTCCCTGGTGATATGTAATGTTGGGCATCTTTTCATGTGTCTCTTGGCCATCTGTATGTCTTCTTTAGAAAAATGTCTATTCATGTCCTCTGTCCATTTTTAAATTGGATTATTTATTTTTTGTGTATTAAGTTTATAACTTCTTTATATATTTTGGATACTGACCCTTTATGAGATATGTCATTTGCAAATATCTTCTCCCTTTCTGTAGGTTGCCTTTTAGTTTCTGTTTTTTTTTTAAGAGTTTATTTGAGAGAGAGATGCAGAGAGAGAGCATGTGCATCAGCAGAGGGGGAGGGGTAATGGGAGAGGGAGAGGGAGAAGCAGGCTTCTCCGCTGAGCAGGGATCATGGGATCCTGGGACCATAACCTGAGCTGAAGGCAGGTGCCTAACCGAGCCACCCAGGCACCCCAATTTTATTGATTGTTTCCTTTCCTGTGCATGAGATTTTTATTTTGATGAATTCTCAATAATTTATTTTTGCTTTTGTTTTCTTTTCCCCAGGAGACCTATCTAGAAAGAAGTTGGTATGGCCAAAGTCAAAGAAGTTACTGCCTCTGTTCTGTCTAGGATTTTTATGGTTGCAAGTCTCACGTTTATGTCCTTTGTCCATTTTGAATTTATTTTTGTGTATGGTTAAGAAAATGGTCCATTTTCATTCTTTTGCAGCATATTGCTGTCCAGTTTTCCCAACACAATTTGTTGAGGAGACTGTCTTTTCCTCACTGGATATTTTTTCCTGATTAGTCAAAAATTAATTGGCCATATAATTTTGGGCTCATTTCTGGGTTTTTTTTTTTATGCTCCATTGATCTGTGTGTCTATTTTTGTGCCAGTACCACACTATTTTGATTACTACAGCTCTGTAATATAACTTGAAGTCCAGAATTATGATGCTTCTAAGTCTGTCTTTCTTTTTTAAGGTTGCTTTGTCTATTCAAGGTCTTTTGTGGTTCCATACAAATTTTAGGATTGTTTGAAGAACATCTAGACTTTTCAGCCTCTGTAATGGGGAGAGGCACTGCTACTACAGTAGTTTATCTGTTCTAGTCATTTTGTCATAAAATCTATTCTGGTGGGCACCTGGGTGGCTCAGTCAGTTAAGCGGCTGCCTTTGGCTCAGGTCATGATCCCAGTGTCCTGTGATCAAGTGCCGCATAGGGCTTCCTGCTCAGCAGAGAGCCTGTTTCTCCCTCTCCCTCTAACTGCTGCTCCCCTATTTGTGATCTCTCTCTACCTCTCTGTCAAATAGATAAATAAAATCTTAAAAAAAAATCCATCCTGGTATATTTCTTCCATCAAATCAGATGATTAGTACTTGGTAGTAAGACTGGGAAGTAATATTTTATTGTGAAAGAAACCTAAAGTTTTAGTCAGAAGTCAGTGGATCAATTCCTTTCTCTTTAAAATACAAGTCATGTGACATTGTATAAGTCAGGTAAATTTATTAAATCTCTTCTTGCTCATTTGCAATCTAAGGTGATTTATATCACATGCATTTATGATACTTGAAAGAATACTTATAACTGCTTTTATGTTGAAAATGTGTAGGTATTACCTATTATTTATTATATTTACTTTGTATTTATTCAGTAATGTTTGCTGAAAAGATGATATTTGCCAGAAAGAACTGTTCTGGTTCTAGAGATACAACAGTGATAAAACAATGCCACTGCTTGTATGGATTCTAATTTTTAAGGTGGGGGTGGTTATGGCAGAAGATAGGCAATAAAAATAAACATATCACCTGTTATTAAGTTAAAATATAAGTTTTATGAGAGTATGGATTTTTGTCTGATTTCCTCATTCATTAGAACATCATCTGACACATAGTAGGTACTTAATACATGGTTGGTAGTAATACATAATTGTCATAAAAATAAATATAGTATGATAAGGTGATAGAATGACAAGTAGGAGCTACTTAATCTAAGGTGGTTGATGGTGTCTCACCTCCTGGGTGAAATATCATTTCAGCAAAGATTTGAATGCACTGAGGATATCTGGGAAAACATTCCAGGAGAGGGACTAGTATGTGCAAATTCTCAAGGAAGGGATTGTACTTAGCACATTAGAGAACAGCAAGAAACCCAGTGTGACTGGAAAAAGGGAAAGAGTGGTAGAAGTTAAAATCAGAGACAGGGAGAGACCAGATTAGGCTGGGCTTCGTAAGTCATAGGAAATATTTAAATTTTGTTAAATATGATGGAGGAGATGAGTAGCCACAACCTGAGACGTATCATGATCTAATTCATATTCATATTCATACATAAAAAGAATGAAATCTTATCATTTGCAATGATGTGGATGGAGCTGGAATGTTTTATGCTAAGTGAAGTAAGTCAGTCAAAGACAAATACCATATGATTTCACTCATATGTAGAATTTAACAAACAAAAGAGATAAACAAAGGGAAAAAAAAAGACAAACCAAGAAACAGACTTAACTATAGAGAATAAATTGATGGTTACCAGAGGGGAGGTGGGTGGGAGGATGGGTGAAACAGGTGATGGGGATCAAGGAGAGCACCTGTGATGATCCCTGGGGGATTAGTGGAATTGTTAAATCACTATGTTGTACACCTGAAACTAAAGACTTTGTGTTAATATACCAGAATTGAAATTAAAAAACATGTAAAGAAAAAAACAGTATCATTGACAAAAACTTAATGGATTAATTAACGGGTTGGACACAACTGAAAGCTAATTTAAGATCATGAACTAGAAAGCAGTTTGAAGAAATACAGAGGTGGAAAGTAGAAAATTAAGAGATATGAAAGATAGGTTGGCAGGGTGCAAACATCATCTCAGAGGAGCATTTTAGAATTAGTGAAAATAAATTTATGCTGGCATTGATACTGAGAATTTTCTGGAGTTCATAAAAAGTGAACATTTTTACAATCAGCAAACACCGGAACTGAGTAAGGCTATCACTTACAAGTCATCCCTGAAAACAATTATTTCAGAGAAAGAAAACTAAATTCCAAAGGGAAGAAATGAGATACAAGTAGGAAATGTGAGCAAATAAATTAATGAGCCTAAAGTCACACAAGAAAAGATGAAAATTATGACTCATTCTGAATTGTGAAAATAAGGTCAAATAAAAATGATCAGAAAATCAAAAAGGAAGACATGAAGTGATAATTGTAATTAAAGCTTTCTAACATATTTTATATTGTTTAACTTTAAGTTTTTAGGTCAAACATGCAAGTTCAAAATTTAAAGCCATCCCTAAAGACAAAAAATAGAATATTTAACATCCAAAACAGTAAAGGGTGGGGGAAAAGGAACTAAAAACAAAGAAATTAACAATATATTTAATGCTAAAGAATAAAAAAAGGGCGCCTGGGTGGCTCAGTAAGTTAAATGTCTGACTTCAGCTCAGGTCCTGATCTCAGGGTCCTGGGATCGAGCCCTGCATCCACCTCCCTGCCGAGCAGTGAGTCTGCTTCTCCCTCTTTCTCTGACTTGCCCTCTGCTCATGCTCGCTCACTCTCTTTTTTTCTCTCTCTCAAATAAATAAATAAAATCTAAAAATAAAGAATAAATAAGACATTACATATTTAGTAATATATGATATAATAAAGCAATATTTAAAACTAAAATTTGTATCTTTACATACATTAAAAAGAATAAATTATAATTTAAATATCCCTATATGTTATTAATTAAAGAAAAAGGAACAATGTGGATGGAAAGGATAACAAACATAGGATAGGAATATACTTAATGATATAGAACACAAATATGTTACTAGGATCTTTGAAGCTGTTCTTATGAAGAGTTTAGTTAAAATAGTAAACTTTTTTTTGTTGAGTCACACCGAGAAAAAAAAATTTGAAATAAAAGATATCTATAAAAGGGATTGAAAATATTATTAAAAATTTCATTGGAATATATTTGGAAAAAGATTAAACAGGTAATTTTAGAGGGAAAAATATGATTTTTAAAGGAGAAAAAAAATTATAGTGTCTGTAGCCATTAAAGTACTTGAAATCTATACTAAAATTACATCAGCTACAAATTTTTTCCTCTTATTCTATAAAAGTAATCTAATACATAGTGTTCGAGAAAAAGGAGAATTATCTCATGTTACGTTCATATGGTCATAATAGAGTAATAAAGTAAGACAAAGTAGAGGAAAAATGATACAAGTCTCCCTTGTAAATATAAATACAAAAATCATAAAAGATATGTTATAAAACTGAATTCAGTAATAACATAATATATGTACTGTAGTTACCCTACTTTACTATATCCCAGGAATGCAAATATATTTTAATATAAGATAATATTATTAACAAAATTAACAAAGTAGAAACTTCCTTTGATCTAGTATGTGCAGAAAAACTATGAGTCATGACAAAAACTACCTAATTGTGACAAAATAAATGGAGAGAAGTGAGTGTCTTTAATTGATGGACAGCTACAAAAACCTACAGTTTCACCATATTTGTGAAATGCCAGAAAGTAAACAAGTAGCTGAGATGCAGTAATAAAGAGAAAACTTTAAAACTAGCCAGAACAGAAAGAACATATACTTGGGAATAAAGATAAGATTGACAGCAGACTTCTCATCAAAATCTATGCAAGGCATAATATAACTTCAAAGTGTGCAAAGGGTCAATATATAGAACACAAGAGAGCTCTCACAAATAAGTAAAAAAGAACCAATAAAAACCAATAAACCAATAAAAAAGAGCAAGTAACATAAAAAGTATTTACAGAGAAATAAATTCAAAAGGCTAATAATTATGGGAATACTCCACTTAGTGCTAATAAGCAGAGTGCAAATTCAACAATAATATATTGGTCTCAGTCACACCTACCAAAGCAGCAACATCACCAAGTGTTGGTGAGAATATGAGGAAACACGGAATCTCATGAGTGGTGGGAGGGTAAGTTGACACAACAAATTTGAGGAGAAAATTTGGCAAAATATCTAATAACATTGTAGATGTATATACACTAATCTCAGAAATTGTAATCTTAGACACACCTTTTAGTGAAGAAAGGCATGTTTATCTTAGAGAAACTTCCAAACCTATAGGTATGTATAAAATCTACATTGAAACACTGTTTCTCAAGGCAATACAAAGAAAATTTTTTAAATAAGGAAAAACTCCCCTATATTTCAGCATGATGAAAGGATTTAAAAACAAAATAAAACCCCTGTTTTCTTCATGTGTTGGGATATTATGTTATGCAGTAGTTAACATGAATTGGATGTCCTATTAATATGAGCAGGTGAGAGTTCCAGAATTTAATAAAAATATTTAAAAGAGAGGTGATTTACTTATTCCCAAGCTAGTTATTTGGGACCTGTCAGTAATACTGGAATTGTCTACATTTGTCTGTGTACTTCTTCTTTATTTAAAGCCATGAATTTAAAATTTATTAACTTCCTCAGTAAAAAGTGGGAAAAATTGAGTTTAGGAGATTTGTCGTAAAACACATTAGCAGGCTACTTGGAAGTACATATCCCATTTAGCCTTTGAGGACTAAAATTTTATCCTTGTCTTTGTCTTTATGTTGGAGGAGTTTATTTGGTAACATAATTTATAAGCTATGTAAAGTGTGGTTTTTATTTTGTTCTTTGAGCTTTAGTTACCACCCTGAAACTACTATGAGATTGTGTAACATCATGTTTATGAGACCGCGTAAAACCAAACTTGTATTTTGAATTCTTTTAAGCAAAGGGTATTTTCCATAATGCCTATGTAAGAAAGCTGATAGTTATGGGATTGAAATGAGAATAAGAAAGTTCAAAACTGTTGTATTATTTCTCTATCATATGAACATGTTACCATGTTATTTCTTATTTGTGTTTTTCTTAAATGACAATCTTGTGGGTTGGGGGCTTGCAGAGAGGAGAGGATATCATCTATAATATTGATAGTTTTTCTTACCTTTTCTTATGTTTTCTTCAGTTTTTTTTATTTCATTCTTATTTCTCTACTATTACCAGAATTTTCTAATTGTAAAAATTTGAGGAGTAAATATCAAATGTAAGTGAAAAATGAAAACTGTAATAATAATTAAAAAAGCTAGATGCACTTTCAGCCAGTTATCCACCCACCTCATATTACTTACAGTGCAGAACACTCAGTTTTAAATGTAACTCTCCAGTTCTACAGCACAGAAAATGAGACTATATATATCATTACAATCCCCAGTAGAGATAAGGAGAGCATATGCACAGCTACAACTATCCATTGAGATAATGAGATTATAAATACTGTACTCCTACTGCTTCCAGGTGTAATGAGAAGTTACCATTTTATGATCATATTTCTGCAATCATCCTTGAGACCAAGAGATAGTAAATTCAAAGATAACCTAATGAGGACTAGAAACAGATAACCATTTATTATAGCCTTTCCAAAATCAGCTCATGAAGAAAGGTATAAATGGCAACAAAGTTACTGAGTATATTTATTTGTTAACTAATATCTGCTATTCTTAGAGAACAATGAAGGTGTTACTAAGAAGGAATGACTGGGAGGAATAATCCTTTAGAGAGTTAAGGTCATACCAGTAGCTCTCATAAAAGTAGGGTACAATTAAAAGACTTTTTGAAATATTCATTTAATGAATTCCTACTCTCTTAGAGGAAAATCAGTATCTAACGCATCAATAAATTACATTGTTGGCAGTAGTATCCATTTTCTACAGCAAGAGGATATTTATATTCTTTAAGTACTTCTACATTCCTAAATGTATTTGTGTTTAAAAAAAAGTTATGTGGAAAGAAATAGCTCCAGGCTCAGTTTGAGAAGAGGAGGAGGGATTAATTGCCAAGTAATCCAAATTGAAAAAAAAAAAAATTATGTACTTCTGCTCAGTTTCGATACTTAAAATTTAATTCTCCAAAGTCAAATATTCCTGCATGTAAGAAAAGGTGATTCTAGCTTTAGGAAGATGGGAGTAAAATTTTCACCCTCTATTGCATGTAGTAAGTTGCAAATATTTCATATCTGATTATTTTGAGCCTTTTTGATGGAAATTTTCAAGTCCAGATTTTGGATGTTCACAGAATTATTTTTATTTACTTCTAAATTGAATAATCCGCCATTCACCCCACCCCCTGAGATCCAGGCACAATAGTTTCTTCCCCTCCCCCCACTTTTTTAGTTCTTATTTAAATTACAGTTAGTTAATATACAGTGTCATATTAGTTTCAGGTGTACAATATTGTGATTCAGCACTTCTATACAACTTTGATGCTCATCACAAATGTCCTCCTTAATCCCTATCACCTATTTTACTGATCCCCCACCTATCTCTTCTTTGGTAACCATCAGTTTATTCTCTAGTTAAGAGTTTGTTTCTCGGTTGGCCTCTCTTTTTTCCCTTTGCTCATTTGCTTTGCTTCTTAATCCCGAGTAAAATCAAATGGTATTTGTCTTCTCTGACTTATTTTGCTCAGCGTAATACACTCTAGCTTCATCCATGTTGTTGCAAATCTGAGTAATATTCCACTGTATATACATACCACCTCTTCTTTATTCATGTGTTGATCAACACTTGGTCAGTTTTCATAATTTGGCTATTGTAGATAATGCTGCTCTAAACATCAGGGTATATGTGTGTCCCTTTGAATTAGTATTTTTGTATTCTTTGGGTAAATACCTAGTAGTGCAATTGCTGGATCACAGGGTAGTTCTATTTTTAACTTTTTTGAGGAGCCTCCATGCTGTTTTCCACAGTGGCTGCACCAGTTTGCCTTCCCACCAACAGTGCAAGAGGGTTCCCCTTTCTCCACATCCTCACCAACACCTGCTGTTTCTTGTGTTGTTGATTTTAGCCATTCTGATAGGTATTATCTCATTGTAGTTTTGAATTAGGTTTCCCTGATGATAAGTAATGTCGAGCCTTTTTTCACGTATCTGTTAGCCATCTGTATGTCCCCTTTAGAAAAATAAGTATTCATGTCCTCTGCTCATTTTTTTTTTTAAAGATTTTATTTATTGGGCGCCTGGGTGGCTCAGTGGGTTGAGGCCTCTGCCTTCGGCTCAGGTCATGATCTCAGGGTCCTGGGATCGAGGCCCGCATCGGGCTCCCTGCTCAGCGGGGAGCCTGCTTCCTCCTCTCTCCCTGCCTGCCTGTCTGCCTACTTGTAATCTCTCTCTCTGTGTCAAATGAATAAATAAAATCTTTAAAAAATAATAAAATAAAATAAATTTTTTTTAAGATTTTATTTATTTATTTGACAGAGAGAGACACAGCGAGAGAGGGAACACAAGCAGGGGGAGTGGGAGAGAGAGAAGCAGGCTTCCCGCTGAGCAGGGAGCCCGATACGGGGCTCGATCCCAGCACCCTGGGATCATGACCTGAGCCGAAGGCAGACACTTAATGACTGAGCCACCCAGGTACCCCACAAAATACCATTTTAACAAGTATTCTCTTGAGACTAAAAAAAAAAGGGAACACTAATTCTTGTTAGAGGTCAGCATAATTTTTATACCAAATCATAACAAGAAAATTATAGAAAGGAAGATTACAAATTAGTCTCTTTCTGTATCTGAACTTGAATGCATATATGCATATGGACTAAATGAACTATTTCAGATAAATTCCAGTAATATATCAAGAGGATAATATTTTATGAGCAAGTAGGACCTATTGTAGTAATGCAAGGTTGGTTTAGCATTCAAAACAATCATTGCATCTTACCTCATTAAAAGAATAAAGGAGAAAACTCGGGCGCCTGGGTGGCTCAGTGGGTTAAAGCCTCTGCTTTCGGCCCAGGTCATGATCTCAGGGTCCTGGGATCGAGGCCCGCATCGGGCTCTCTGCTTGGCAGGGAGCCTGCTTCCCCCTCTCTCTCTCTCTGCCTGCCTCTCTGCCTCCTTGTGATCTCTCTCCCGCTGTGAAATAAATAAATAAAATCTTTAAAAAAAAATAAAAATAAAGGAGAAAACGCAAATGGTCATCAAACCAGATGCAGGAGAAGCATCTGACAGATTCAGCCTACATTTAAAAATGTTTAGAAATATAGAAAATTTTGAATGGAATGGAACTGTCTTAATTGGATATTTTATTTAAAAACACTTAGAGCAGCCATTTTTCTTAATGGTTATATATTGAAAAATTTTATCCTAAGACTGGGAAAATTTAAAGGATGTCTGCTAAGACTAAGTATATTCAATACTATATTTGAGTTATAAGCCATTGCAATAAGCTAGGAGACAAAAAATCTAGACATTAGAAAGGAATAAATAAAACTAATGAATATGACATACAGAAAATCCAAAAGAATTTACAGATTCTATTAAAAATAATCAATAGTTAATCAAAGTTTTAAAATGAAAGTATCCAAAATTCAGTGAGTATTTCTGTATGCTCTCAACAAATAATTGGAAAATAAAACTAAAATATTTAACTCCATAGCATCTAAAGGAAATGACATACCTAGGCATAAGTAATACAAGCTGTGTAGGTCCTCTAAGCTGGGGGCGGGGGGAACAACTATTGAGAGGAACTAAAGAAAAACTAAAGTCTCCTCTGTTTTATTTACAAAATTAGTACATTTCCATTCAAATTTTCAGCAGGTTTTTAAAATTGGAAATTCACAAGATGATTTTAGAATATATGTAGAAATGAAAATGCTTAAGAAAGTAAAATTATTTGTATCAGCTTTTAATTTTTACAACAGTTACCACAAATTTGGCAGCTTAAAATAAAATCTATTTGTTAGCTCACAGTTTTGACAGATCAGAAAAACAAACACTGCTCATCTTGGTTCTCTGCTGAGGGTCTCACCAGGCTGCAATCAAGGTGTCAGCCAGGCTGCCTGCTCATCTGAGAACTGAGCAGGGAAGAATCCCATTTCCAAGCTCAATTCAGGTTGTTGGCAGAATTCGTTTCCTGGCTGCTGTGAGGCTGAGGCCCCAGTTTTCTTGCTAGCTGTTAGTCAAGGGTGATTTTCAGCTTCCAGAGGTTACCTCATGTCCTAGCCACGTGGCCCTCACATGACATAGCACATAGAAGTTTGTGTCTTCAAAGGTGGCAGGAGAATCTTTCTCCAATTTGCTAAGTGATAGTCTTACATAATGCAGTGTAATCACAGGAGTGATTGCTGTCCATACAATGTAAGCAAATCAAGGGAGCCATTAATTCCATCGTGTTCCCAGGTCCTGCCCACATCAAAGGGAGGGGACCTTACAGGGTGTGTTTACCAGGGGTTGGCAAACTCCAGGGCTATCTTAGAATAACGCCATCGTTATTTCATAAGGGTAAGAACTAGAGGACCTATACCACCAGTCATAAAGGCTAATTATAAAGTTGATTAATAATGTCTATTATTGGTTCTGGGATAGACATATATAAAATAGAAGAAAATTTAGCAATAGGATAGACACTCACACACATAGAACTGCTATTTGGTTTAAAGTATGCCTTGAAGAAACAATGTTGTGTAATGTGTCAATTGGATAGTTACTTTGAAAAAAAAAGGAAAACAAGCAAATCTTTATCTCTTAGCCTACACCATACACAAAAATTAATTCCAAGTGGATTGAATGTTTAAATGTGAAAATTAAAACAATAAAATTTATGGAAGATAACATATGGAAATTTCTTCAGGACTATAAGTTAAGCAAAAATATTTTGAAGAGGAAACGAAAAAGCATTAATCATAAAACTTTGTAAATTTGGTTATTTTATTTTAAAGATTTTATTTATGTATTTGATAGAGAGAGCACAAGTAGGAGGTAGTGGCAAAGGGAGAGGGAGAAGCAGACTACCCACTCAACAGGGAGCAGGAGGTAGGGCTTGATCCCAGGACCCCGGTATCATTACCTGAGCTGAAGGCAGATGCTTAATAGACTGAGCCACCCAGGCACTCCAAATTTGACTATTTTAAATTAATAATTTATATTTGTCAGAAGTATCATTAGAAGTGAAAGTACATTGTATAAATTAGAAGAAGATATTTTCATATTTTAGGAAATCTTATCACAGTGTTTCAAGAATTTCTGCAAAATAATACCATGCTTAGATCTCTCCATTTAAAAGATTGGATAGTAGGCTTTGGGAGTATAACAGAAGAGAATATCTAAGTAGCCAATAAACATGAACATCTTTTAAATCTAATTAATTATTATTAATATGCAAATTAACCCACAATGTTATACTACTATACATTTGCTGGAATGGCTAAAAATTAAAAACAAAAAAAAATTGTCACCCCCAGTCTTGGACATTATGTAGAATAATTGGGAATCTCTTACATTATTGTCAGAATGTAATCTGATAGAACCACTTTGGAGAAAAACATGATTGTGTCTACAAAAGCTGTCATGTTGCAAAACATGATTCAGGCATGCCACTTCTAGGAAGTTATTCTTCTATATGCATCAAAAAATACAGAGAATATTTACAGCAGTACTATTTGCATCTGCCCCAATTTGGAAACAATCCAAATGTTTATCAGTGGTAGAATGGACAAGTAAATTATGATATATTCATATAATGGAATGGAAATGAGGGATTGGAATTCATGAATTATTGCTACATTCAAGAAGATGAATCTCATAGATATTGAACTAGAGAAATCATATGCAAGAACATGAATTACTCTGTGATTCAATTATATGAATTATAAGAATAGGAACATCAATTGATTGTGTTAGAAGTCAGGATAGAGATTACTCTTGGTGATAGAAGAAAAGACCGGGTGGGCCATATGAGAGCATCTGTGCTAAGACATCTGGTCATAGCTACACAAGTAAGGGCATGCTGTGAAAATGTGTTGAACTATTGTGGCCTGTGCATTTCTCAGTATATATGATATATTTTAAAAAACACCATCTTAAAAAATAATCTGCAATTTTGTAGGGTAGGTTTTAGGTAGTGTTATTTAACTTTCAATTTTCATTAAATTTGTATACACTGTAAAAGTTTATGATTAACTATAATAACTAAGTTATTTGTTAATGTATTTATTTGTACCTTAAGTCTGAAATCAAGCCTTGTGCTTCTAGAAGAAGACTAGAGTGTACATGGTGTAATTACAAATTATTCAGTTTACATCATGACAATGAGAGGCTTCTTGTCAGCCTGAGTCTTGATGCTGACAGTAATTTTAAGCAATTTATTCCCATATTTCCCAAAGTGCACTGCATTTTTGGTCGTATGGGCAATATATTAGTTTTATTCTCCCCCCCAATATAAAAGCAATATATGCTTGAGAAATTTCCCATGTCAGTATATGTAATGCCTTTACATTGACTACACGAAAACTTAAATTTCAAAGTTGACTTTGAGTTTAAGATTTTTTATAATTCTGATTTAGTTTGTCCATCAAGTAAGCACATCTCTAATCAAGAAAGATGACACTTGGTTGTTTTGCATCAGATACCTGTAAAACATTTTTAACTGGGGTTGCAACTTTTTACAAGTATTGCTTTATATTCTATGCTAGTCTGGATTTAAAAGATTAGGAAAAATGGTTTATTTCATTTCCATAACACCTTCTTAGTCTATTTATGTTTATTTCTGATACTTGGTGACAAGTAAACTTTGCACTTCAATGGACTCATTTTAAGAAACTTCTCCCAGGTTCTAAAGGTAAAAATTTCTCGAGGGTTATAGAATTTACAGAGTTCACAAAGCATTCATCCATAATAATTCATAGGAATATGGTAAACAGTAACTGTGACATCCTCCAGATATTGAAAAAAGCCACAGTATTTAATTCTAACTATACTTATTTATTTATTATATTTCTTTCTTTTAGGCTTAATGCTTTAGGAATAAAATGTTGAAATTTTATAAAAGTCTGTAATGTTCTTACAAAATTATGTCAGATTTAAAAAAAATTCATTTTGTTGCTTTAAAAAATATCAGACTCTATGCATTTTTTATCTGTGCATTTTTTGAGTAAAGATTTTAAGGAATTAGGCAAAATATATTTTTCTTTGTAGCCTAATCAAAGAAAAAATCAGCATGGAAAGGAATATATTCCAGATAACTGGAAGCCTAACTAACTCAACATCAAAATATTAAATTTTATTATTTTTAATGGAAATAAGGATGAACTATTTCAAAAACCTTTCTGCCTTCTTTGAAACTAGTGAGGATACTTGGGTCATTTCTAGGTATCTTAGATATCTCAGGCTGCTATAACAAAAATGCCATGGAATGGGTACCTTAATAAACCACAGAAATTATTTCTCACAGTTACAGCTATTAGAGGTCCAAGATCAGTGTATTGACATAGTCATGTTCTGGTGAGAACTCTCTTCTGGGTTGCACTGCCAACTTCTCATTTTATCCTTACATGACAGAGAGTAGAGACGGGAAGTAAGCTCTCTCTTGACTCTTACGAGGGTACTAATTCCATTCCCGTGACCTTATCTGGTCCTAATTACCTCTCAAAGACCCACCCTCTTGATACTCTGATATTAAATTGAGAGGTAGGGTTTCAACATATGAGCTGGGGGAACAAAAACAGTCAGTCCATAATACTAGGTGACTGAAATGGCTCAACATTGTTCCATATGTTATCTAATCTGAGTCTCTTTTATAACCGTAGCACATCTTTCACCAGTCTACAGTTTTATTGAACAAAATGTTAGTAGTATAACTTTTTGCACCTTAGGCATTTGAAATAATAAGTTTTGGAGGATGTTTAAGTATTATCAAATTTAGTGAAGAAACACTTATTGAATACTTTTTACATGCTGAACACTATGCTAAGTGTTCTAAGTGTGCTAAGGGATATAAAGATGATTTGGGGGTACCTGGGTAGTTCAGTTGGTTAAGCATCTGACTTCGGCTCAGGTCATGATCTAAGGATCCTGGGATTGAGAGCCAAATTGGGCTTCCCGCTCAGCAGGAATCTGCTTGTCTCTCTCTCTGTGCTTATTCTCTCTCTCAAATAAATAAATATTTTTTTAAAATATGAATTGAAAAGGCCCCTAATCTAAAGAGCACATAATGGTAGTGGTTAAATAAATGTTAATAAGTTCTATCACATAGGTATGTACTAAGTACAGTGATGGTAGAAAACAGAGTGATCTACCTAAGTAGAAAGAGGACACAATTCTGCTAGGTTTTTTTCTTCCTAAGTTTAGAGCTATGACACTTCAGGTTCATAAAATCAGTCCAGTAGGTTATGATCAGTATTAAAAAACAGATGAATAGAAATTATGAGATCTATAACATGTAGTAAGATTAAGGATTTTTATGTGAAACTTTGTCCTTTTTTCCCCCCATGTACCCGTTGCCTTTTATAGGATGTTAATTCTCAATTAGGATATGAAAGGATTCAAGGGTTACAGGGCAAAAGTCATGGTCAGGAATGCAGAATGTTCCTCCAAACTGGGCCCCCTCCAGTGGTTCTTGCACAGCTGATCAACTTTGAATTCCTTGTAAGGAGACTGTGGTTGAGAACCTAGATGTCCATCAACAGATGAATGGATAAAGAAGATGTGTGTGTGTGTGTGTACACACACACACACACACACACACACACACACTGGAATACTATGCAGTCATCAAAAGAAATGAAATCTTGCCATTTGCAATGATGTGGATGGAGCTAGAGGATATTGTGCTAAGCGAAATAAGTCAATCAGAGAAAGACAGTTATCACAGTCTCTCTGTTATGAGGAATTTGAGAGCCAGGGCGGGGGATCGTGAGGGGTAGAGAGGGAAAAAATGAAACAAGATGGGATTGGGAAGGAGATAAACAATAAGAGACTTAATCTCATGAAACAAATTGAGGGTTGCCAGGGTGGGGGGCGGGGATAAGGATAGGGTGGCTGGGTTATGAACATTGGGGAGGATATGTGCTATGGTGAGTGCTGTGAAATGTGTAAGCCTGATGATTCAGACCTGTACCCCTGGGGCAAATAAATTTAATAAAAAAAAAAGAAAGAAAGAAAAGAAAAGCACGCAAGCTGCGAGCACCGTAGAAATCCCAGCAACATCCCCTTTCTTTACATTGATACACTTGTAATTCTGGTAGTAACCTCTTTGAAATTCTCCAACAATGCCTTTAGGGGAGAAATCCCCATCAGCATCCGGCTTGGCAGCTCTCCTAGTTTGATATTCAGGAGCTTCTTCTCCTTCAGTGGCACAGATGACGGTATCTTGGAGTCCTGGGTGTTCGCTCTGACAGGCTGCTGAAACTTTCTTCTTATACACATATATTCAGACATACAAGCACATATTTGTGTACTTGTGTCTTTAAAGTATATATATTTTGGGGAACCAACATCTAAAAAGTTTCAAAGGTATTTCTTTGCATTACTAGAATACAGAAGAGCAGATCCAAAACAGAGGCAAATAATGTAAAATACTATATTCAATTAACTATAATTGGTTTGTGTGGATTGTAGAATATGTGTTAGGGAAGATGTATGTGGAAGCTCCATAATGTAGTGTTTTAAATGCTTTTTAAATCAATTTACACTTCTGAAGTTTGTTTTTAGCAATCGGACATGATGCTTTTACTGTCGCGATACAAACTACTCTTTTTAATTACATATAAAGGTTAAATTTTAACAACATGGTAAAGTTAAGAGGAATTGTTTATTTCTTATGTGTTACTACAGGAATTCCAGGGATTTGAGGGCAAGATGATGTAGTTAGTATTTTTGTAGGGTAGGTGCCCAATCAGTTATACTATGGTAGTTGATATCTGCCAACCAGAATGAGACAGGAACTGGTGGGGTGGGGAACACAATCCTTAAGCTCCCAAACAATTAGTGAGATGAAAGAGATTTAGTAGAAGAAGAGCAAAAATGCTTTGGAATGTTTCAGGAGCACTTGATGAGAATGGATGACTTGGAATGTCCTGTGCGATGCCTCTTCCCATTTTCTTTTGATGTAGTCTGCAGAAGAATTTGAATAAAAATATTATAGTATGAAGACTATAATCAGGAGTTATATAGGAGGTTGTAAGAAACTAATAGGGCCCTATTTTTGTCCTATTAATTAATTTTCAGCTTGATAGGAAGAATATTACAATTTTTGAATCAGAAGACCGGATCTTGATGAGCATATTGATGTCTATGCTAAGATGTAAAGTTGAGGGTAACTGGAAGAATTATCTTATGAAGCAACAGAAGCAACATCTAAGGCCAGGAGAAGAGATGAAGTGACTATGATGTCCCTGGCCACAAACAAAGAAACAGGAGAGAGAAGAGGACCAGGGAGCTTATGGAAATGGGACCAATATTTGTTCATTTGTTTATCAATCATTTGCAGCACACAGGATAATTATGTGATAAATTTTCTCAATAATATTAATATTAGTTAAACCTTAATCTAGATGAATCTTCAAAGTTGTTTTGTTTTTAATTACTTCTGCTCAGTGCCTGTCTGAATGTAATTAATAAAACACATTATCATGAGTATCTAATCAAATCTTACACACTGTAGTACATAATCCATTCCCTCATGGAAAGTTTCTGACTTGAAACTGTTCTAGTCATTCAGTTAGAAATATTACTGCATTGCATTAAGCTAAACTTTTCTATTCTCCTATATTTGGATGTCTAAGGTCAGTAGTCTTTTATGCAGCATTACCAACGCAGCCTTGAGCAAACCAGCTGGCATATTCTGTGGACATCAGGAGATACCAGCGCTTCAATGTGGTTATATTTCTGTTCGATACGGGCTGAAAATGTTGGAAAAACTTTATACATAAAATTTACTTTTATTCTCTGTATTCTTAGTTTTCCTTCTAGATTCATTTCTTTTTTCTTTGGTGGCATTTGAATCATATGTATGTCTGAAAATGACTATGAGTGTGTATATATACATATATATATACATATATACACATACACACACATACACATATATATATATACATATATAGGTATACATAAGTATATGTGTGTATATAAATATATAAAACTTATACATTCTTGTCAATGTCAATATTCACAATTATTTAATAGATTAATAGAGGCAGAGAACAAAACCCAGGACCTTTATTAGATAACAGGTGTATAGACATATTTTTTTCTATCAAAACAGATGTTTTCCTTGGCTCCTATTGCATATATTTAATTCGTTTAAGTATTTGTATCATGCTGGATCTTAGGCACACAGATTTAGATCAATTTACCTTTTCCTCCTACTTAGTTGAGACCACATTTTTTTCTATAATCTTCCATTTCAGTACCTTTTTTCTCATCATAAAAACATTATTGCAAATTAAATGCTTAACCTGCCAATCCTCCATCTCTACCTTTATTTACAGATATACATATGTGAGTACTACTTAATGTTGTATCATATGTGCTTTTAAAAATTGTATGAATTTAGTGTACATGTTCTATTGCAACTTGCCTTTTCTATCAGCATTTTCTGTCTGAGATAATCCAAGCTGATAAAAACACATTTTGTTATATAGTTCCTTAATTGCATCATATTATTTCACATTTCATCAATCCATTGACCTCACTGAAGCATATTAAATTGTTTCTTAGGATGCTGCAGTGGCTATCCTCACACATACCTCCTTTTGTACGATGCACAAATTTCTTTAGGATATATATGTAGAAGAGTATTTCTAGGACCTAAAGGTAAATCCATTTTCACTTTACTCAAGCTACCAAATGGTTCTTTAATACCACTGTGTTATAGATTTATCATCAGCATATATGTGTTTCTCTTTTCCCCATACCCTCAAACATTGATGTCATCACAGTTCTAAAATTTCCCTACCTAGTGGGTCAAAAATGTTTTCTGCTTGTTCCAGTTTGCATTTCTTTTGAGTACTAGTAAGCTGAGCTTCATGGTTCACCTAGGAATTGCTTCCTCACAGTCTCTGCCATATTTCTATAGTTACCATTTCTTATTTATGTAAATTTGTATATTTTAATTTGTGCTTTCTCACTACCAGTCTTATGTGTTTTCAAGCATAAGATATTTTCTTCACCTATGATATTTTTTCTACCTTTTATTTCCATAGTGTCAGCTTTATTCAATCATAAAGTGAAGTTAAATCACAATTAGAAAGCATGTTCAGGATTCCAAACTCGATGACAATTCACCATGTGATCTTGGCTTCTTACACAGCACACAGAGCAGGACAGAAGACAACCTGCACAACAAATAAGATAGTGGGAGGGTACAGGAAGTTAACAAACCAACTGCAAAGTCACACACATTTGAGATAAGGGCACACATTTGAGAGACACATATTTGAGATAAGGCCTCGGTCTGGTCCTGGTCAGCTCTCAGCATTTACTGCTTCTGATGTTTAGCAGTGAAGGATCTTGGTACTGTTTGAAGATCAATCGGGTAGAGCCTTCGGCGGCAGATTGCCTATTTTAAGTGGTCAGACTTAGAGGGGTCAGGTCTGAAGAGTCTGCCAGTTTGCTGCCCTTTTTAAAGGGATTTAGTCAGTTTTGGGTCTCTGCAAACCTCCTCTGGTTCTGCTCATTATCAGTTCTGGGGTGTCAGCTGACGCTGGTCCCGGTAATATCTCCTAGTTGCTGTGCCTGAACTACTTGCATCGTTTCTTGACACAAGCTCCTGCTTGACACAGGCTGCTGCTTGACATGAGAGACTCCATTTTGCTCTCTACACTGAGTTTTCAAGGTTTTAGGGAACTCTGAGGAGAAGACATATTGTACTTGTAATACATAATATTGAACCTAATCGCTGTTTAGAAGGACTGCCTGAATTCTCAACCTACAGGAATCTGTTTAAGGATTTGAAGACAACAGAGGCATATCTTTCAACACCACAATGATTAGGGCCTAGAGCAGACACAAGAAGATGGGCAAGTGTAATGTTAGGGCACCTTTTCAAGATAGACTCTTTAAGTGTACATACAAATCTGATTATGGAAAAAAAATAGAGGAAGTCTACAGAGACCCAAAACTGATTAAAAAAACTGATTTAAAAAAAATTTAAATTTTTGGGGCATTTACTTTAGAATACTTGCAAATTCTTTCTCTGCCCTGTTGAAATGTTATATAAATCTTTTGAAAAGCTAAATAAAAGCATTTGGTCAGCTTTACAATTGGGGAACGTCTTTCTCAAAGACTTGGGATCCATCTCTTAGAAACATAATTATCAAAGAAGATAGCCCCACCCCATCCAGTTCCTCATCTTCTAAGAGTTTAATTTGGGTCATCTGGCTTCAAATTCTACCTACCTTGATGGAGATGTAAGAAGTTTATTATTCCTTTGGATAAAGGCAATTTGCAAACAAAAATGGCCAACCCAATTGCCAGGTTAATTTAATATGAACTATGTGTGAAAAATGATGCTGTCAAGTTCTCTTACTTGAGGGCTAGTTACTGTTTATTTTGTGAACATGTATACAATGGTTTGTTTCTGTCTGGTTAAAAGTGTGGGCTTTCTTTTTGTATATGTAAACTCTTTAGTGGTTGCCTGTGATGTACATCACATTCTGATTTAATGCTTAACCAATGATAAAACATCCCTTTTTCTTCTATGGTAGAGAGGTTTTCTGGGTTGGCAGATAATTTTGTTTTTAATTATAATCCCCCAACAATTTCTAATCAGTCTTTAGCAGGTAGTGATAGGAAGGTTAACAAATTATAATCAGTTACCTCCAGAGCCACTTTAGTGTCTGGAAAATAGACTGTAGCACATGATTTGATTTCTGAGTCACTAAGAGGCCTCAGATTGACCTATTAGAATTATTTGGCCATTTGCCGATGATGTTCTGTAAATACCTGTGTGTAGAAAATAGGTGATTTTAGAGGATGAGATAGTCCAGTGCTTGCTTTAGAGGGGGAAAAGAGAGTCGGTAGCTATGGGCTCTATGCAACTTTTCCCTTCCCACATTAAATGTGTCTTTGTGCTAGAGAAGATTAAACAGTAAGAGCCTGTGCTTGCTCTTTAATAAGTCGCCCATTTTCCATTTTAACTGTTTATGAGAAAAGATTGTGTTGCAGTCAGCCAAACTCTTGAGTTTCAGTAGCCACAGAATCTAAAAGAGAATTTTTTTTTTTAACCTTCTTAGTAAAGGAAATAAAAACAGGAGACATTGGGCCATGAATGTAAGGGGTACTTAGGGTGAATGTTTTACAGGGTTTTTTCCTTTGGTGTTTTCGGTTCTTGGTCAAGCAACTTCAAAGAATGAAGAGGTAGACCAGGCAGAGTGATAGGCAGCAAAGCAGAGTTTATTGAGTGATAGTACAAAGCTCCCAAACAGGGAGGGGGCCCAAGAGGGTTGACACTGCAGTTTCTAAGTCTAGGGCTTCTGTGGGCTTGTTAATGGACTATTTTAATCTGATTAACCCTCCCTGCACTTGTCATCCAATAAGGTTCTTATTTTTGTCATGTATCTAACACATGGGAAAGAGTGGAGGGCTCCTTCTTGGGTGGTGTAAAATCCTTTTAAGGGTGGTTTCTTCTTGGGGGGTGGGGGGATGGGGAGGCTTGTCCCTGCCTGCCTTCCAGCTATCCTTCATCAAAACTACACATATAAATACTGAATATATTTTTAGGATCCACCAGTCTTCCCCTCTGTTGAGCCAAATATGGAGAGAGAGGTCTTTCTAGAAAAGCAGTTCGAAAGAAAAACATGTTTTATATTTTGGAGGTATGTGCATAGTGAACAACTTCCAGATCTTGGAGCAAAGCATACAACTAGGGGAGAAGTAGACAAATTGCTAGGATACAATGCAAAAAAGGAGAGACATTCCCGTCTGCAAGCTCATTTTAGGTGGGGAATACAAGAATGAGCATAGTGTAAATAAAAGAACCTTCCCACTCTAATTCTGCTGACTATGAATTTACCTCTTTTCTCAGAAGGCTTAAGTTTCCAACACCTGAAAACAAACCTTTTTTTGGGGGTGCCTGGATGGCTCAGTCGTTAAGCATCTGCCATCGGCTCAGGTCATGATCCCAGGGTCCTGGGATTGAGCCTTTCATCGGGCTCCCTGCTCTGCTGCAAAAGCCTGTTTCTCCCTCTCCTACTCCCCCTGCTGGTGTTTCCTCTATCATTGTGTCTCTGTCAAATAAATAAATAAAATCTTTAAACAAACAAAAAACCCTTTTTTTCTAAAATTTAGAGAGTGGAACTAATGCTGGCAGACTGGGTCCTAAGATCCAGAGCGGGAACCCAGAGGACTAGGCAAGAGGGTCCTTGGCTTCACATGGGCTTATTGAAGATAGATGTAGATATATCTATATCTATATCTATATCTATATCTATATCTATATCTAGATATAGATATAGATATATCTATCTATCTTCAATAAGCCCATGTATATATGTGTATATATATATACATATATATATATATATCCATACACGAGAGGGAGGGCGGAGTGGGACAGGGAGGAAGAGGGAGAGAGGGAGGGAGAGATGGACCAGAGTCTGGGAGACTCAGAATGGAAAGGAAAAGAGCGTGAGTCTTGTCTTTGCTTGGGTTCTGGGTATTTTATTAGCAATCATGGTCCTGATGCATGTGTCCTCTTAAGCATCCAAGAACTGATCAGAACAAGGATAGGGTTCAGGTGTCCTTCCTAAGTAAGTCATTCCCTTAAGTCAAGGGGTCTTGGTGTTTGGAAATAGTGGTCTTGCAGAACTTTTCTGACAACCCTGCCTGGTCACTCCTTAGATGTTATCTTTTGTGGTGAAAGACTCCCCTTTGTCATTATCTCTTTGTCACTTACAAGGAGGACATAGGTTATATGCATTACAAGGCAAGGGTAGAGTGTAGTGGAGGAGTGGGTCCTCCTAAGAACAGAAGCCAGAAAAGAAGCCAAGGAAAAAAAAAAAAAGAAAAAAAGCTTTTTTCTTTTTTCTTTTTCCCATCGAGTCCCTTCAGTTTCCTTGTCTCAGAACTATATAACTTTACAGCATAAAACTCCAGGAACATACCTTTTTTAGTTCTGAGAAATATAGGAAGAGCCCACTATGTAATGTGCCTTTGGTGGTGTTATCATTGAAGTTAAACATCAATGGATTTCAAATGACTTTTCATTTTTTATCCTGACACCAGCATAAATTTCTGTTTAGAGATTTCCAACTCCATTGTGTGTGTCTCAAATTGCTGTCAGTTGTCTCCTGAGCGTTTCACAATCTTTCCATAAATATCTTAACCTGGCTTTACCAGACAAAGCAGCAACAATACTGTGATACAAAATACCCTAAGGGCTAAACATGAATATAAGAGGATGTGGAACTTCCTTATCTCTGTCTTCTTGGTTTTGTCAGGCTGGTAGGCAATATTCATTGTAAGCCCATTATCTCTCATCTACATCTGAATAAGTGTGTACCAGAGCATTTTGAATAGAAATTAAGGTCATTCTGTCAGTGACCCAATTGATTTGCAAAGCACATCACTTTCTTCTTAGTATTGCAAACTTTTTTTTTTTAATACTTCACAATGTGTTCAGCCTCTTTAGTTACAAGCAACAGGAAACTAGAATTGAACATAAGGATATTTTTCAGACAGGCAGAGTGAAAGTGTGGATTGAATTCTCCAGGGTCAATGTGGAAAACCTTGTTTCTAATCAGTGTAAATGACCTGGAGCATGAGCCAGTTAAAAATCTATTAAATTAACTGAGGAGAAGAGACTGGGAAGGCAGTATGTGCCCAGCTCAAAGCAGAGACAACTGTAAACATTATAGATCTACTATATAATTTTGCTATAACCTGACCACAATTTCATATTGACATATGTATTATAATGGGGCAAATTTGTGCAAATAGGTAATGACGTGGCAATGTTGGGGTTTGGGAGCAAGCAGTCAAGAATGAATTCTTGAGACATTGTTGGACCAAAAGGGTGGTTTTATTAAAGCATGGGGACCAGACCCGGGGGCAAAAAGAGCTGTAGGGGGATTTTGAGGGGTGATTGATTTTATACCTTCAAGTTGGGAAGGGGTTAGGGAGAGCACAAGCCTCCAAGGTATTTTGGAAACAAGGTTTCCAGGATCCTGAGGGGGCTAGATATTGTTAGGACAAGGTCATTTATTACAGTCTGATAAAACCTTAGTCATGAGACCCTGCAGGTGAGTATGGGTGGGCCATCTGCTTGGAGGATGGTTGCTAACATATATCTTGGGTGGTAAAGATAAAGGAAGTTTTCCAAAGGAATTTTTACATGTTAAAGGAGACTTACAGAGAGATCAGGATAATGTTAAGCCAAGATTGCCTTTTGCCCTTAACAAAGTGTCAAGGCATTGTTGACCTTCCTTAAAGGTCACTCTGCCTGTCTCAGGGACTTGTCAATGGGGTTCTAAGTTGTAAGGAAATTTAACTTTTTACTTTGTCTTTGTTCCTCACATCAGGTAACAAGGAAATAGATATGAAGAAAGGCAGACAAGTCTGGACTACTTTAGTACAGGTATTGACAAAATAAGGTCTATGGGCCAAATAAGGCTTGCCACTTGTTTCTGTAAATGAAGTCTTACTGGAATTTAGCCATGCTCTTTCTTCAGGTATTATGTGTGGCTATCCTCAAGCTATAGTGCAGTTTTGAGCAGTTCCAGCAACGACCTGAGGGCTCAGAAAAACTTAAGTATGTACTGGTTAGCCCTTTATAGGAAAAGTTTGCTAACTTTTACTGCAGAGGGTATTTTAATACATCTAGATAAAGAAAATAAGTAATAGTTAAGTTCTTAATGAATGTTTACTTAAGTAGGTCTACTGATCTATTGAGGAAATCTGAGTATAGCAGAAATCTGAGTAGAGTGCTGAACATGTGTACTAATTTAGTCCTGAATTATACTAAAATTTAATTCCTCGAATAGGAAAATACAGCATGCCAAAGCCATTTTAATGAAAATCACATAATTTAGAATAAGTCAATAATTGATATTATAATTACAAAAGTAACATAGGCACATGTTAAAATATTCAAACATCAAGCCCCCCTTTCAGAGATCCACTCCCTAGAATAACTGTTGTTAATTTTTCTTATTTATATAGACATTGTTATAACTTTAAATATATTTATTTCTGAATTTCCTATCAATATAAATAGCTTTTATTCTCCCCAAAAAGGGTTTTGTAACAGACCTACTATTCCTTTCATATCCTACTTCGCTGTCTCTTTTACTATATGTTAGCTGTATTTGTTTTACATATTTATAGTTTTAATATTTTTAAGCGGATTTATTGAGGTATAATTGACATATAGCATTGTAGTTACTGGGTGAGGGTCTGCATTGTGTGAATGGAGTCATTGTTCTTGGACTTCCCACGGAAAGATTTACATGAGGATCCGTGCTAGAACAGACAGCCAGAAAAGAAGTAGCAAGCGCGAAGCAGTTTACTAAAGCAAAATTATACTCCCAAGGTGGGCAAGCGGGCAGGTTCTGCCAGGTAGAACCAGCCCCTAAGTCATTTTGGGATTGTATATTTGTTGGGTCTTTCTGGACTGGTAGAAGCTGTGACCTTTAGCGGGGTGGCCTCTAATGAAGGCGGCTTCCAATCATTTGAGGGAATCCTCCCACAGGTTGGGAGGAGGAGTTTTTGACCCTATAAACTGGTACCAAAACTGTAAAGGCAGCCTTTCTCCTTGGGGTGGGAGGGCTATAACCACAATGTAAATATATTATAATGTGTCTAGGGGCAGAGGTGAAAAAGGAAAGCACATGTTCTGTACCTGTGGCTCTTGGTCTGTCAGCCCCAGGTTTCTGAAGCCACAAGATCAGGACGATGCGCCCCATGGCTTCTAATGTGTAACCGATTTATCACCTCCCTTGCCTCTAGCTTCGGTCTCTATCATTCTCCACCCAAGGACTGGGACTCTGACTCCAGAAGGTCCTTCCACTGCTCATAAACTAGCTTCTACCTAACAGTATTTTGATTATTTGCTAGCAAATATAAATTTTAGCCTGCATTTTGCTTTTAGGTTGGTGATAAAATGGAGAATCAGTAAAATAGAATGCAGTATATAATTCATAAGCATTTTTCATTGAAGAAAAATCTTTCCAACATCAGGATCTAGCTATCAACACCAATTCTAAAACATACTCAGTAACTCCTGTTTTCATTTTGTGTATATATATATATATTTTTCTCCTAGCTTCACTAAATTCTTAGACTCTTTTTCCAGTCTTAAAAATTATTTTCTGAGTAATTTAAAATTCATGTGCATCTATACATATTTTTGTTTTAGGCTTTCAAACTTTATAGAAAGATTGACCCCACAAAAAATTCTGGTTTAATATAATTTTTTGTCAGAACTAACATTCAGCTCTGTTGAATAGAAGTCTGGTGTTAATTTAACTTGTTTTTTAGGAAATTTTGTTTTCTCATTAAAAATTGTTCAGTTTTTTTTTTCTTAATAGTTCAGAGTTAAAATTTCATAGCGTTGTATCTAAATGTGGTGCTTGGGTTACTTATCCTGCTTGGTCTGTACGGACCCTTTCAACTCAGTCTTTTTTCCAGCTTTGAGAACTTTCACTTTAAATCTCCCCTGAGTTTGCTAAACTCTCCCTTAGGCAAATGTTGGATTCAGTGACTTCATGTTGAACTACACGAATGTTAACTTTTATATTTTTCTACTTATATCTTTATGCTCTGTTCTGATAGAGATTTTTGGCATTGACTTATATCACCAACTTGTTTGTCATATGTGACCATTTTATTAGTTCAGCATTATATATATTAATTTCTTGTACTGTTTGTTCTCTGCTGTTTTTCCTAGTAGTCTGTGCTTATCACATGGATACATTATCCTCTTAAATATCACTGACATGAGTAATTTGAATGAATTAAAAGTTCATTTATCTTTCTTATTTTTGGAGTTCTGTTTGTTGATATTAATTTATCTTTTAAAAAATAATCAAATAACTGTATTGATTAATAGAAGTGACTAGTTCTGTTTCACACATGAAAGATTAGGATTGATTTCTCAATAGGCCTCATCCTTGAATTAGATGACTTACTACAGATTGGCCTAAATGAACAGATGATTTTAAGTGGTTCGGTTTCCTTTCTGGTGGTTGGGTAGGTACACAAAGGCAGGATTTTTCCTCTTACTGCGGCAGCAGAGTTATTTGAGGTTTTCACTCTTGGACAGAGCTGCATTTTCTTTCTTCATGCTCTCCATTTCTTTCTTTTCCCCAATACCCATCATAGGAATCTCCAGCAGATCTCTCATATCCTCTAGAAAATAATTCTCTGAGCCCTGGTGTGGGCAGCTGAAAAGGGAATGGCCTGAGCGACTCAAGTTTTTTGTGCTTAGTTCTTCAGTAAGTTATATTCCTGTTTGATAGATGCACAACTGTTCTTCAGTGTGTTGACTGACCTTGAAGCATCTTCTGGGGCATGCTGGGAAGAAGTTGTATCGGCCTGTTGTTATATCTATGTTATTACATTCCACTAATCCAAGTATTCCTTAAGGTTTTGAATTTGCTGATCTTAGGCTTCCCTATTTTAAAATACTGTAATAGTTTTATTATGTATGAAAATATACACACAGATATGTGTATATGTTGATGTATGTATATAGTATGTGCAAATATATATATTTATTATATATTTATATATTATATATTTATCATATTATATTATATATTATAATATATTATATATTATATATCCATATATTATATATTTATTTATATATATTTATATATTATATATTTATATATATTATATTTATATATATTTACAGATATATATATATATCTGTATTTGCCATTTCAGTGAAACCTCTGGAGAGATGGGGACATAGACTACTCTGTCATGTAGGAAATAAACTTTCCTAAATTCAGTTCATTTCAAAGAATAGGCACAAGCTACATCAAATTACTGTATATTTGTTTCTGTCTATTTTATAAGTGAAAAGAATTAGGGAAGCAATAATTCTACCTAAAGACAACTAAAAAATTCTGAAGCCAGATCTCTTGGTTCAAATCAAGTCTCTGCTCTTGACTTTGTTACACCCTAACTGGTAAAAAGCATGTAAGGATAAGTATCATAAACATAGCAAAATGTGTCAATATTTTACTATTAGATATGTTGGTATGAAGAAAAGATATATTTGAAATATGAAATCTAGTAGGAAGATTAAGAAATTATGTGAAAAGAAATAATAATTGATTATTCTACTTAGAGTGGTTTTGGTAAGAGTTTAATTTAAATAAAATATTGAAAAGATTTGGGCGCCTGGGTGGCTCAGTGGGTTAATGCCTCTGCTTTCGGCTCAGGTCATGATCTCAGCGTCCTGGGATTGAGGCCCACATCGGGCTCTCTGCTCGGCGGGGAGCCTGCTTCCCTCCCCCCCTCTGCCTGCCTCTCTGCCTCCTTGTGATCTCTCTCCCTCTGTGAAATAAATAAATAAAATCTTTAAAAAAAAAAAAAAAGATTT
>LNAC01000408.1:1517591-1538517 GCA_002007465.1 Ailurus styani
TTTTTTTTTTCTTAATAGTTCAGAGTTAAAATTTCATAGCGTTGTATCTAAATGTGGTGCTTGGGTTACTTATCCTGCTTGGTCTGTACGGACCCTTTCAACTCAGTCTTTTTTCCAGCTTTGAGAACTTTCACTTTAAATCTCCCCTGAGTTTGCTAAACTCTCCCTTAGGCAAATGTTGGATTCAGTGACTTCATGTTGAACTACACGAATGTTAACTTTTATATTTTTCTACTTATATCTTTATGCTCTGTTCTGATAGAGATTTTTGGCATTGACTTATATCACCAACTTGTTTGTCATATGTGACCATTTTATTAGTTCAGCATTATATATATTAATTTCTTGTACTGTTTGTTCTCTGCTGTTTTTCCTAGTAGTCTGTGCTTATCACATGGATACATTATCCTCTTAAATATCACTGACATGAGTAATTTGAATGAATTAAAAGTTCATTTATCTTTCTTATTTTTGGAGTTCTGTTTGTTGATATTAATTTATCTTTTAAAAAATAATCAAATAACTGTATTGATTAATAGAAGTGACTAGTTCTGTTTCACACATGAAAGATTAGGATTGATTTCTCAATAGGCCTCATCCTTGAATTAGATGACTTACTACAGATTGGCCTAAATGAACAGATGATTTTAAGTGGTTCGGTTTCCTTTCTGGTGGTTGGGTAGGTACACAAAGGCAGGATTTTTCCTCTTACTGCGGCAGCAGAGTTATTTGAGGTTTTCACTCTTGGACAGAGCTGCATTTTCTTTCTTCATGCTCTCCATTTCTTTCTTTTCCCCAATACCCATCATAGGAATCTCCAGCAGATCTCTCATATCCTCTAGAAAATAATTCTCTGAGCCCTGGTGTGGGCAGCTGAAAAGGGAATGGCCTGAGCGACTCAAGTTTTTTGTGCTTAGTTCTTCAGTAAGTTATATTCCTGTTTGATAGATGCACAACTGTTCTTCAGTGTGTTGACTGACCTTGAAGCATCTTCTGGGGCATGCTGGGAAGAAGTTGTATCGGCCTGTTGTTATATCTATGTTATTACATTCCACTAATCCAAGTATTCCTTAAGGTTTTGAATTTGCTGATCTTAGGCTTCCCTATTTTAAAATACTGTAATAGTTTTATTATGTATGAAAATATACACACAGATATGTGTATATGTTGATGTATGTATATAGTATGTGCAAATATATATATTTATTATATATTTATATATTATATATTTATCATATTATATTATATATTATAATATATTATAATATATTATATATTATATATCCATATATTATATATTTATTTATATATATTTATATATTATATATTTATATTTATATATATTATATTTATATATATTTACAGATATATATATATATCTGTATTTGCCATTTCAGTGAAACCTCTGGAGAGATGGGGACATAGACTACTCTGTCATGTAGGAAATAAACTTTCCTAAATTCAGTTCATTTCAAAGAATAGGCACAAGCTACATCAAATTACTGTATATTTGTTTCTGTCTATTTTATAAGTGAAAAGAATTAGGGAAGCAATAATTCTACCTAAAGACAACTAAAAAATTCTGAAGCCAGATCTCTTGGTTCAAATCAAGTCTCTGCTCTTGACTTTGTTACACCCTAACTGGTAAAAAGCATGTAAGGATAAGTATCATAAACATAGCAAAATGTGTCAATATTTTACTATTAGATATGTTGGTATGAAGAAAAGATATATTTGAAATATGAAATCTAGTAGGAAGATTAAGAAATTATGTGAAAAGAAATAATAATTGATTATTCTACTTAGAGTGGTTTTGGTAAGAGTTTAATTTAAATAAAATATTGAAAAGATTTGGGCGCCTGGGTGGCTCAGTGGGTTAATGCCTCTGCTTTCGGCTCAGGTCATGATCTCAGCGTCCTGGGATTGAGGCCCACATCGGGCTCTCTGCTCGGCGGGGAGCCTGCTTCCCTCCCCCCCTCTGCCTGCCTCTCTGCCTCCTTGTGATCTCTCTCCCTCTGTGAAATAAATAAATAAAATCTTTAAAAAAAAAAAAAAAGATTTAAGGTCTACCTTGAGAACAAGCAAAATATATTGCTTGGTACAAACACATAAAAAGTTCCATAATTCTAATATTATTCTTCCGGCACTCTACATTTTATATATGTCAAGTATTAAGAGTTTTTTAATGTAACATCTAAAAGGCAGCTACCTTATTACAAAGAGGTACTATTTACCAGAATTAATTTTCTGTTGCTACTCAAGTTTCTTTACCTTAAATCAAATTTTCAGGTTAGTTATCTATAGATAGAAAGTTCTCTAAGAATAGCTAGTTGTTGATAGCATTGTACTTTATTTAATTTTTCTACTTTTGTTAATTTTATTTTGAAAGTTATTAAATAAGAAATTAGAATAGTACTATGAACAATCTAGATATTCAGTGTCCTTCCCAACAACTGCCAATACTTTATGATATTTTAATCTTTAATTTATACTTTACTTAATTTATACTTTAATTTATAGACATTTCCTTGATACCCTGCCTTTGTTGAAATGTCTTTGATCATCCCAAAATATTACTTTGGAGCTTTTTTCTTTCTTTCTTTCTTTTTTTTGAACAGGATTACTGAATTTGATTATGCATTCCCCCCGCCCCCCCTCACCACACACACATACCAGTCTAGAAGAGTTCACATACACCCTATATCACTATTTTATCACAATTCTCAGACTGTAGTCATACTTGTTCAGTTTTAGTAGATAACTGTGATTATGAGCTCATAGAAAAAGATAAATTTTGTGTGAACTTGCTTCTCCAGCCTGGAATTGTTAGCAATAGCTTCTAGAGTGTTCTATTCTCTCAGGGGCTATGCCATATTCCGTTTCACTTATCTTTAGTATCCTAAAATCTGCCTTTGTCAACTCCTCTCATAGAGCCTATAAATTCTCATTTCTCAACCTGATTTTCTCCTCACTTATTCAAAGAGTATTTATTAGAGACTAACTCCAAGCCAGGTTCCTTATCATTTTGGCGTCTTGGTATTCGGTATTGCACAGAGCCAAACTTTCTACTTTATAAGACATACCAAAGTAAACACACACCTACATACACACAAATATAAGAATCTTGTCATTTACCACTTCTTTCTCTATCTACAATTCCAACAAGTTTCTAGGAAACCTTATAGTGCATTATTAAATTATTAAACTTTCATTTTTAAATATAGAAATGTCCCTGGGAAGGTAGTAAAATACCAATAAATGTATCAATTATTGACAATTTAGGGTGCCTGGGTGCCTCAGTGGGTTAAAGCCTCTGCCTTCGGCTTAGGTCATGATCTCAGGGTCCTGGGATCGAGTCCCGCATTGGGCTCCCTGCTCAGCGGGAGCCTGCTTCCTCCTCTCTGCCTGCCTCTCTGCCTACTTGTGATATCTCTCTCTGTGTCAAATAAATAAATAAAATCTTTAAAAAAATTATTGACAATTTAGTATAAAGTGTTTTTAGTAAAACTTTCTACAAGAATAAGTACAATTTTGGAGAAGTATCTGCAGGATATTTAATTAGAGGTAAATTCTAATGATCATTCTTGATTGCAAGAGACCCCTTTGCCACACATCTTGCTCAGTCTGGGCCTGGTCAGTGCAAGTACCATGAACTGGGCTACAGAAAGGGTGAACAAGAGAGAAATTGAAACTGCCAGGATGTCAGTGATAGACTCCTTTTATTTTACAGATGTACTCAGAACAAGCTTAACCCTGAGTGGATTTCATATTCCTTGTCTGTAACAGTATCTTTGGAGACTCCATGTAATATTCAGATTTCTAGACCCAGCATTGGGCCTCTGGAACTAAAATCATTAAGTGTGGAATTTGGGAATCTATAATTTTAACCAGCTCCTATGGACTTTTTATGTACATGGGTTTTGATACCCATTACACTGAGCAGTTAATGTGATAAATATGTAAGATATTCGGATTTAGTCTGCTTATGAGAATTTTGTCTGCAACTCACATTCTCAATATTTACTTTACTATTTTTCAGGTAATTAGTTTCTGTTTTGTCACAGTGATCGGCATTAGCTATTAATTTATACCATTGTTTGAATGTTTGAAAAATAAAAAAAATTATAAATGTGTAATTACTGTTCATTTTATCAGTTATAATTTTGATTTGGCATGTCATTAACCTGCTAGAATTTTGTTTAAGTGGTAATGCCTATGACCATTTATAATGGTATTAGTTCTGATTTTAGAAGACAGTGAGCAATACTATTATAATGAAAATTAAGCAGTTGTAGGTGTTGCCAAAATAACATTCTGAAAAAGGGTGACAATTCCTACTGGTTGGGTTCTATAATAATAATAATAATAATAATAATAATAAAAGAATATTTGTATTATTTAAATTATATTTGATATCTACATTTTGAAAATTCACATACAGCCATTAAAATTCAATTGAAAGCAAAGTTATGAAATTTCTACCAATAGCTTGGGAGAAAATAAATTCAATTCAAATACCTGCTATAAAACCACAGTTTCTGTGTGGAAATTTTTAACTATAAAATACTAGGAAAAGTTGGTAGTATTGAAAACTATGCTTTAAAAACACTCAATACAAGATCCAAAGGGGGGGGAAAATCAAATGCTGGTCAATATGGGACACTTTTCATGATTTGGTTAAAGGAGTATGATTTATGGGAGACTTTTCATAAAAATTGGGTAAGAAAATATTTTTAAATAGAACACAAAAATGATGACCTGGAAAGAGGTACATTGGAACTAAGATCTTGGGCTCATCACTTGACAGCATTAAGAAGGCTGATGAAATTGCAAGCCATGTAACAGGAAATATATTTGCAAGATATATAGCCAATGAAAAGCTTAGAAAACATGAAGAACTTACATAAATCAAAAAACAGAAATAAACCATCCCTCAGAAATAGGCAAAAGAATTCAGTAGTCACTTCATGAAAAACAGGTAGACACCAGTAACCAATAAATATGTGATTTGTTCAACCGTTAGCCATCAGAGAAATGCAGACTAAAACTACAGTGAACTATCACCACACGCAGAACCGATTGACTAAAATCTGGACATATCTGAATAAATATGTGAAAAGCTAAAACAGGCATTGGTGAATATTGGCAAGAATGTGAAGCAATAGGAAATCTTACACACTAGAGGTGACATCATAATCTGGTGCAAAATTCTACCCAAGTAGTGATAATATAAACTGGTTCAATTTATTTGGAAAATTGTCACTATCTTCTAAAACTAAAAATACGTATACCTTATTACTAAAGCATGTCATTCCCAAATATACTACAAAAGTACATACATATGTCACACAACACATATGCAGGAATGTTTGTGGCAGCTTTATTTATAATAACTTCATACTGAAAACCAGATTTCCTTCAAGTACAAAATAAATTGTGATATTTTCATAGAATAGATACACTGTAGCAATGGCATTTTTTTAAAAAGCACAAATAAATCTCACAAATATAATGTTGGCCACAAGAAACAAAGTAGCATAATGTATGATCCTACTTATATAAAGTCCAAAAACAGACCAAATTTTTATTCTGAAAGAAGTCAGAGTAATGGTTTCCTTGAAGAAAGAGAACAAGTCTGGCAGTTGGGACAGTGCAGGAGAGTGTACTCTCAGATATTTGTTTCCATTTGTTTAACCAAGTAATAGTTTCATAGTTTTATTCACTTTGTGATAATTCATTCAGCTATAGACTTACTGTTTGTGCACTTACGAAGACTATAAATAAAAAGTTAAATACTTTAGGTTAAGATATGATTATTTTTGTGTAACTTAACAAATATAGTTCAGATGCAAAGAATTCAATCAACAAATTGAACTGAACAAATTTTAAATTAGTGGTATTTAACAAAAACAATTTTCTCTGGGGTGCCTGGGTGGCTCAGTTGGTTAAGCATCTGCTCAGGTCATGATCCCTGGGTCCTGGAATCAAACCCCACGTCAGGTTCCCTGCTCAGCAGGAAGTCTGCTTCTCCCTCTCCTGCCCCTGTGTGCTTGTTTCTCTCACTGTCTAACTAATAAACAAAATCTTTAAAGAACAAAACAAAACAAAAACAATTTTCTTATTGCCTGACGTGGTCCTACATACACTAGTTTAAAACAACATAAAATAGTATGAAATTAAGTAAAAAAGATAATGGTATACAAAATCTCTACCTCTTGTCGTTTAACTGAGAATGTAAAGTTCCCCTCAATGGTAGTGTATGTGTGAATTCGGCTTTAGTAAAATATGCTTCAATTCACAAAATATTTATTGAGGTTTTAAATATGCAAGAGGTACTGTGATAGGGTAAGATACACAACCAACACTTTTCTGAAGGAAGTAGCCATCTAAATCAATATTTAAGGAACATTCACCTTTTTATATTTAATATATTTGTCACATTTTAATATATAATTGCAATATAAGGTATAAAGTAATCACTGTTATAAGGTTCCAGTGTCTGTGTCCCTTAGATTTTTAAGTAAGAGGGAAAGCTCTTTAATCTAAAGGTCAAGTTCATGCTAGTAGTATAAAAAAATCTATCAGTGTGAAAGCAAGTGAAAAGGAGTTTAAAGGATTGGGAAATGGCTATACTTGTTACAGGAAATAATTAAGGGTAAGAGTGAGACAAGGGCACTCCAGGAAAAGATGATTACTTGAACTGAAAAGGAACTGTTGAGAACTGTGGGGTATTTCTAAATAACAGCTGGTCATACTGTTTTCCAGCTTTGTAAAACAAAAATCTGAAAGAAATGTAAGACAAGGTTTGAAAGGTAGTAGGGCTACTTTATAAAGGACTTTAAACAAACAAACAAACAAACAAACAAATAAAAACCAGGATGACAATTACCTACTTAATTTGTTAAGTAATGGGAGGAGCACTTTGAAGTGTTTTGGTTTAAGATAATCTGTTTAGGAGTATTAAATTACTATTGACATTTTATGGAGTAGAAAGGAAGGATTATAGTAAATTAATTGACTTTTAGAAGGATATAATAATAATCCAGATGAATGTAAATAAGCAAACCACCTTGAATAGTAAAAGCAGGAATAAAAAAAGCCAAACAAATCCAAGGACCATTGTAGACTCTTATGGTCCTAGTGGTTTTTTTTTCTTTCTTTTTAACTAAGTTGTATAATTGACATATAACATTATATTAATTTCAGGTGACATAACGATCAATGTATATTTTGCAAAATAATTATCACAATGAATCTAGTTAACATTTACCAACATTTTTGTTATAATTTTTTTCATGTGATGAGGATTTGTAAGATTTACTCAAATATGCAATAAAGTATTCTTAACTATTGTCCGTATGCTATACATTACAACCCCATGACATTTATAAATTGAAGTTTGCGATTTTGAACTCTTTGACTGATTTCATCCACCCCAGCACCTCCAGCTTTCAACCACCAATCTGTTTTCTGTTATCTATGAGCTTGTTTTTATATTGTTTTAATTACTTTTTTTTGATTCCACTTATAAGTGAAATCATGCAGTATTTGTTTTTCTGTCTTATTTAACTTAGCATAATGCTATCTGGGTCCATCCCTGTTGTCACAAATGACAAGATTTCATTCTTTTTTCATGGCCAAGTAGTATTTCATTATATTTATATATACCACAATTTCTTTATCCATTCCTCCATCAGTAGATACTTAGGGTGCCTGGGTGGCTCAGTGGGTTAAAGCCTCTGCCTTCGGCTCAGGTCATGATCTCAGGGTCCTGGGATCGAGTCCCGCATTGGGCTCCCTGCTCAGCGGGGAGCCTGCTTCCTCCTCTCTCTCTGTCTGCCTCTCTGCCTACTTGTAATCTCTCTCTGTCAAATAAATAAATAAATAAAATCTTTTAAAAAAAATAGATACTTAGGTTATTTCCTAATACTGCAATGAGCATGAGGGTTATATATCTTTTTGTGTTGGTGTTTTCACTTACTTGGGATAAATATCCAGAAGTGGAATTGCTGTATCATGTGCTAGTTCTATTTTTAATTTTTTGAGGATCCTCCATAGTAGTGTTTTCCATCATGACTACTGCAATTTCCATTCCCATCATCAGTGCACAAGGCTTCCCTTTTCTTCACATCCTCACCAGCACTTCTTATTTCTTGTCTTTTTGATACTAGCCATTCTACAAAGTGTGAGGTGATATCTCATTGTGATTTTGATTTGCATTTCCCTGATGATTAATGATGTTGAGCATCTTTTCATGTACCTGTTGGCCATTAGTATGTTTTCTTTGGAAAAATATCTGTTCAGACCTTCTGCACATTTTTTAATTTGATATTTTTTGCTATTAAATTGTATGAGTTCTTTATAGATTTTGGACATATCTTATCAGATACATGATTTGCCTTTTAGTTTTGTTGATAGTTTCCTTTGTTATGCAGAAGCTTTTTAGTTTGTTGTAGTCCCACTTGTTTATTTTTATATTTACTTTTGCTTTTAGTATCAGATTCAAAAAAATCATTGCCAAGATAGATTTCAGGAACTTACTGTGTAGGTTTTCTTTTAGGAGTTTTATAGTTTTGGGTCTTATGTTCAAGTCCTTAATCCATTTTGAATTCATTTTTGTGTATGATGTAAGATAGTGATCAAGTTTCAGTCTTTTGTATGTGGCTGTCTAACTTTCCCAGCACTATCTTTTGAAGAGACTGTTTTTTCTCTGTGTATGTTCTTGGTTTCTTTGTTGTGAATTAATTGACCATATATGCATGGATTTATTCTTGGGCCGTATTCTGTTCTATTGATCTACATCTGTTTTTATGCCAACCATACTGTTTTAATTAGTCTAACTTTGCAATATAGTTTGAAATCAGGAAGCATGATGCTTTCAGCTTTTTTTTTTTTTCCTCAAGATTGCTTTGACTATTTGGGGTCTTATTGTTCCATACAAATTTTAGGGTTGTTTGTTCTATCTCTGTGAAAAATGCTTTTGGAATTTTCATAGGGATTATATTCAATATATATATTATTTTGTGTAGTAGGGACATTTAAACAATATTCTTCTAATGGTTGGGCACAGAATATCTTTCCATTTATTTGTGTCTTCTTCAGTTTCTTTCATTAATGTCTTATAGTTTTGATATACAAGTCTTTTATCTTCTTGGTTAAATGTATTTCTAGGTATTTTATGCTTTTTGCTGCAATTGTCAGTGGGATTATATCTTAATTTATTTAAAAACTAAAATGCAACAGATTTTTATGTATTGATTTTTGTATCTTGCAACTTTACTGATTTGTTTATTACTTCTAACAGTTTTTTGATGGAGTTTTTTAGGGTTTTCTTTCTTTTCTTTTTTTAATATTTTTTATTATGTTTTAAAAAATTTTTATTATTTGTTAGTCACCATACAGCACATCATTAATTTTTGATGTAGTGTTCCATGATTCATTGTTTGTGTATAACACCCAGTGCTCCATGAAATGCATGCCCTTCTTAATACCCATCACCAGGCTTATCCATTCCCCTCACCTCCTTTCCCTCTAAAACCCTCAGTTTGTTTCTCGGAGTCTATAATCTCTCATGGTTTGTCTCCCCCTCTGATTTCCTCCTTCATTTTTCCCTTCCTTCTAATGTCCTCCATCCTATTCCTTATGTTCCACAAATAAGTGAAAACATACGATAATTGTCTTTCTCTGTTTGACTTATTTCACTTAGCATAATCTCCTCCAGTTCCATCCATGTTTTCCATTCATGTTGATACCAATGTTGGGTATTCATCCTTTCTGTTGGCTGACTAATATTCCATTGTGTATATGGACCACATCTTTATCCATTCATTTGTTGAAGGTCATCTTTGCTCCTTCCACAGTTTGGGTATTGTGGACATTGCCGTTATGAACTTTGGGATGCATATGGGGTTTCTTTTCACTACATTTGTATCTTTGGGGTAAATACCTTGTAGTGGAATTGCTGGGTCATATGGTAGCTCTATTTTTAACTTTTTAAGAACCCCCATACTGTTGCAAAGTGGCTATACCAACTTGATTTCCCACCAACAGTGTAAGAAAGTGTTCCTCTTTCTGCACTGCCTCTCCAACATTTGTTATTTCTTGTCTTGTCAATTTTTGCCATTCTAACTGGTGTAAGGTGGTATCAGTGTGGTTTTGATTTGAATTTCCCTGATGGCTAATGATGTTCAACATTTTTTCATGTGTCCATTAGCCACTTGTATATCTTCTGAGAAGTGTCTGTTCATGTCTTCTGCCCATTTTTTGACTTGATTATTTGTTTTTTGGGTGTTGAATTTGAGAAGTTCTTTATAGATCTTGGATACCAGTCCTTTATATGTAGTGTCATTTGCAAATATCTTCTCCCATTCCGTGGATTCTCTCTTTGTTTTATTGACTGTTTCCTTTGCTTTGCAGAAGCTTTTTATCTTGGTGAAGTCCCCAAAGAGGTAAAGGATCTATATTCTAGAAACTACAGAACACTTACGAAGGAAATTGAAGAAGACACAAAAAGATGGAAAAACATTCTATTCTCATGGATTGGAAGAATAAACATTGTTAAAATATCTATGCTGCCCAGAGCAATCTATACTTTCAATGCCATCCAGATCAAAATACCATCGGCATTTTTCAAAGTGATGCAACAAACAATCCTAAAATTTGTATGGAACCAGAAAGACCCCAAATCACCAAGAAAATGTTGAAAAAGAAAAACAAAGCTGGGGTCATCATCTTGCCTGATTTCAAGCTATATTACAAGGCTGTGATCGCCAAGACAGCATGGTACTGGCACAAAAACAGACACATAGACCAATGGAACAGAATAGAGATCCCAGATATGGACCCTCAAACTCTATGGTCAGCTAATCTTCGACAAAGCAGGAGAAAATATCCAGTTGAAAAAAGACAGTCTCTTCAATAAATGGTGCTGGGAAAATTGGACAGCTATATAAAGAAGAATGAAACTCGACCATTTTCTTACACCATACACAAAGATTAACTCAAAATGGATGAAAGACCTCAATGTGAGACAGGAATCCATCAAAATCCTAGAGGAGAACATAGGCAGTAACATCTTTGACATCGGCCACAGCACCTTCTTTCAAAACACGTCTCCAAAGGTAAGGGAAACAAAAGCGAACATGATTTTTAGGGTTTTCTATAGATATCATCTACAAATAGTGATGGTTTTACTTTTTTTCTTTCCAATTTGGATGCCTTTTCTTTCTTTCTTTTTTTTTTTTTTGACTAATTGTTCTGGTTAGGACTTCTAATACTGTATAGAATAAAAGTGAGGAGAGTGGGCATCTTCATCTGTTCCTGATCTTAGAGGGAAAGCTTTCAGCTTTTTCCCTTTGAGTATGATGTTAGCTGTAGGCTTAGCATATATGGTCTTTATTATGGTAAGGTACACTCTTTCTATACCTGCTTTTTGACAGTTTTTATCATAAAGGGATGTTGAATTTTGTCAGATGCTTTTTCTATGTCTGTTGGATTGATCATATGATTTTTATCCTTTATTTTGTTAATATGGTATATCACATCAACTGCTTTGCAGATGTCAGATCATCCCTGTATCCTCAAATTAAATCCCACTTGATCATAAGGTATAATCATTTTAATGAATTATTGAATTTGGTTTGCTAATATTTTATTGAGGATTTTTATATCTATGTTTATTGTGGATATTAGCCTATAATTTTCTTTTCTTTTCTTTTCCTTTTGTTGTTGTTGTTGTTGGCATCCGTGTCTGGTTTTGTATCAGGGTAATGCTGGCCTCATTAAATGAGTTTGGAAGAGTTCCCTTTTTGAGAGTTTGAGAAGGGTTGGTATTAATTTTTCTTTGAATTTTTAGTAGAATTCACCAATGAAACTTTCTGGTCCTGCACTTTTGTTTGTTGGGAGGTTTTTGATAAATGATTTACTATCCTTCCAAGTAATCAGTGTGTTCAGATTTTCTACTGTGTTCAGATTTTCTACTTCATCATGATTCAGTCATAGTAGGTTCTATGTTTCCAATAACTTATCCATTTTTACTAGGTTGTCCAATTTGTTGGCATGTAACTGTTCATAGTAATCTCTTATGATCCTTCACATTTCTGTGATAATGCTTGTCTTTCATTCCATATTTTATTTATTTGAGTCCTCTTTTTTTTTCTTTTTCTTTTTTTTTTTATTAAATTTTATTTTTATTCTTTGCCCAAGGGGTACAGGTCTGTGAATCATCAGGCTTACATCTTTCACAGCATTCACCAAAGCACAAACCCTCCCCAATGTCCATAACCCATCCACCCTATCCCTACCCTCCCACCCCCCAGTAACCCTCAGTTTGTTTTGGGAGATCAGGAGTCTCTTATGGTTTGTGTCCTTCCCCATCCCATCTTGTTTCATTATTTTTCCCTCCCTACCTCCCATGACCCCCCACCCTGCCCCTCAAGTTCCTCATATCAGAGAGATCATATGATAATTGTCTTTCTCTGATTGACTTATTTCGCTCAGCATAATACCCTCCAGTTCCATCCATGTTGTTGCAAACGGCTCTTTTTTTTTTTCTTTCTTGGTGAGTCTACCTAAAGCTTTTTCGATTTGGTTTATCTTTTCAAGGAATTAACTTTTAGTTTCAGTGATCTTTTCTATTGTCTTTTTGGTCTTTATTTCATTTATTTCTGCTCTAATCTTTGTTATTTCCTTCTTTCTATGAACTTTGGGATTTGTTTTTTTTTTTCCCTAGTTTTCTTTGAGGTGCGAAGTTAGATTATTTATTTGAGACTTTTCTGTTTTCCTGAGGTACGCATTTATCACTATGAATTTTCCCTCTAAGAACTGCTTTTGCTGCATCTCATAGATTTTGAGATGTTACATTTCCATTTTGTTCTAAGTATTTTTTTATTCCTCTTTTGATTTCTTCTTTGATCCATTGATTGTTCAGTAGCATGTTCTTTAATTTCTACCTATTTGTGAATTTTCCAGGGTTTTTTTTGTGTACTTAATTTTGTTGTTTCATACCATTGTGATGAGAAAAGATGCTGGATATAATTTCAGTTCTCTTAAATTTATTAAGACTTGTTTTATGGCCTACTATATGATTAATTTGGAAAAAGCCCCATGCACACTCAAAAATAATGCAATCTGCTGCTTTTGGATGTAATGTTCTATAAATACCTGTGAAGTCCCTTTGGTTGAATGTGTCATTTAAGGCCAGTTTTGCTCAGTGATAATCTATCAGGATGATCTATCCATTCATGTAAATGGGATATTAAATCTCCTACTATTATTGTATTTCTGTCTGTTTCTCCTTTTATGTCTACTAATATTTGCTTTATATTTTTAGGTGTTCCTATGTTGGGTGCATAAATGTTTATAAATATTGTATCTTCTTTGGGATCGACCCCTTTATCATCATTTAATGCTCTTCTTTGTCTCTTATTACCATCTTTGTTTTTAAGTCTGTTTGTCTAACTGTAGTTACTCCAGCTTTCTTTTGGTTTCCATTTGCATGGACTATCTTTTTTCATCTCTTCCCTTTCAGTACGTGTATGTTCTTGCATCTAAAATGAATCCTTGTAGGCAGCATATAGATGGGTCTTGTCTGTACGTCTTCTTTTTCTTTTCCCTTCTTCCTCCCTCTGTCCCTTTCTCTCTCTCTTTTCTTTCTTTCAATCCATTCAGCCACTCTTTATCTCTTGGTTGGAGAATTTAGTCCCCTTACATTTAAAGTAGCTATTTTTTAAAAAAAATTTCATTTATTTATTTGAGAGAAAGAGTGCAGAGTGAGAGAGAGTGTGAGTGGGAGGGATGGCAAGGAAGGGCAGAGGGAGAGAGAGAAGCAAGCTTCCCACTGAGCAGGAAGCCCCATGGGGGACTTAATCCTAGGATCTTGGGATCATGACCTGAGCTGAAGGCAGAAACTTAACTGACTGAGCCACCCAGGCACCCCTAAAGTAATTACTGGTAGGAGTGGCTTATTGGCATTTTGTTAATTGTTTTCTGATTGTTTTTGTAGTTCTTCTCAGTTTCTTCTATTGTTCTCTGACTTTGGGGTTTGATTACTTTATTTAGTAGTATGCTTATATTACTTTATCTTTTGTGTATTTACTACAACTTTTCGCTTTGTGGTTACCATGGGGCTTACATATAACAGCTTGTATCTACTACAGTCTATTTTAAGTTGGTAACAACTTAAGTTTGATGCAATTGTAAAGCTCAACATTATTACTTCTGACATTTTATGTTTTTGATGTTATTTGTTACATCTTTTTACCTACATCTTATGTATCCCATAAGTAATTATTGTAATCACAGTTATTTTTACTACTTTTGTCTTTTAATCTTCATATTAGCTTTATCAATGATTAATCCACTATCCTTACTATATATTTACCTTTCCGGGGGGATTATTCTTTCATATGTGTTCGTGTTACTAATTAGCACCCTTCCTTTCAGCCTGAAGGAGTCTCTTTAACATTTCTGGTAGGGCCATTATTAAATTTGTAACTAAGTTTAAATTATTTAATTATTTTAAAAAACAATTTACTTCAAATATCAATGTGACCAAATGTGATTGCCCTCATATTCTTTTTTTACCTAATATATATATAATATATGTGTATTATATATTATAATGTATATATTTTATATATAATATAAAATATAAATATTTTAACCTACTCATTCTGTCTTCTTGCCATATTACCTCAGAGAAAGTTATATACCATCGCATTTTCATGGTAAACCATTTAGCCCATTTCTGTGTTGAGAGCTGCTCATTATCCAGGTCTTTAGGAACATGGTTTAATGTTAACTGAGTATGTTTCTCATACTTTGGAATTTTCCCTCTATTTTAGATTCTTTCCCTTGTATGTCAAACAATCATATATTTTCCAAAACTGCTATTTTTGGCTTGCTATATTTCTTTTCATTCAGCGGAAAAACTTTCCAAAGACCAGAACTTATATAATTTTACTTTCTTACCATCTTCTTACTCTTCGAAGTTTTATAATAAGAATTATGTTACTGTCACCCTAGTGCAATTCCACTCTCAAATCCTTAAAGTCATTGTTGTCTTCTAATGGAAGATCTTTCGTAATCTTTCCTTTTCTGACTTTCTTTAACATTTATGCCTGTTGATTGCCTTTGCCCTCTTAAAAACCAATCTTAGTTTGGTTTAGGTCTAGATTTCTTCCGCACTCTGACGATTCTTTCTTTTATTTCATATTCTGTGTTGGGCCTTCTCTGTCTATAGTCTTCCACTGATGATTAATTAGGTCACTTCAACTACCGTTTTTTGTGACATTGCCACACATTTTTTCTATTAGATTCCATTATGAGTGAAAATGTGCATTTGTATTAATAACTTTATATTAATAACTTACTTTTCAAACTTAATAGATCTTATAAATAGATAAATAGATCAATAAACAAACTTGTTTTTTTCTCTTCAGTATCAGATATTCCTCTAGCTTATTTATGGTCTCTAAATGACACCACTATTTGCCTTGCTGTTATTGTTTACTTCATATCTTTCGAAACCATTATGTCTCAAAGGATTAGTGGGAGAGACAGAGGTGTCAGTTCTGGGTAGGATGAAAGCAGATTAGAGTTGGAGTTGAGGACTATCCCCATTTGATTATAGGACTTCTGAGAAACTTTATGGCATGTAGCTAAATATCCATCAACTGCAGGAATGGAAGGGGTAAGCATTTAGCCAATGTCTTTAGTGATTTTTGGGTAAGAATTAGTCTAATTGTTAACTCTTTCCAGACCTCTGTAAGTACCTGAATGCCTGCAGATTCCTGCAATTATCTGACTTCCAGGCCTCTGAGAAGCCTCAGGACAGGAGGTTCATAGTAGGCAGCAAGGCAGGACATTTGAGTTACATTTACAAGAAGCTGGCCTATGCTGGTTAAAAATGCTTGGAATTAGGTCATTGCCAAAATAAGAGTTGAATGGAAAGAATGTAAAGCAATGCATAAGAGATGTTGGCTCACTGTGATTAACCTACATTTTAATAGACCAGATTACTTTTTATTTAACGAACCTGATCTCTCCTTTCCCGCTTGCTTATTTTCATCAAGCAAATCTGTACTTCTAAGTGCCCTTCCCAGTTCTGCCTATCCTAATCCTGCCTTTCCTTTAATTCCCAGCTCAGATTATCCCTCCTTGACTTTGCCCCATTAGTAAAAAGCCATTTCCTCCTCCTCTTATATCCCTGTGAGGGATCTCTGGTTGACCTAGTGAAATGAATCTCTGTCCAAAGATAAGAATTTTCTTTCTTTCTTTATGTGTAAAGAAATGTGCGTGTGCGTGTGTGCATGCATGCTTTGTAGCATTTGCTTAAATCCCAATTTTTGAGTTTCGAAAAGTTTGTCATGACGATATCATATTTACAAGTTATTAATTAATTCCATTTGAGCCTCAATTCTTTTATCTATATAGCGTGCATTCATAGTATCTATTTTCCTGAGTTATTTCAAGCTTTAAATAATAAACTATAAGTAATGTGCTTACACTGAATGAGTGCCCTCTGAAAGTTCTCTTCCCACCTATAAGGTCACAAGGCAACTGATTTTTTTTATGTTCCTCTAAAGTAATTCACTGCAAATATAGATGTTCACAGCTAAGCTCTTCAGTGAGGGTGATGGGTTTTTTGTTTGTTTGTTTAACTGATTCCCTGATTGCCACAGAGATCATACTGTAACCCTTGTCGGGAGGGGTGGTGTTGCCTTGGCATAAAGCTGATGCTGAGGGAGACAGCTGAGAGCAGAGAGCAGAGGGCAGAATGATCTTGCTGAGTGTCCTATTTCTAGAGCCTGCTCTACCTCCACGCTTCAAATTTTTTGAAATAATGCATCTCCTAATTTTTCAGGCCTGCTTGATTTGTGTTTTCTGGTTCTCAGTGTTTAAAGTACTTAAAATGACACATACTTCAATTTAGCTCTACTGTTGTTTGGTATTTTCATTTATCTCAGGCTCTGCTGTTGTCCTCTCCTTAGGGTCAGGGGCTGGCAAACTGTTAAACTACAGGAAACACAACAGCCTCAGAGAAACAGGACTCAACATGCAGGGTGGAGCAACTCAGGGCCCCTCCACTGTGCACAGCATTTGTTCTGCTTTCAGGGTTCCCCGCAGCACTTGAAGCTTCCATCCCTGGAGGCGACTGCCCATGTGTTCACCTTTATTACCAACCTGCAGTTTCCAGGCATCTGCTAAACTACAATTTTGAGTGCTCAATGGTGATTTCATTTGCGTAAAAAAAAGGAGACTTTTTGCCCCTTATTAAGTTAGAATGGCATTGCACCACAGTGTAGAGCTTGCATATAGGTATATTAAAAGAATCTGTAGAGCTAAGAGGATTAGAAGCTTATGTGTGCTGTTAAGAGGTGAGGAATCAGGTTAGTGTTCACGTGTGCTTATTGTTCTTTCTCAGAACAGGAACGTAAACAGACTCTCTCTTCTGAGAGAAAAGGAAGTTCCAATAATGTAGAATTGGCTTTGCTTCTATCTGGAGCCCTTATGTCTTCTTAACCCCAAAGAACATATCAGGGAGTCTGTAGGATAATATTGGCGACATGTAGCAGGCTACAGAGGCCGCAGAGCTACAGATGTTCTCCGGTTTTACATAAGCTGATTCTTCATGGTTGTTTCCTTTCCGCAAAGCTTCCAGCTCATTCAGTAGCAACACCTGATTAGATAGCAGTGACTGCGACATTCTTGGCTGTCCTTTCTCTCCTTGTTACCTTCTCCTGTCAGGGTAGTTGAGTTATCAAATGGTATAAGTGTTATGTCAATACCATTTCAAATATAAAACGCTAGCCATGCAGAGTCTAAGGGAAATTGTTTTCTAACTAACTGTTGGCAGCCTGCTCTTACAGATTAAGACCAGGTCTCTCCACAAAGCACTGAAGCAGCAAATTTAAAAGGAGGCAAATAGAATGTAGACTATTTGGCATCAGAGATAAAACAGTTCATTACCTGGTTAATGTTTGCATTTTCCTGGTATAGAACAAGCATAAAATTACAGATAATAAAGTGACATTTAATAGGCACTGGACATTTCAAAAGAAATGTAGCTTTTAAAGAAGTTTCTCTTTTATTCCTGGAAAAATTAAGGAAAGTGGGAGGGTTATTGTATCAGGTACAAACCTCAAAGGGAGAAAATGTAGGGGAAATAAATAAAGTCTAGATTCAATTCTATGAATTATTAATTATGGAAGTCTGGCCAAGCCACTTTCTTCCTTGCAGGGACTTAATTTTCCAATTTATTATACACAAATTAAAACACCTGTGTTCTCTACTATACAGGGTTGTGGCAGAAATGAAATGAAATCACATATGTAAAAGTGCATTAAAAGATCCAAAATACAACAAAAAAATTTAAGCCCCTCTTTCAGGTGAAGATCCAGTACATTACACTGAGTTTGGAATGTCGAATGTAATAACCTGAGAACAGCAAACACACGGAACATGCCCCTGAGACTGAGATTGTCTTATGTCACAAAGATGTTATATTTAATCTAACTCAGCCTCTCAGAGTTAAGAGGTACTTTAGAAACTACCTAGTCCATCTATGGCTAGAGGCCTGGGCCTCTCTGTCAAAGAGTGTTTCTGCCTGTATTTGGACACATCCCGTAATGGGGAGTTCAGTACTTATTTGAGCCCATTCTCTGCTCTCTGAAGTGAACAGTATCATTCTGTGCATAAAGCACAGGATTTTATAAGAAAAGGGTTCAAGCCACTGCTTTGCTTCTTATTGTTTTCCTAACACTGGGCAATTTTGTTTTAGATTCAACTACCTCATTATAAAAGTGTAATAATCATGTTACACTTGTCATAGGATTATATGCCTACCCAAGTCCTTTACACATGCTAGCAATTATGCTCAAGTGAGATGTCATGTTATCTTACTAGGCATGTTATCTTATTTACTGACCGAACATAATGTAGTGAATGTGGTACCAAAGATGATATGTGCCATTTAAATCATCTTAAATAAACCTTTCAGAGACGTACAATTCATAAATGTTACCTTGAACAAAAAGGTTATTCCATTAGCATTGAGAGAAAATGAAGGATGACATATGAACTCTGAAATCCCCTTAAACAAAGCTTACTTAAATGCCACTGTGCATTTTCTTTAAAATATAATGCAGCAAAGGAGAAAAAGAAAGTGTTTGGACATCAGTGATCTTCAGTATCTCATGGAATAAAATATAGGCTAGTAATCTTCCTTTCAGAAGGGGGATGCTAAAGTTATTTGACACGACTAGTCACAGGCAAGGAGTGGGCCAAAATTGTGGTAATGTAGACCATTTATCCTTCTCACGCTTCTCTTGCCTTCCTCTTGATTCTTTCTGTGATGGCAGACTTCTCACTTTCCCATTTAGCCTCAGCTAATTTAACGAACATCAACATCAAACTAATTTCATTTGTTTGTGTGTTTAGGTAATTAACCTTCCAAAGTCTTCATTCAGTCACTTCATCTAAAAAATGGTCACAGTAATGTCACAGCTTTAAGAATTAAATAAGGAAATCCATATAAAGCATTTAGCATATTTTCATACTCATGGTAAGTTTCAGTGATTTCTAGGTATAATATCATAATTAAGATACAGTTTTCTATTATGCTTTCAAAAGTTAGATTATCAAATGAATATAGCTTTGGAGCCACAAGGGCCGTATTTGAAACTTGGATTTATAAATTAGTTGTTGTGTGGCATTAGGCATCGTTTCAACTTTGATTTTCAGCTTTTATAGGTGCAAAACAGGGAAATAATAGTACATACCCTCCTGTGTTACTGTGAGGGTTAGATGAGAAAATCCTTTTAAAGAGGTTAGTACAGGGGCCTCTGGGTGGCTCAGTTGTTAAGCATCTGCCTTCAGCTCAAGTCATGATCCCAGAGTCCTGGGATCAAGCCCCTCATTGGGCTCCCTGCTCGGTGGGAAGCCTGCTTCTGCCTGTGCTGTTCCGCCTGCTTGTGTTCCCTCTCCCGTTGTGTTTCTCTCTGTCAAAAAAATAAAATCTAAAAAAAAAAAAAAAAGAAAGAGGTTAGCACACTAAACACTCATGTTAAAAAAATAAATGCTATTTATCATCACTGTAATAATTCAGGAACAATTTCACATTGTGTTTTCTTAAAAGTAAAGTATTTAAATAGAAAAGGCTCATTTTGTATTTTGCCTGTTACTATGTCTGTGCAAAGAATGATCTCCAGAACTATAGGGAAAAACAACAACAATAACAAAACATTTGCTCAGGAATTAAGAGAGAATTCATTTATCCGAACTTTCTTCTTCCTGATCCTCTATTTCTGCTTCCAGAAAATGGAACTTAGGTTAGTATGTCCACATCAACTATTTCTCTTATCAAGGAATTATATAGATCCTCCTGTATTTCTGTGGAGAGGAGATGATGAAGATGAAAACATGTCTTGATGGAATGACCACACCTTTTGTCTCTTAATATATGGTATTATTATAGTTTTCTTACCAATTCTGTTGTTTTCAGCTTGCTTCTGCCATCTATCCTCCTTCTGAAATTCAACAGAAATGAAATGATTTAAGTATATGATGGTTAAGTATATGCTCTTTAACTCTCATAGGTGGTTTAAAGCTGGGCAAAGTATAGGGATTCTTTGCAAAGTTGAATTGGGTAGTTTAATAGTGATAATGCTAAAAACTGAGTAATAGACAACTCAGTGATTGAATCACAGTATCTCATACTTTATCACAAAGTATCTCATACTTCTTAACTGGATTCTAACTATAATTTTTTAAATTCTCTAATATTTTAAATTATTTAGGTAATCTAATCTAATCTAATCTAAAAAAAGATGTTTTGACTGCAGATCCCCTCAGTCTTCCCTCTGTCACAAATACATGCACACAGACCCTGCATGCAAAATGGGGAAGAGGTTTAACCTGGGTCAGT
>LNAC01000409.1:1043-14841 GCA_002007465.1 Ailurus styani
TCTCTCTCTCTCTCTCTCTCTCTCTCTCTCTCTCTCTCTCTGTCTCTCTGTCAAACAAATAAATAAAATCTTTAAAAGAAAAGAATTACAAACCAATATCCCTGATGAACATGGATGCCAAAATACTCAACAAGATTCTAGCCAATAAGATCCAACAGTACAATAAAAGGATTATCTATCACAACCAGGTGGGATTTATTCCTGGGATGCAAGGTTGGTTCAACATTCGCATATCAAGCAACATGATAGAGCACACTAATAAAAAAAAAAGAAGAATACAAGAACCATATGATCCTTTCAATTGATGCAGTAAAAGCATTTGACAAAATACAACACCCTTTCCTCATTAAAACTCTTCAGAGTGTAGAGATAGAGAGAACCTTCCTAAATTTCATAAAAACCATCTATGAAAAGCCCACAGTAAATATCATTCTCAATGGGGAAAAGTTGAGAGCTTTTCCCTTAAGTCAGGAACATGACAGGGATTCCCCCTCTCATCACTATTGTTTAACATAGTACTAGAAGCCCTAGCGTCAGTAATCAGACAACAAAAAGAAATAAAAGGCATTCAAACTGGCAAAGAAGTCAAACTCTCTCTACTCTCAGATGACATGATACTTTACATGGAAAACCCAAAAGACTCCATGCCCAAATTGCTAGAATTCATGCAGCGATTCAGTAATGTGGCAGGATACAAAATCAATGCACGAAATTAGTTACTTTTCTATACACTAAGAATGTAACTGTAGAAAGAGAAATTAGGGAATCAATTCCATTTACAATAGCACCAAAAACCATGAGATACCTTGGAATAAACCTAACAAAAGAGGTAAAGAATCTATACTCTAGAAACTACAGAACACTTATGAAAGAAATTGAGGAACACACAAGAATATGGAAAAACATTCCATGCTCATGGACTGGGAGAATAAACACTGTTAAAATGTCTATGCTGCCCAGGGGCGCCTGGGTGGCTCAGTGGGTTAAAGGCTCTGTCTTTGGCTCAGGTCATGATCTCAGGGTCCTGGGATCAAGCCCCGCATCGGGCTCCATGCTCACCAGGGAGCCTGCTTCCTCCTTTCTCTCTCTCTGCATGTCTCTGTTCCTGCTTGTGATCTCTCTTTCTCTGTCAAATAAAAAAAATGTCTATGCTGCCCAGAGCAATCTACATTTTCAATGCCATCCCTATTAAAATATCATTGGCATTTTTCACAGAGCTGAAATAAACAATCGTAAATTTTGTATGGAACCAGAAAAGAACCCACATAGCCAGGGAAATGTTGAAAAATAAAACCAAAGCTGGGAGCATCACAATGCCTGACTTCAAGCTACATTACAAAGCTGTGACAGCATGGTATTGGCACGAAAACAGACACAAAGATCAGTGGAACAGAATAGAGGCCCCAGAAATGGACCCTCAACTCTATGGTCAACCAATCTTTGACAAATCAGGAATGAATACCCAATGGAAAAAAGACAGTCTCTCCAATAAATGCAGCTGGGAAAATTAGACAGCCACATGCAGAAGACTGAAACTCAGCCATTCTCTTACACCGCACACAAAGATAAACTCAAAATGGATGAACAACCTCAATGTGAGATAGGAATCCATCAAAATCCCAGAAAAGAACATAGGCAGTAACCTCTTTGACATGGCCACACAACTTCTTTTAAGACGTGTTTCTAATGGCAAAGGTAACAAAAGCAAAAATGAACTTTTGGGTCTTCATCAAGATAAAAACTTCTGCACAACAAAGGGAACAGTCAACAAAACTAAGAGGTAACCCAGAGAATGTGAGAAGATATTTGTAAATGGCATTACAGGTGAAGGGCTGATATCCAAGTTCCATAAAGAACTTCTCAAACTCAACACCCGGAAACAAATAATCCAATCAAAAAGTGGGCAGAAGACATGAACATACACTTCTCCAAAGAAGACATACAAATGGCTAACAGACTCATGAAAAAATGCTCAACATCACTAGGCATCAGGGAAATTTAAATCAAAACCACAATGAGATACCACGTTACACCAGTTAGAATGGCCAAAATTAACAAGGCAAGGAACAACACATGTTGGCGAGGATGTGGAGAAAGGGAACCCTCTTATACTGCTGGTGGGAATGCGAGCTGGTATAGCCACTCTGAAAAACAGTATGGAGGTTCCTCAAGATGTTAAAAATAGAATTACTCTACCATCCAGCAATTGCACTACTGGGTATTTACCCCAAAGATACAGACATAGTGAAAAGAAGGCGCACCTGCACCCCAATGTTCATAGCAGCAATGTCCACAATAGCCAAACTGTGGAAGGAGCTGAGATGCCCTTCAACAGATGAATGGATAAAGATGATGAGGTTCACATATACAATGGAAGATTACTCAGCCATCAGAAAGGATGAATACCCACCATTTGCATTGACATGGATGGAACTGGAGAGGATTATGCTAAGTGAAATAAGCCTGGTAGAGACAGACAATTATCATATGGCTTCACTCATATGTGGAACATAAGGAATAGCATGGAGGATCATAGGGGAAGGGAGGGAAAACTGAATGGGAAGAATTCAGAGAGGGAGACAAACTATGAGAGACTCTGGACTCCAGACACAAACTGAGGGTTACAGAAGCGGGGTGGGTGGGGAAATGGGGTAGCCGGGTGATGGGTATTAAGGAGAGCACGTGTTGTGATGAGCACTGGGTGTTAAATGCAACTAATAAATCGTTGAACACTACATCGAAAACTAATGATGTACTGTATGTTGGCTAACTGAACATACATACATACATACATACATACATATGCTTTCTACATGAAAAACAAATAATAATGGATACAGAATTTCAGATTTGTAAGACGAAATGTTCTCAGGATATGTTTTGCAGCAGTGTAACTATACTCAACACTACCAGACTTTATACTGAAAATGTTTAAAATGGCAAAACCAATGTTGTGATTTTTTACAATTTTTTAAAAGTACATTCTGTATGATTCCATTTTTATAAAGATTTCATTTATTTATTTTAGAGAGAGAGAGTGGCACAAGAGTGGTGGGAGAAGCAAGAGGTGGAAGAGAAAATCATGAGCCCGCACTGCACTGAACACAGACACTACATGGGGCTCGATCCCACACCATGAGCTCACATCCTGGACCAAAATCAAGAGTCAGTGGCTTAACCGACTGAGCCACCATCCACCTCCATAGGCATTAGCGTTGTTCCATTCCCTGCTCTCTCCACCACCGCCATACTGAACACTCCTGAAAATACATCTATGAAAAATCGTGCCAGAGCTTCCTGGGGTGAGTCCGAGTACCAGCACTGCTAGGTGATGGGTGCACCTGCGGCCTGGGATGGGTGCTGCTCACTGTTCTCCCAGACAGGGGTGCCCGTCACCCTTCTCTCAGGGGACCCCCATGTCCTCAAGCACCTGAGGGCCACCTGGCCCAGGAATTCAACTTCTCTAGCAGAGGACAGATGGGACTTCTTTCTCTGGCCAGGAATATCTGATCCCGGGAAAGGAGAGCTCTCCTGGGACTCCTGGCCCAGCCAGGCAGTTGTGGCCACCATGTATGTGACAGAGGCAGAGCAGCTGGGCCTTGATGGGAATGAGTGCCTTAAACCAGCCTTGCGTGGAGCAGTGCAGGAGCAGCAGCCCCTGCATCCTGGAGAGGAGTGATGTGTGCAGAAGGAGGGAGGCTGCGGTGGAGTCTTCTAAGCCACACCATAGTCCCTCCCTTGGTCCTGAAACCAACAAGAAGGGAACTCCAACAGCAGAGACTCTGGGAGGGTTCCCTTCCAGCAAAGGGTGCCCTCTGGAGGGCACTGAAGCAGACAGCCCCACCGGCCTCAAGCCGTTTGCACAGGATCACCTCCGGCACTTCTTTAGCATGTTGTCTATGTTCGTGTGTGGACAGTGGTTGGCCCACTCAGTGCTGGTGCACTTCCAGAGGCAGACTAGAAAACTTGCAGGGCCTGCTCATGGGTCAGAGGACCTCCACCCAGAGAATCAGAGGTTATCCCTCATCCTCCGGATCTGGAGAAGACAGCCACCATCCTGGGGAAGGACCTGGTCCAGGTTTGCGTTCTTTCTGAAGCCCCCATGTTCAGTGGGCATTGCTGTGCCTGAGAAAGACCCCCCTCAGCCCCAGAATCAGGAGCTGTGAGAGGCTGGCTCCAGTCCAGGCCCAGGATCACGACCCAAAACAATTCTGTCTTTGGGAGGACGGGTCTCCTTCAGGAGCCAGGAAAAGGACTGGCCCCTTACCCCTCCCCAGGTCCAAGATGCCTGGGACCCTGAATAGCTCTTCATTACATGAGTCGTGAAGAGTGTGTGTGTTCTGTCAGCCCAGTAGGTGAAAGAACCAATCCCCAATACTCAGGTTCTAAGAGAAGCAGAATTTCAATGTACTGTTTTGAGGAAACCACTTCCCCTCACATGACCTTGGGGGACCCCAGGGAAAGACTCCCTTGCTCTCCTGCCCTCAGAGGGAGGAGCCGGCACTATGTCCTGGGGTCCCCACCATGTCCCACTGCTGAGGAAGAGCCACACACAGGGACCTGGTGTCAGGAGGGTGGTCTGCCAGGGACCTGGTGGCTGCATGGAAGAGCTGGATTGCTTTGGGTGGGGGGGGGTGCTCACTGGCGACACCTCTCACTATCCCCCACTGCATTCTGCAGTCCAGGCTCTGTGCCCAGTTTAGGTCAATGAACAGCACCCCACATGTTCCTGCCATGGGAGCGATCATTCACTCACCCCTGAACCTTACCCTCTCTCCTAAACCTCACCCTCACCCCTAACCCTCACTCTAACCCCTAACCTCTAATCCCTCACCCTCACCTTAACCCTATCCCCAATTCTAACCCCTAACCCAGGCCTAGCCCCAATATAGCTGCATTTCTCAGGCTGCTATGGTACCCATCCCTGGAATTCCCTTTGCTGCACCCATGAAGTGGGTAACAATCTCTCCCCACGTGTCCTCACTCTTTGCTGATGTCCTGAGCTTCTGCAGCAGTGAAGGCTCCCAGGTGTCTTGTTGAAGGTACCATGATCAGCACGCTGGAATCAGTCCTTGCAAGGCTTCACATTCCTCCAGCTCCATCTTCAATGAGTTTATACATATTTACGTAGATTAGTGCTAGAAATAGGCAGGTGTCATGTACCCCAGTAACCCATTCCTGTGAACCAGCCTCTCCAGATATTTGCCTTAAACCAGGGGGGGGCGGTGGTGCAGTGAGTGTCCTCCAAGCCTGTGGGGCTTGGGTTGGTCCAAAACTATCTGCATAGCCTCTAAGCCAGTGGGAGATCACCACCCAAAAATCTTTCAGACACCCACCTTTCAATGGTCCAAGCTCAGTCCTGGTCCAGGGCTTACCGGTAACTAAAGTTCCCAGGTGTCTTAGTGAGGGTTACCCCTGCAGCCCAAAAGGCTGAGTCCGGACAAGGCAGTCCAACCTCATCCAGTTGTACCTTTAGAGAGAATATGCATTTTTTGTAGGGCAGGGCTTAGAATAGGCAGGTGTCTTGTACCCCAACAGCCCACTTCCGAGACCTTAAACTTTCAAGATACTTGCTCCATTCCAGGTTCCTACCTGGACCTCTGTGGCTCATGTACGTGCAGTATGTGCCTCATTAGCCTGTAATGGCAGCTGGGGCCCTCCAGGGCTGTTGAGGTGCCAGCAGGTCCCAAGCCACCTGACCATTGGGATCAAAATCCTGCAAATATTTCTGTGGCAGCAGCTTTAAACTCATGAAAATCAGTCCCAGTTTGGACTGCCTGCCTGTTTAAATCCCAGGCTTCTTCAGCACTCAAGGCTCCCAGGGGTCTCTCAAGAAGATAACAAGGCCAGTCGATGCAGTTGCACCCGGCAAGGAGGTCCACTCTCCTCCAGCTCTGCCTTCAAAGGAAATAGGTACATTTGTGTCGGATCAGCCTTGGAAATGGGGAGACTTTGCATACCCCCGAGAGCCTCCTCCTGAGACCAGGCTTCTCCTGAACTTTTTGCTACACAGATCCCTGATTTAATCAAACTGTGTGGGACGGGCATGTGTGGCATGCACTCGTCAGCCAGCCTTGTGCGTCCAGGGTCTGACAAGCCAGTGGAGTTTGAACTATCAACAGCAAAGCATATGACCTCTTGAAAGGAGGGAGCACACCCCTGAAAATCATTCCATGGTGGCAGATTTCCACGTTTGGACTGTCTGCACATTGGGGATGCTGACTTGCACAACAATCAATACTGGCCACTGTTTTATTGGAGGGTACCCAGCAAGTCTGTGGAGCCCCAGACTGGCAAAGCAGTGCAGTTTCCTCTGGCTCTTCCTTCAGGGGAAAAAAATGTACTATTTGAATGGGGTAGTTCTTGGAATTAGGTAGGCAGCAGGTGTCCCAAATAGCCTGTTCCTGGAACATGGCCTCTTCCTACAGCTGCCCCATTCCAGGTCCATAGATCTCTTACACATGCACACTACAAACCTATTGACTCACCAAGGGTAGCCAGCACCCTACAGGTATGTGGAACCAGGGCTAGTCTTGAATGACCTGTAGAACCTCTTGGGTAGAAGTATACGCCCCAGAAATTTTTTCTCAGGCCGCAACTTTAGGCTTATAAAGTCAGACCATATTTGGACTGGTGACCTGATGGGGTCCCCAGCTGCTACAGCAATCAATAGCCCCAGATTTCTCTTCTTGGAAAACAGTCTGGATTCCATAAACCTAACCCTAAACTTGGCCCTAGCCCCAATCCCAAACTTGACCCTGATCCCAATCCTACACCCTAACCCTAACCCTCAACCTCAGCCTCAGCCTAACCCTCCCCAGTAGCTTACCACCATGCCAACTGTGCTCCAGTAGACTAACAGTGGGTTCCAAGTAAGACAGCTCTAGGACACACATTTTAGAAAAACCTATAGACAACAAGGGACAAAAATAAGGATACCACAGACATGCCAGAAGGTAAAAACAGACTGTGAAGGGACAAAGCACTATAAAGAACCAGACTCAGATATAAAACAGATATTGGCACTCTCAGAAAGGAAATTGAAGGGCGCCTGGGTGGCTCAGTGGGTTAAAGCCTCTGCTTTCGGCTCAGGTCATGATCTCAGGGTCCTGGGATCGAGGCCCACATCGGGCTCCCTGCTCAGCGGGGAGCCTGCTTCCCCCTCTCTCTCTGCCTGCCTCTCTGCCTCCTTGTGATCTCTCTCCCTCTGTGAAATAAATAAATAAAATCTTTAAAAAAAAAAAAAAGAAAGGAAATTGAAAATAACTAAGATTAATATGTTAAGAGCCCCACTGGAAAAATTAGATAATGTGCAGGGAAAGATGCGTAGTGTAAATAGAGTCATGCAACCTCTGAAAAATATCAAAAAGATTTGCTAGAAATGAAGAAATACACTACAGAAATGAATTCATCTTGCAACGGGCTCATCAAAACACTCAACTAGGCCAAGGAAAGAATTGATACAGTTGGGAAATATGTCAACAGAAATCCCCAAGCTGAAATACAATGAGAAATAAAAAAAGAAATGCAGGTGGACCAATATGAAAAGATTAAGTATTCATGGACTTGGAATTGCAGGAGAAAGAGAAAACTGAGCAGAATAAATATTTGAAGTAATAATAGCTAAGAACTTTCCAAAATGAACAAGAGACACCAAGTTATATGTCCAGGAAACTCAGAGAATGAGGATAAACACCAAATATACCAATTACCTCTGGGTATGTCATAATAATAATAAAAAAGATGAAGAGAAAATCTTGAAGGAAGCCAGAGAAATACAACACGCCTATGGAGGAATAAAGACAAGAATTACAGTGGACTTCTCATCAGAAACCATGCAAGTGAGCAAGAAGATAGTGGAATGAAATATTTAATGTGCTTAAAGGAAAGCCATATACAGTGAAATTATCCTTCAAAAGTGATCAAGAAACACGTCTCAGACAAAAACTGATGTCATTAGTACCCAGCAGACCTGTCCTAAAAAGTACTAAAAGGGGTTCTCAGGCAGAAGAAAATTTATTTACCTCAGAAACTTAGATCTACATAAAGATATGAAGAACATCAATGCAGAAATTAAATGAAGGTATAATAATCTTTTCTTTCTTAGTGTTAATTAATCTCAAACTTCTTATTTAGAGCACTACTAATAGCAATGTTGGGTGGTTACATCATCGATAAAATGCAGGACAGCAATGCCACAAAGGATGGAATACTCTGATCTAAGGTACCTCCTCTACATGTCACATAGTATAGTTTTATTTAAGGTTAGGCTTAGTTTAAAATGTATACTGCAAGTTCTAAGGCAACCACGAAACTATTTTTTAAAAACATTTAAAGGGAAAGGGGTGCCTGGGTGGCTCATTCGGTTGGAAGGCCAACTCCTGAGATCAGTTCAGGTCATGATTTTAGGGTCCTGGGATCCAGCTCCATGTCAGGCTCCATGCTCAGCTTGGAGTCTGCTCGAGATTCTCTCTCTCTCCCTTTCCCTGCCCCCGCCCTGGCTTGCACTCCCTTTCTCTCTAAAATAATGTTTTTTTAAAAAAGCATTTAAAAGGAGGGATAAAATGGACTCATTAAATGCTCAATTAAAACTAGAAAAGGCAGGGGCACCAGGGTGGCTCAGGCAGTTAAGCATCCGCCTTCGGCTCAGGTCACGATCCCAGGGTCCTGGGATGGAGCTCCACATCACAATCCCTGCTTAGTGGGGAGCCTGCTTCTCCCTCTCCCCACACCTGGCTCATCCCTCTCTCACTATCTTTCTCTCTCAAATAAATAAAATCTTTAAAAAAAAAAACTAGAGAAGGCAAAAAAAAAAGATGGAAAGGAATCCCAGAACTGCAAAGAATGGACATCAGTAACATGATACATATTAATCTGATTAGATCAATAATATCTTTAAATATACCACTTAAAAGAGATTGTGAAAGTGGATAAAGGAACACGATCCAACATTGTGATCTACAAGGAAACCACTTTAAACATAACAATTCAGGGCGCCTGGGTGGCTCAGTGGGTTAAAGCCTCTGCTTTCGGCTCAGGTCATGATCTCAGCGTCCTGGGATCGAGGCCCACATCAGGCTCTCTGCTCAGCGGGGAGCCTGCTTCCTCCTCTCCCTGTCTCTCTGCCTGCCTCTCTGCCTACTTGTAATCTCTCTCTGTGTGTCAAATAAATAAATGAAATCTTAAAAAAAATTTTAAAAAACAATAACAATTCATAGTAATAAGTAAAGGGATGGAGAAAGATCTACCATGCTAACACTAATCAAAAAATAAGCTGACATAGATCTATTAATTTCAGACAAAGCAGATGTACAGGACAAGGAAGACATTAAGAGATCAGGGGCACTAAATAATAAGAGGGTCAGTCTTCCAAGAAGGCATAACAACCTAAATGTGCATGTGTGTTAACAAGACTCTCAAAATGTGTGAGACAGAAACTCATAGAACTGAAAGGAGAAACATACAAATCAATGATTACAGTTGGAGACATCAACATTCTTTCATGAGTAACTGACAGATCAAGCAGACAGGCAGAAAATCAGGAACAATGCAGTATCTTTTGATGATTAAAACTGATGATGTAAACCTGAGGAACCGTTGGCATCCAGGGTTCCAACATGGAACTTAAGTCTGCAGCAAGAATAAAAACAAACAAGCAAATGAAATCATTACACAGAGAGGGCAGACATAAGAGAGGAAGAGAAGGTATACAAGGTCCCAACAAACAAGGCAAGCTAATAAGCAATTCCTATGTAATAGACACTGTGCTGAGTTCTTTACATGCGGTACTTCATGTAATACAATCCTGTGAGGTACATACAGTTACCCCAATTATATAAATCAGGAAAACAAAGCATAAAGAAGTACCATGAACCACCAGTAAATGCCAGGGAGGAGCCTCAGACCTCTCCATTTTGACTTCAGACCCCAAGCTCTGAACCACTTTATTATATTACTTTACACTGACACTTCTCATATAAATACCACACAAAGTACACAGAGAGCCAAGATATGCACAGACATATCTAGCCCAAGGAGCTTCTACAACATCAAAGGCTTTCCAGTAAAAATGTATTCAGTTGGACTGTGGAAATGGTGACTAGGACTGTATATCATACATTCAAAAAGGTTTTACTGAGCAGCAGCTCTGGGTCATTCAGTCTGCTGGAACCCACATGCAAAGATGAATTAAGTAAGGTCCCTGCCTGCCTTCCAAAGGCATCACAGTCTACTAAGACGGGCATCTAATACAATATAACAAGTATTATAATAGAGGTATAGTGTTGGAGAGTCATAAGCAAGGGCAAACTAGGGCAATAAAAAACACTAAGAAGGAATCATGTTGAAAATATTAATAAGCAGCCAGAGACCAGAGAATAGCTAGAAGCCTAGCTATTCTCTAGCTATTCTAGCTATAGTCTATAATCTAGCTTAGATTATAATCTATATTAATATAAAAAATTAATTATTCAGTAAAATAATTAATTATTGTGAGAACACACCTGAGATTAAGACCAGATACCAGGGAAATTTCCATTAATTAAGGACGGAAAATCAATAGGAGGAACCAGACAAAGTGACCAGAAAGTAAGAATGAAGTAGAAGTGGTAAATACTAAATGACGATACAAATCAAGTCATGAAAAACGGGTTCCCAAAGCTCAAAACAGGTCAGCACAACTAGTTTAGATAGCAGCTTCCCTAACAGTGAGTCTAAAGCCCTAACACTATTTTGAAGTTACCTAAGTTCCCAATTCCACTTGGGCTTTCTCTGCTCATGCTGAGGAACAATGGTTTTTAATGCCATTTCTACCCTGAATCCTGCGCCAAGAATGTACCAAGACAGAGGGTAGGTTGATTACCAGTGATGAAAAGCCACTATGAATTATAAAATATAGAAGCAGGAAACGATTCCAGGTTTGATCTTTGGACCTAGTCTAACAAGAATCCAAGTCAGCTATGTTGATGTTGAGTCGAAAATTTGTGTGAATGATAAATTTCTTCATCTCTTTGACTAATACATGATGGCAGTGTTGAACATAAGTGAGTGGTAAGGTCACCCTTGAACGGTGAGGCAGGTATGGAAAATATAGTGGATTCTGGAAGACTGGAGCAAGCAGTCCTAAGATTTGGTTTGGAGTCTTAAAAGACCAGTGAACTTTCTCAGTGGTCCAATCTTTTAGATGACCAGGTTGAAAGAACAGGTGGATACATAAACCAAACTGCCACTGTGGAGTAATTCCCATGACACTGTATTGCGTTCATATTTCATCTTGGACCGATGAACCAACGGCATTTTGGGCAGTATATCTGGGAAATATGGCTGAATATATTAAAGACTCCCATAATTGTTTTAATAGTGAGGAATTCCTGAAATGAAAGAAAAGTTCAGACCTGAGAGAATTTGATTCAGAACCCTATGGAGCAAACAGCCTTTCACTTTAGCTGTTTTATAAAATGGATTAAGATTTAGAGGAGACTCCCAGGGAGATGGAGTATCAACCACACAGCTCCCACACAGATACATGGAAATGGCTATAATCTATGAGAACTGCGGTTTACAACAGCTTTGTTGAGGGGACTTAAATTAGAAACAGTATGTAATGTTTTATTCTATCCCAGGAGTACAACCTTCTTAGATATTATAACTTTAAATGGAGGAGGGGTCGACATGGTAAGAGACCTGTGGTCAGAAAGGGTGAGGTCCACAAACAAACTTACGACATCATTAGTATGACTCTGAAGTGTGGAGTTCCTGATGTCTGACCACGACTGAGCTGTTAACAAGTGCTTTTCCACATTTATTACATTTAAAGGGCTTCTCTCCACTATGAATTCTCTGATATTGAATAAGGTGAGTGCTCTGGCTAAAAGCTTTACCACATTCATTAGGGTTTCTCTCCAGTATGAATTCACTGATGTTTAGTAAGGGGTGAGTTTTCAGGGAAGCCTTTCCCACATTCACAGCATGTATAGGGTTTTGCTCCAGCATGAATTCTTTGACGCTGTGTAAAAGTGGAGTGGGCAGTCAAAGCTTTTCCACATTCATTACATTTATAAGGCTTTTCCCAGTGTGAGTTCTCTGAGGCTGGGTAAGGTGTGTACTTCTTCTGAATGCCTTCACACAATCCTGACATTTATAGGGTTTCAGTCCAGTGTGAACTCTCTGACGTTGTGTAAGAGGTATCCGTGAAGGGCTTCCCACAAACAATACCTTCATAGGGTTTCTCTCCACTATGACTTCTTTGATGTTGAATAAATGATGAGTAGTCACTGAAGGCTTTCCCACACTCATCACATTTATGAGGTTTCTCTCCAGGACCAATTCTCTGGTGTTGAATAAGAGATGACTATACAGTGAAAGCTTTTCCACAGACGTTACATTTAGAGGGTTTTTCTCCAGTATGAGTTCTCTGATGTTCAGTAAGAGATGAACTCTGACTAAATGCTTTTCCACAGTCATCACATTTACAAGGTTTCTCACCAGTATGAAGACTCTGATGACGAAAAAAGTTTGAACGGTCACTGAAATTTTTTCCACATTCACTAAAATTATAAGTTTACTTTTTAGAATTTGTCTTTTAATTGAAGATAAGTTCCATTTGACACTTTTCCCAAATGGATCAAATATAAGTGGTTTTTCTTCTAAATGAGTAACATGCTGTGGAGTAAGTTTAGACCTTAGATCAAAACTTCTCTCAAATTGATTGAAATTATGCCTGATTTCCTGAAAAGCTGATTCTTCACAGTCAACTACCACTTGCTGAAAAACAGTATTTTGAGCAAGATTTTTTTTTTTTTAATTTTACCTATGGACTCTTCCTTTTGCTTTTCTCCTTTGGCTCCACATTCACAGGCTTCGTCAAGTAAATGTTCTTGGGACGCATCCCTTCCGGGCCTTTCCACTACGACAGTGAGGGAGCTGCCTGCGCACACGTGTACCGTACGGTCTTCTCGGCGGCAACTGCTCTGGCCTCGACTCTGAGGAGAACAGAAGTTATAACAACATCCTGTCTGTGTTGGGGTAAGGGAAACAACACTCAGAAGAAAGCGAACAACTTGACCAAAATCAATGCGAACTCGAAGATGCAGTCTCAGCCTCGGAGAAACTAAGGAGTCAGGGGAGTCGAGGTAAAGTGCAGGCAGGAGTGGCGGGAAAGACGCCGCCCACTTGGAACCGTTATAGAGACTCTTAAACCTGGACAAAAATGCCTTAGAGATCTAGGGGTGTAACCTCATTTGAAAGATGAACAAGTTCAGACTAGGGAGATCGTGGGACTGACGTGAAGGTACAGAGACCCGATCACCCGCAGGCTGCGGCTGCGGATTCAGCCCCGGAGGCCCCGAGGCCCGCAGGGCCCCGTCCCGGGCACAGGCTGCCTCGACAAACGGGGGCCGCGCGCGCCGAGGGCACGGGAACTGACAACGAGGCGAACGCGGTCATTGCTCAGACGTACCACCGGACGCTTCTCGAGCCCGGTACGCCCTAAGGTGCCTCCGGCGGCTCCTCAGGCTGGAGCACCGGACAGCCGACCCGCCCGCCACGCAGAAGCCGCGCAGGGACCAGGACAGGGGCTGTGGGCGCGGCGGGCGCGTCCCTCGGGATCTCGGCCCGAATCACCGACCAGGGCGGCGAGGCTCCGGGACGCAGGGAGACGCCGCGGGAAGGCAGGCAGAACCGTCCCTCTGTCCGTTAACAAACAGGAACCCTGAGACTCGCAAGCGCCGCGTCGCGTCACCCCGAGTCCCCTGCCGCCCGCGCCTCAGCAAGCGGGACGGGAGCCGCGCCGGCCGCGGGG
>LNAC01000409.1:15183-28625 GCA_002007465.1 Ailurus styani
GCCCCCGGCTCGGCGCCGACAGTACCGGGACGCCGGCTCCGCTCCCGCGCGCCCGCCCCGCCGCCCCGTCTCCCTCCGCGCGCTCCGGAGACCGCAGCTGGGACCGCCCGCGGCTCCCACAGCCTCGCCCGCCGCAGCCGAGCCGCGCGACGACGAACTCCCACTCCCAGAATGCCGCGGGCGGCGGCACTTCCGCTTCCGTTCTCAAGGGCTTCCGTTTCCCAGAAGTCCCCGGGACTCTCGGCCTCTCCGTGCCCCTCCCGCGGCGCAGAGCGGAAGGCGGGGCCGAGGAGTCTCAGCCAATCAGGGAGGCTGCCCGCAGTCTCCGTGGTAACCAGGGCCGCCGGCTCCCTTCCCCCCGCGGAGGAGGGACAGTGCAAGACAGGGACACACACGGGCCCTGTGACCCTCGGCACAGAGACAACGGGGGACGATCGGGCCCCGGGGAGAACACTAAGAGTATTGCGCGTGCACGTCCCACGTTACAGCTCTCCGGTCGCCGAGCAGGGACCGACGCCACAGCGAGCACCCCGTCCTCAGCACCCCCTGCGTCAGAGACCCCAACCCTAACCCCGCAGCGAGCACCCCGTCCTCACCACCCCCTGCATCAGAGACCCCAACCCTAACCCATCCCCGGCTCTGCACAGACCCCTCCCGGGTCACGGCCACGCCGCCTGCCTTCCAGCGCTGCCGGTGCCGTTCCTGGCCTTTGAACTTTGTACACACGGAATCCTTACATGCTCTTTTTTTGGTATTTTATTTTTATTTTATTTATTTTATTTGTTTGTTTGTTTTGCGTTTGGCTTCTCTCTCTCAACACGACTACCAGGACTCCGCGTCGTCGCATGTATTGGTAGTGAGTCCTTGGTATTGCAGAGCCTCTGTGTTCTACTGTAAACATACGCCTCAATATTTTTAAGCATTTGCTGTTGGTGGACGTTTGGAGGGTAGATTTGTGGCTATTCCGAGTAGTGATGTCTTGAACATTCTTGAACATGCTTCTGGATGTACGACCGTAAGCACGTCCAGCAGGCACCAGTCTCGCAGTGGAATTGCTCGGTATTAGGCTGTGCTTTCTCCCTCACACCCGGGCTCCTCCGTCTTTCCAATGGTAGTCATTCTGACAAGTGTGTGATGCTGTATCACTTGGGTTTTTATTTTCATTTCCCTGATAACAGATAGAGCAGAACACTTTTTCATGTATTTATTGACCATTTGGATTTCCTGCTTGATTTATAGGAGTCCTTTTTATATTCTGGATATGAGCCCTATCGTTTGCTTTGCAAATATTTTTTCCCACAACGTGACTTGACTTCTCACTGTCCTAAAGGTGTGTATTGGTGAGTTAGAGTGTTAATAGAATCTATTGATTAATCTTTTACTTTATGGGTAGTGTCTATATAAGACATCTTTTTCTAACCCAAGGGAATAAAGATTTATCCAATAGCATCTACTAGAAGTTTCACTGTTTTACCCTCGACATTTAGATTTTAAATCCCCTTTTTTGTGACGTAAATATCAGGTTTCTTTGTGGAAATACAACTTACCTAGGATCACGAGTTAGAATATTAATCTTTCCAACATAGTTCTGCAAGGCCATCTCTGTCATAAGGCAGGTGGCTGGGTTCTGTCTCATTGGTCTCTTTCAGGGGTCAGCAAACTTCTGTGAAGGGCCAGATGTGAACTAGCAGGCTTTGCAGACCACACGGTATCTATCACGACCACTCCGCTCTGCCGTTGTAGCATGAAAGCAGCCACAGGAAGTACACAAACAGAGGGACATGGCTGTGTTCCATCCAGTAAGACTTCACTTACGGCCGCGGACATTTGAAGGTCATATAATTTTCATGTGTCATGAAATATTCTTATTTTTATTATTTTAACCATTTAAAAATGTAAAAACCATGCTCATTTTGTGAGCCACAGAAAGGCAGAGAGTAGGCCAGATCGGTCCCCTGGCAGGCCAATGTTTGCTGACCCCGGTCTCTTTATTTCTCCGTGAACTAATAAGATACTGTCTTGATCAGGCTTCACTGTAAGTCCTGATATCTGATAGGGTATCTTCTCCCATTCTTGTTCCTTTTAAAACATATCTTGGCCTTTCTTAGCCCCTTTCCTTTCCACTTGCATGTTAGAATTAGTTTGCTGATTTCCACCCCCAATAAAGCCTACTATAATTTTAATGAGGTGACCAGGGCTGAAGGAGGAATTTGGGGAGAAATGAGATGCTTGAAAGCTGATTTTCAGAACGTATTGCAATGCCATGTATTTCATCATCTTACAAAACCTTCTGTCAAATGTAAAAACCACCTAGACCCTTAGAGATGAGTTCACTTTAAGGCTAAGAGGCGGACGGGGCCGGGGGCAGGGGTGGGGGAGCAGAGCCATGTTCTGGCTGTGTGCAGGGGCAGGACACAGAGGTCACTGTCCACTTCGCTGCAGGGCTGGGGGATAACCTGGGTGGTGTCAGCCACTGTGTGGGCGGGAGTGTTCCTCGCTCGCGTACCACAAGCCATGCTCAGTGTGGCATCTGACGTCATTTGCGTCCCCACAGCTCCAAAATGGGTAGGAATGCCAGCAGACACGGCCACCAGTTGTCACCCCTGCCTCCAGACAGCCGCCCAGCTGTCACTGTCTTCCCTCCCACCTCCCCAGGGACAGCTCCTGCCAGGAGCTCTCTCAGCGTGGCACCTGGGCGGAACACATGCCTGGGGCCGAGTGTGCACTCACCCTGGGGCCTGGTCTCTGCAACCGCTGATCTGTGGGCAGCTGCCACACCCGGCAGCTCAGCAGGGGAACCAGCCCTCCAGCCCCCCCTGGAAATCCACTCGACGCTACCTTTCACTGCCCCGCCTGACTCCGCCAAGCAAGGGACAGAAAAGACTTCAGATTTTGAAGTGAGACCAAATCCCATTGGAATGTTGGTTCTGTACTTCCCTTCTGTGTGACTGCGGCTCCTCAGAAATCTTCTCTGAAGCTCGACCTTCTGTCTGCAGCAGGCCGCACAACATCGAACAGGCAAGCATGAGGACGCACAGCCCTGCACTGCGGCAGTGACAGGTCAGCAGCTGCAAGGACCACGAGCCTCCAGGTCCAGAAGGGAGTCCCAGGACCCTTGAATTTCATGGCGGGGACACACTTCCTGCCACGCTCCCACACTTGAGCTGAAGCTTGCTGTGCGCTGTAGCAGGAGCCCAGACACCGCGGGGAGGGAAGCGGAGGCACGCAGAAGCAGAGTCACGAACTCAGAAAGGAGGCTCGCAGGGGAGACTGCCCCCAACCCTACTTCCCTGGTGAGTTGGTCATAGGACCCAATTACAGCGTGGGGGAATCTCTCCCTCACATCCACCAAGCAACTCTCTGTGGGCCCAGCTGCGTGTCCTACAGCGTAACAGCATGCCGACACTGCGCACGCACAGATAGCCGTCGGATCCCACAGGCTGAGGGCTTGGTCCCACAGGACTTCTCCCACCCTACTCCACACACCGCGGGACTGGGAGGTCCCCAGTTTACCACCACCGTCTATCGTATTTGTTACAAATCAGAGGTTCCCTTAACCCCCTGTCAGGTATGAGTAATTTGCTAGGGCAGATCACAGAACTTGGGGAAACACTAGCTTAAACTTTCCAGTTTATTTAAGGATACATATGGTGGAAAGATGAGAGCACCTGGATGAAGAGATAGACAGGGAAGGTCTGCGAGGACCCTGGGCTCAGAAGCTTCTGCCCCCGTGCAGGTGGGTCTGGTCACCCTCCCGGGGTGGGTGTGCGCACCAACACGGAAGCTCCGAGAACCTCGTACCGTCAGGGTTTAAGGCGGGTTTATCGAGTAGGCCCGACTGACCAGGAACTCCATTCTTAGCCTTCCCAGGAGAACGGGCGGGGCTAAAGCTTCCGAGCTTCTAGTCCCGGCTTGGTCTTTCCGGTGACCAGCCGCCATCCCAAAGCCACCGCGAACTGCCTCGTTAGGGACAGTCTGCTCCCGCCCCTTGGGAGATTCTGAGGGATTGAGGAGCCGGGGTCAGGAGCCGGCGTCGGAGAGCAGCACGTCCTCTCGTTACGATTCACCCGCACCGACGGTGCCCAGCCACCGCTCTCCCCGCCCGCACCCCGGTCGCCAGGAAGCCCTGCGGCTCGGCCCGAACACCCCCGCCAGATGGCTATGCTCCGCGCCTCCGCCACCCCAGGCCCCCCCCCCGCCCCACGGTGGCCGCAGAAGCCTCACGGGGCCCCGGCCGTTGTCCCGCAGCAGCCGGGGCGTCCGCTCCCCTCCTGTCCCCGCGTTCGCGGGAGGAGCCGCTGCTCCCGGGGCACCCTGCCCTACACAGACCCCCACCCCGTCCTGGCCTCCCCAACCGACCGGGCGCCCCTGGTGGGTCCCCCCGGCCCAGCTGCTCCTCCCGCGGGGAGCCACCCTCTCCTGGGAGCTCTCCTCGCTCGGGCCTTCACTTCTCAGTGGGGGCCCAGAGCCCGGGCCGTGTCTGGCACACAGTAGGTGCCCAACAAACATTAGCTGGAGGAGCAAGCCTGTGGGTCGGACCGAGGAGACCTCTGCCCCCAGAGGAATCAGGTTTGGAGCCCCAACAGCCCCGGACACCCCCACCCACAGGCAATAACAGTAAAGAGCAGACTCCGCCGATCCGGTCAGTGGAGGTGTAGTCTCGCCGCTGTGACTCGTCCGTACTTCTTTCTTTCTTGAAGCACAAGTTGTTTGAGCAGGTTTTCGTGCATCGTTGGCTGCTTACTCATTGAGAAAACATACAAAGTGCCAGCGACTGTTTTCTGGGCCCCTCTCCAACTTTGGACCACGTTGCATACCGTCTTTTTTAGGGACCCTTGGGGTACCCGTGGGTGTGTTCGCAAACTCGGGCCACGTCGAAGCAGATTCTCAAAGGGTGACTTGATCCCAAACTAGGAGCTGAGGCTGAAGGAACCCGATGCCCTTCTCGTCAGACTCTCCGTGGGGCACTGCGCGGCCGTCGATGAAAGCAGCGCTGTCTCTCTTCTGGGTTCACCCAGATTAACTCTTCGTTCTGTTCGCCTGCTGCCATGCTTTAGTGGTTTGCGCCGTCCTGCTTCTCGTGCCAGAAGCTTCATCGGCAAGGCTTTGGACCGGAACTCTCGGCCTCAGAGGGGATCCGGATCCCCAACAGGCAAACACGTTAACACACACAGCGCCTCGCACAGAGTGGACCACGGGCCAGAAGTGGGAATCCCTTTCCTTCCCTGCACCACACCCCTTCTGGAACTGTGCCCATCACACAGCAAAAAGAGCAAACTCCCTGGCAGCCTCCTGCCCCAGAAAGTTCTCACTTGGGAGTGCAGTGGGGGGACACCCGTGGACAATAATGAAATGCCTACTTGTACTGTTCGTGCAGAAGCAACCCGACAGCCTCAGCAGCCTCACCAGTGCTCGTCTCGGGGCGGCAGAATCTGCTCCCCACACTCAGGCACCCAGGCTGGCAGGCTGGCAGGAGCACCGCCTCAGCACAACAGTCCACACCTGCAGCACAGGAAAGCCGTGCCCTCTGCACATTCCCGCAAGTCACACGGCAAGTCACCATGAACACCTGGGGCAGTCATTCCCATGGGGGCAGGGGGTGGGGGTGCATCTCCCACAGCGAGGCCCAGGCAGATGAGGGCATTGGTTGCTACCTGATCAGTGCCCCCCCCCCGCACGTGTAGGGAGGCCAGGTGCATCAGGGAAGACCCCCTTCCCTTTGGAAAGGGCACCAGGTCATGCGACTCTACCCTGAACTGCTGCCTCTTTGGAGAGCTGCCCAGGATTTCCCTCTGGATAGAGCAGTGCCGCAGGGGCCTCCAGCCAAGGGCCTTGCTGGCGAATGCCTGGACCATTAAGTGAGCTTTGCCAGGAGGTCAAAGAGGGATTTGAGTGGAAGAGAAGAGGGTCTGTGAAGAGGGAAGGTGGGCTTCACATAAAAAAGTTCTGGTTCCTGAGGGAGCAGCCAGGTGGCCTGTGCAGAACTGAGGGTTAGGGACACAGGTGCCTGACTTTGAGGTTGGCAGCATCCCCACTCTGAGGTCCTGGCTGTTCACGAATTCATAACTCACATTACTGAGCACCTCCTGAGAGCTAGCCACCTCTCCAAGTGCTGGGAAAACAAGGCCCCTGTGTCCCATGAGCTTTGGTTCTTGAGGGAGACAGACCACAGACAAGAAGATGAGACGGGAGCAGAGGTGTGAATGAAGTGAGGGCCAGCTATGCACGTGCCTGGGGGAAAAGCTTTCCAGCAGATGAACAGGGTGTGCAAAGGTCCTGAGGAGGGGTGAGGGAGAGCCCGGAGTATGTGGGAGACAGTGTGGATGAAGAGGACAAAGGGCCACTGCAAATGGTGACTCAGAGTGAAGACTTCGCGTTTCACTAGAAACGAGACATGAGAGAGCAGCGTCATGACCTGGTCTTGTCGAAATCATCTTTTGGCTGCTGGTTGGGAGACCACAGTTACGCCAGTCGCGGTGGAGCGGCTTCCATCAGCGGAGGCGGCGGTGGATTTGGGATGTGATGGCAACTTGAGGCCATCAGGAAATCGAGGCTGGATGTGGGCTCGTGAGAAAGCGCTGAGTCGAGATGACGCCGGGGTTTTGCCCTAAGCATCTGGAAAACAGGTTTCGGGGGTGGCCGGAGGGCTCCGTCCTGGGAGAGGAGCTGGGGTGGGGGAGACCACCCGCGACGGTGATCCCGGGGGCACCCCAACGTCCCAAAGTGGGGTGGTAGCTACCTCGAGTCCAGGAAACCGAGGAGGAGCCCGAGAGAGGGTCCCGAGACCCTGGGAGGAACATCTAGAGCCCAGGCCGGGGCCGTCCGGCTCAAGGCCCAGAGCCGACGCTCTCCCCGCTCTTGTCGGCTCCCACCCCGTGCCCCTGCCCCTCAGGCTCCCGAGAATGGTACCGTCTGGGCTCTACTGTCCGCCTTCTCCCGTGCGGCTGCCCGGGCCTCCCCGCTCTGACATACTGGGCTTCTGGCTGCCTCCCGGGCCCCCCAAACAGAACAAGCCGGAAAAAGCGGCTCGGTCCTGGAGGCTGAGCTCTGGCTTTGCTGCTGGCCTGCAAGGGGGGGGGGTCAGAGGCTGTCCCTCGGGGGCCCTTCCTCTGAGCCGCGGCCTCCGGGAAACTGTCCCCCGGCCGCTATCGGAGAGGTGCGGCCTCGCAGGGCTCAGCCGCGCTCTCCCGGAGAAAGATTCCAGCGGGACGGAATCCACGGAGGGCAAACTAATTCGTCGTCTGGGTTTCTCTGTTAGGGAAGGAGAGATAAAGCACGGAGCTCGTGGCCCTTAGACACAAGCGCACGTGGACCGCACTATGCTCCCCGATGCCTCACAACCCAACCGACAGATCCGTTCTGTGCTGTGGTGACTCGGGGCAGGGGGATCCAGGCGGGAGCTCCGAGCTGGGACAGGAAGGGCGGCAGAGAAGAAGGCCACGCAGACAAGGGGACAGCAGCTCACATACTGCTCACACCTGCTCGGAGCAGCAGAGCAGAGGCCGGAGACGGGGAGACAGGGCTCGCGGTGGAGGAAGTCGGAGACACTGAGGCACCAAGCCACACACACAGGAGGCTTTGGGTCCTCGGGCCACAGGGTGTCCTTTGTGGCAGATTCCTTGACCTGTCTTGGGGGGAAAAACACTTAAAGAAAAGCTTAAAACCATAAAGTTGAACAAAATTCCAAACAGCTGCACCAACCCTTCAACAAGGCTTGATTTTAAAGGACCTTTTTTGTCCTTTCCACAAACCTCCCCTCCTCCCTTCTTAGTCTTTGTTCCAGGGACCGGGCACCTCCCTGAAAACAACTGCTGAGGCTGGAGGCCAGCTGACCGTTCCTGTATCTCCCTGCAAAGCCCCAGCCCCTTCCTCGGGCCGGGGGCCGGGGGGCCGTTTTCTGAGGCCCAGCGCCGGCCACAGCCTCCTTTGCCCAGCAAGGGTGGTCCGCAGGGCCCCCGTGGCCCAGCCGGCCTTCTTCCCACCGAGGCCCACGGACAGGAGCCCTGCACTGGCAGGCACGCCCAGGCACTGGGAGCTCCTCAGAGCGCCCGATGCAGGAGGCTGGCTTACAGCAAAACCACCCTTTTGTTCTCTGCTGATGGGCTGCTGCAGGCCCACGAGGGCGAGTGTGCCCGGGGCCCTGCTGGGTTGCTGCCAAGGGCTGGGGGGCCCACACCCCGGGCAGGGGCCCTGAGGGGAAGGCCGTCGTCAAATGCCCCAGCTGCCTCCGCCGGGTGCCGCAGGGCAGGGGTGGGTGGGGAGGGGGCATCTCGGGGCTGAGCGGGAGGGGCGCCGTCAGCGACAGCGCACAGGGGCTGGTCGAAGGGCCCCGCGGAGCTCAGATGCATCCAGAGAAGAGCAGGCCGCCTGTGCAGCCACGGAACGCGGTTTCCAGACGAAGCGCTGAAGGAGGCCTGGGGCTGCGGGGACCGAGCCTCCGGCATCCACGCCCCGGCAAGGGCTCTGGGCTCCCCAAGACACCCTCTCCCCTCCTCCGAACTCAGGGAACGCTCCGAATTCCAAGACACAGCTGTTCCCAGGGATCTCGCGGGCAGGACCGTGGTCCGGGTTCCAGCAGGGGTGGAAGGGCTAGGGCTCCGAGGCGATGCCGAGGCAGAGGGGGCGGCACCTCCGCCAGCACCATGGTCCAGCCCTGCCCGGTGTGGCCGGGCATCGGGGCCTTCAGCGGGAGGCACTCTGACGAAGGGTCTCTGCCCATGGCACACGACGCCTTGGTAAAGCGCAGCCAAGGCACGTCCTAACCTGCTAGCCTGGTCACAGGGCCGGGCGGAGTTACTGTCCATAAGCCAAAACGGGCGGATTATTGGAATCGTGAAGGGCTTTGGGTCTACATTATCCTTAAAGATCTGGCTGCCACACGTGCTAGTGATTGGAAATCTGGTGCACTTGCACATACAAATCATACACACACCTGTGCACACATGTGCAAACCACACGTGTGCGTGCACACACCCCTTCACAAATCATACGCCCAACTCACACGCTCACACGTGTGCACACAACCCTCGCACACGGGCACGGCGACGCTGACAAGCGTAGGACACACCGTTGCCTGGAGCCTCGCGCCCGTTCCTCCTCCAGTCTGTAACCGTCTCTCCCTCTTTCTTGGCTTTTCCACTTTTGGCACCTTTGCAAAGAACCACTCAGGTATTTGGTGGAAATACCTGATGTTTCCTTATGTTTTGATTGGGATATGGATTTGGGGAGAGCACCCCAGAGGCGAAGTGCCCTTCTCATCACATTGCGTCGGGACACGTGATGCCATCACGACTTTCCACAGCCGTGCTGACCTTCGCCGCGTGCTTCCCCGCAGTGAAGCCACATTTCTGTCCACTTTCCGGCGTTCGAAGCAAGTCACGAGGTGCAGCCCACACACAAGTGGGCAGTGGTGACTGGGCTCTGACCCCTAGAGGAAGGAGCATCAGAGGGGCTCCGTCAGTGAAGTGTCAGCCTTCGGCTCAGGTCGTGATCTCAGGGTCCTAGGATCGAGCCCCGCGTCGGGCTCCCTGCTCACCTGGGAGCCTGCTTCTCCCTCTGCTGCTCCCCCTGCTTGTGCGCGCTCTCTCTCTCAAATAAATAAAATCTTTTTTTAAAAAGTTTTTAAAACCTTCTACATAAATTAATGATATTTAGAGGAGATACTTTGAGACTATGCGAATATCTGGTTTCTCCTAAAGTCTTGCAAACTACGTTAAGCACTCGTGTGGGTCTGCAGCATTATTACCCTGGGGGTCTGACGGTGATTTTCTGTTTCCCTTCTATTTTGCTATTCTACCCTACAGGATTTCTGTTTCCCCTCTACATTGTTTGTTTCCTTCAACATTCATTATTTGGAATCTGGCTATAAGGAGGATGAGTCCCTTTCTCCTGGTTTCTGTTTGTTCAACCGTTTCTTTGTAGCAGTACAAATAAAATAAATGTATTTTATTCTTTGGGTTATAGTCCAGTACTTGTTAATTTTTACTGTTATTTTTTAGCATTTCCTTACTTTCTAGGCCTGCGAGACGCCCCGGCTCATCCGGCACTTTCCCTGCCTCAGCCCTAGTGTCGGGCATTTCCCCAGGGAAACCGGCTCCGTCCACTGAAGGTGCCGCTCAGAAACTAAGATCCGGGGTGGAAGGCGCCGCTCAGAAACTAAGATCCGGGGTGGAAGGCGCCGCTCAGAAACTAAGATCCGGGGTGGAAGGTGCCGCTCAGAAACTAAGATCTGGGGTGGAAGGTGCTTGTTCCCGGTGGGCCGTGGTGGGCCCCCAGGCCTCTCGGCGGGCAGACCCCTTGTGCCGCTGTGAGCGGCCCCGTCCCGTGCTCGCCAGGGCGGCTGTGGGCGCAGCCTTCCCATGCGCGGGAAGTGGCTCAGAGCCGCCACCCCGAATCCACCCGCTAGGCTTCCGTGTCCGTGCACACGTGTCCGGCACTGTCGCCCAGCTCAGCTTCTCCGTGGTGGGCCCCTCCGCGGGGGTGAGCCCTCCTCCTGACACCCCAGGGCCCGCTGGGCCTGCGCCGGCCCGGGACCCCCCACCTCAGCTGCTCTCGGTCTTGTTCACGCAGCTGGGCTCACTTCGTGGTGTCCTTCGGGGTTTCACAAGTGTGCGAAGTCAGGCACCTCTGCCACAGAGCCACACAGAGCAAGCTCATGACCCCGAAACCTCCCCTCAGCAACCCCTGGAACCACTGTTCCGCCTTCTGTCCTTACAATGTGGCCGATCCCAGGGAAAAGAAGCAATTAGAAACCGAGGTGTGCTAGTGACGTGCCTTTCCCTACTGACCCTCAGAAGCAGCACACACTGGGGGGCACAGGGGGCCCCGGTGGGAAGACAGCCCCGCTGCCCACACAGCCGAGATGGGGGGCGAGCCCCATGTCGGGCACCACCCTGGACCAACCGGGGACATCGGAAACACCCTCGGTGCACACGGGCCGTGGCGGCGCGCCAGGCAGCGCCGGGCCAGGTCGGGACAAGCCCATGTGGACGGAGGAGCAGCGCCCCAGGCAGGGTGGTGATGCGGTGAGGCCTGGGTCCCTCGGGAGCCACCATGGCCCCGGTGCCCGGAGGGGCTTGCTCAGCCTCACGCCCTGCCGCCTCTCCCTTCCTCGCTGCCTCCCCTCACCCTGTGGCCCCGGGGAACGGGCTTTATCCAGTTTCAGGTTCTTGACTTTAAAAGCAGATGCAGGGGGCGCCTGGGTGGCTCAGTGGGTTAAAGCCTCTGCCTTCGGCTCAGGTCATGATCTCAGGGTCCAGGGATCGAGGCCCACATCGGGCTCTCTGCTCAGCGGGGAGCCTGCTTCCTCCTCTCTCTCTGCCTGCCTCTCTGCCTCCTTGTGATCTCTCTCTCTGTCAAATATATAAATAAAATCTTTAAATAAATAAATAAATAAATAAAAGCAGATGCAGGAACTTTGTGGCTTGTCACTCAGAAATGTCACCGACACAAGTTACTCTTCACTGATGTGGCCTCTGGTGTTTTCGGCTGGGTTTCTGGACCTTGCAGACAAAGCCAGCCCCCCTCCCGACCGACCGCTGATGTGTTTCTGCGGCCCGCAGACCCAGGGAAGGTGTTTCGGGTCTGAAGCACCGGTTCGCCAACCCTCAGCATCCCTCTGAAACACGGTGCAGAAATGAGCCACGATCCCTGCAGCTGCGCCCGCTCTGCCTCCAGGACAGGCTCCAGGTGAGCGAGGAGGACAGGGCGGCCAGTCGAGCGCCTCGTGGCCAGAGCCTGCGGTCCCAGGGGCCGCTGCCAGGGTCTGGGGTCTGGGGCGCCCCGTCCAGCACCTCGTGGCCAGAGCCTGCGGTCCCAGCAGCCGCTGCCAGGGTCTGAGGTCTGGGGCGCCCACTGGCCCAGCTCGCAAGGGAGCCGCAGAGGCGCAGGGGGCTCTCCGCCACCGCAGAGGGAGTCCAAAGCTGCCTGGAGAGGGCAGCGAGCGGCCGGAGCGGCGGGGAAGGGGTGCAGTGGGGAAGGGGACGGGACAGAGCAGAGGGGGCAGGCCGAGCCGCCTGGGGCCACTCTCCGTGCCTCTGCCGTGGGCACAGGCCATCCCGGACCCCAGAGCGTGGTCAGCCGCCACCCCTGCGGGTCCTCCCACCTGTGCCCCCCTTCTCCCCTCCATGATCTCACCCCCTGTGCCGGCCCTGCCGACCCCCTGCTTCCCACTTCGCCCCCCGCCCCGTGCCAGCTCTGGCGAAAATAACCTGCCGGAAATACGGACGGGGTCCCAGTCTCGCCCGGGCCGGCCCACCCTCTCCCCTAACCCTCACGGTCAGGGCGCAGCCGGTAGCGGGGCCCAGAGCCCCTCAGTGCACGGTGCGCACTGCGCTCGCTGCGGACCCGGGACGTGCTCGCTAACCCTCCGCAGCAGTGGTCGCCGAAGCAGAGCGCAGGCGGCCCTGGTCTGGTGGTTCGGATCCTGGCGAGGGGCCCGGGCGGCGGGCGGCCTGTGCGGAAAGTGCCGCTGAAGGAGACGGGCCCGGGTCACCCCTGCGGGGCAGCTCGCGGAGGAGGGGAGCCCGACCTGGCTGCGGACTTGCCTAGAGCACGGGGACCCCCGCGGCACGTTTGAAGGAGGGGAAGCCGGACGGGGCTGGGAGGGCGGGGACCGGGTGGCTGCGTGACAGACACCGGGGAGGGCTTGTGCTGTGCTGAGTGCTGGGACAGGTGTGAGCCCGACGACTCACAGACCTGCACCCCTGGGGCAAGTAATATAATAATAATAATAATAATAATAATAATAATAATAATAATAATAATAATAAAGGGGGGAGCCATAACTAGGGTCTGTGTTTCTCAATGAAAGAGAAAAAAAATGGACATCGACATGCAAAACATGAACCTTGACTGAAACCTCACACTTTACATAAGAATTGGGGCAAAATGCATCAGAGATTTAAATGTAAAATGATAAAACCTTTAGAAGAAAACAGAGAAAATCTTCATGAACTCAGGTTAGGCAGAGTTCGAGCCGTTCGAAAGCACAATCCATAGAAGAAAGAAGTCGCAAACTGGATTCATCAAAATTACTAACTTTACAAAAGACCGCATGAAGAGAATGGAAACACGAGACACAGACTAGAAAATATTTCCAAATTATACACCTGCGAGGTCTGCGGCGTCTGCGAGAGAGTTTCCCCCTTACCTGGAATCCCTCTTGGAGGTGAAAATCCCGGGTTTCACTCCCTGCTGCAGACATAACTCTCACTGGGGCGGGGCTGAGGAAGTGAGCGGCTGAAGTAGGGAGCGAAAACAGAGGGGCGCCTGGGTGGCTCAGTCAGTTAATCGACTGCCTTCGGCTTGGGTCGTGATCCCAGGGTCCTGGGATCGAGCCCCGCATCGGGCTCCCCGCTTGGTCGGAAGCCTGCGTCTCCCTCTCCCACTCCCCCTGCTTGTGTTCCCTCTCTCGCTGTCTCTCTCTCTGTCGAATAAATAAA
>LNAC01000409.1:30029-46589 GCA_002007465.1 Ailurus styani
CCCCCCGGCCCCTCGCCGCCGGCTGGGAAGTAGGGGCGCGGAGGGAGAGACCGGCTGGGGTGCAGGGGCTTGTGCCAGCGGCCGCTCCCCGCAGCGGAGGCTGCATGGAGCTCACGGAAGCCCGCCACCACCTCCCCGTTTGTCCTCCTCCGTGCACATCCGGCGTCCAGGGCTCCGAGCCCCTTTCACAGATGGGAACGTAGAGGCTCGGTCGGGGCAGGACCCAGGGTGCGCACAGCGCCTGCTAGACGGCGCCTGCCTCTTCCTCCCTGTCCTTCCCTGAGGCCTGCGGTCTCGGCTCTGCCTGCCGCCACCGGTCTTCGCCCGGCCCGCCGGCTGAGGCCGCAGCTGTGCGGGACACGCGAGCGTGCGTGTGAGACATGGGCGTGTTCTCTGTGGGGGGCGTGCGTGTGTGTGTGAGAGAGACACGGGCGTGTTCTCTCTGGGTGTGTGTGTGTGTGACACGGGCGTGTTTTCTGTGAGTGTGTGAGACATGGGTGTGTTCCGTGTGAGTGTGTGTGTGATATGGGCGTGTTCTCTGTGGGCGTGCTTGTGTATGTGACACGGGCGTGGTCTCCGCGGGCTGTGTGCGTGTGCGGGTGTGTCTGGGGGGCCGTGGGCCGGGTGGGCGCGGGTGGGGTTCCCGTGTATCTCGGAGCCGTGAGCACCGTGTCTCCCGCTGTGACCCACAGACAGCTCGCGTCGCCGACTTTGCCGGGGGATCCCCAGCCCCGGCGGGTCCTGGCAGCGAGGTGGCAGCTCTCGCGGGGCTGGTCCTCTAGGGCCCTCGGGGGAGGCGCCCGGAGATGCTGGCGGCTCTGAGAGTCCCGGTGACATTCCTCCTCCCCCCCACCCCCCCATCCCCACCCCCACCCTCAGAGGCCGCAGCAGCTTTGCTCGCATTCAGCAGAAGCAGAGCCGCCCCCGGGCGGGCGGGTGGAGGTCACGAGGCCGGGCTTCCCGGAGCCAGCGGGTGACTCAGCCCCGAGAGCCCTGCGCTGTGCCCCGGCCCCCAGCCCCGGAGGCCCCGCGTTCTGTCCCCGCTGCCTCCCCACCTCCCCGCGCTGCCCTTGGCCAGTGCTCCCCGCCCCTCACAGCCCGGCTTGCACCCCACAGGCGACGGGGGAGTTGGGCGCCAGACGACACCACATTCGGACACATCACACCCTCGGGGCGGCTCCTGGGGAAGCCGTCCAGGGACGAGACAGAAGGAGCCGGAGGGCCCCAGGGCCAAGGTCAAGGGGCCGCGGGGCCCGACAAGCCAGCTGGCCTCTCCTGGGGTCCCCGACACCCGAACACACTGCCGGTGTCCCCCACGCGGTGTCGGAACAGCAGGTGGGAGCTCGCTGAGCCCGGAACGAGAGATGTTTTGAAATATGCAAGCGAAGGAAGGGGTGAGCGAGAAGGGCGGGGACCCCAGAGAGAGGCCCCCAGCGGCGTGTGTCCCCGGAGCCTGGCTCGAGGGCCGTGGGGCTCGGGAGCAGGAACCCGAGCAAGCCCGGGGCTGCTGGCAGCTCGCCCGGAGGGGACGCTGCCCCCAGAGGTGCCCGCTGCGCAGCCAGCAGGCCGTGGGCGCCTGCACGCCTGTGACGGGACCGCCTCTCACCTGCCGGGTGCCATCTGCTCTCAGGACGGGGCTGAGCCCGGGCTGGCCGCCTGGCCGTCCCAGAAGACGGTCCAGAGCTCTGCACCGCGTGTGAGGGGGAGCGCGGGGCCCCCCCCGGACCCACCTCCCACCTCTCGCGAGCCCCTCCTGGGGTCCCCCCGGGGCTCGGGTACGCGTCCTGCCCCAACTCGGCCAGGCACCCTGGGGGCTGCGCTCTGGGGAACGCGGGAAGGGCTTGGAGCCCACAGCGCACCCCCTCCGTACTGGTGAGCAACCCGTGTCCGCTTGGAGCGGGGCTCTGTGCTCCGAGGACCCGGGAAGCCACCCCGGCCTGTGCGACGATCTACCTCCCCCCGCCCCCCGGCCAGTGTCTGCTCGGGGACCCCGAAGGGGTGTCCGACACGCACGCTGTCTCGGTCAGGCTCGCAGAGGTCGTGCCGCCCGGCCTGCCCCTTCCGACGGAGGGCCGGATGGGGATCCCGGCGCGAGGCGCACCCTCCGGTTTCCCGTCGGTGCCAGCGCTGCCGCGCGCGCCCAGGAAGCAGCTGCGTCCCGCTGGAGACGGAACGAGACGTCCGGGTGCCCCTGCACGCCTGCTCCGGGAAAGCCCAGGCCGCTCTGGCGTTGGGGGTCCTCGGCTACGCTCCAGGTGCCGAGAACCCTGCGGAGGAGGCGGGGTCAGCACGGCGCACCTGCTCCTTCGGGGGCCGTGCCATCCCGACAGCTCTCGACAGCGGGGGGCCTCACCAGCGGGGAGCAGCCTCCCTACCTCCTCTGCCTTGACCTGGGCCCACCCGCGTCGCAGCCGTTCCCGGGCACAGCCCTCACCCAGCTCCCACTGGAGACACTCGTGCGACAACGTGCGCTTTGACTGAACGGCCCCGTTGGTGGTGGGGCCTGAAGGCCTGCTCACCTGTGGGCCGCCCAGGGGCCCTCTCTCACTTTGCAAAATGTGCCTCTGCGAGCAGAACCAGAGTGTCTGGAGGTCACCCCTGCAGGCTCCGGACCCTCCCCTCCTACCACCCGGAGAGAAGATGCTGGAAGCAGGGACTCCTGCTGGAGGGCTGGAGGAGGGGCAGGGGGAGGTGGGGAGGAGAGGTGGGAGGGCGGGGGAGGGGCAGCGTTGCTCTAAGCGGTTGGGGTTTGGGGGTCTCGCCCAGGTCACCTGGCGAGGGTCTCTTCCATCAGGAAAACTGGCATCTCGGGGTGGGGGGCGCCCACTTCTGGGGCAGCAGTGGGGGAGTCACCGTTGGAGCCAGGGCCAGCCCAGCCCCGCCGTCCCCTCCCCTACTGCGATGCTCCTGGCAGTGCTGCTGGGCTGGGCTGCGCCACCGCGATGCTGCCTCACAGCCGCGAACCGGGAGCCAGGTGGGTCCCGTACAGGCCGCACTTGCTGCGACCAGGCCTGTCCTGACTCTGAAGGCTTCTGGCCACCACCCTCCCTGCTACCTGGCCTGGGACACGTTCCTCCACGTCTACTCCTGCTTCTGCACTGCCGGATGGCTCCCTTCAGAGGACCGGACACGATGCCCCAGGACCTGCCACGTGCTCGGCCCAGGGCCCAGGGTGAGCTCTTCCTTCCCGGGCCAGGCAGGGCTGTGCGCTCGGCCGCAGGAGCCCAGGGAAGACGAGGGGTGCCGGCCGTGGCAGCAGGTGTGCACCCCAAGGAGGACGTCTCCAGGAAGAGCTCTCTCCGTGTCCCGAAGTTTCCTCCTTTTGTGCTCCCGCAGATTGGCACAGAAATAGTCAGTGCTGCGTGGACCCACGTGAAAAAGGGTTGGCTTGGGGGCCGCGACCGCCCTGGTCCCTGAGGACACACAGGAAGTGGCCCGCTGGCATGGGCAGCCGTGGGTCTGGCGATCTAGAAACGATGGAGGAACCCATGCCCAGGAAGAAAGGGCCGCCGTGCTCGCTCGTGGGTGTGCAGCCTGCAGGCGCACTTTACCCAGCCAAGTTGGTCCCACTTGAAAACCCTCTGGGGCCGGTGCCAGGGACGGGGTTCTGAGCTCCGAGGTCTCGCAGTGAGTTGTCAGCTGTGAGCCAAAAGCCTGGGGAGGCATTCCACGGTTGGCATCTGTGTTCAGGTGCTGTGCCATGACACTTAAACTTTTAAAAAGAAAGCCATCCATCCATGTACTTACCATATGGTGAAGTCCATGGCCAGACGGGCGTCATGGACAAGCAGGGACAGGCAGAGCTGTGACGTGTGGGTAGGAGTGGGTGACATTTGCACACTTCACAAAGCTCCGTGCTCATTCACGGTTGACTCAAAGATTTGAAGAGAGCAAGCCACTTTGCCGAGCTCAAACACACACTTCCATTGCCAGGTCGGGAAGGCTGTTTGCTGAGGCCAGGACCAGAAGGGGACTCACAGGTGTCCAATAGGGAAGCCTGGCCAGGAGCAGGTCCCGGCATCTGCCCTGCCCAACACTACCTGGCGGGAGGGGCTGGGGGAGACGTGACCCCCTGGCAATGGCTTTCAGCCCATCGCAGATGCTGGCGAGACCCTGGCACCATCCAAACACCAGCCGACCAAGGGATTGCCCCCGGCCAGCCAAACCCAGTGCGTACCCCCGAAATCCTTGCTCAGCCAGAGTCTCTGGGTGGATGCAGGTACCTGGGGTTGGGATATTCCGAGCAGTAACACCCCGTGTCCCTGAAGATGGCCTCTGCATCGAGGGTCCAAGCCCAGGACCCCTGCCCCGGGCTCAGATGTTCAGGACGTGTGCACTCAAAGACCCAGGCAGGAACGTGACGGGGGGTCAAGGGTGAGAAACCGGACATCGGCACCCCAGCCGGCAGAGACAGCTCTGGGTGCTGGGGAGGACCCCCAGGGCACCAGGGGTAGGACAGAAAGGGGTCTGCCCCGGAGCTGGGGCCGAGGAGAGGGTCTGACTGACTCAGGACCAGCTGCCTGCTGAGGGGCAGACCCTGCCTCGCCCCTGGGGACCCCAGCCAGCCTGGACTCCAGGAGCCCAGGGAGCAGCTGCAGGGGGATGCGGTGGGGGCCCCAGGACCAGGAGATGGAGGCACAGCCATGGCTGCGCCCAGGGAGACCACAGCCGTGTGTGCACACATGTGTCCGTAGGCAGGGATGTGCGTGTGCACGTGCGTGCAGGCCCACGGATGTGCGTGCGAGTGCACACGCGTGTGGGAGCTCACGTGGGTGTGCATGTGTTCATGTGCAAATGTCAGAGTGAGTGTGCCCAGCGGGCAGCAGGCGGGCTGCTCCACGCCAAGCCTGCAAACAGGGGCCGGCTCTCCTTCCTCCCTCTGAGGGCCTCTCTGGAAGGGCAGCTCTGGGTACTCCCTGATCCTTTAGCCATCAGACCCTAGAGCTCAGAGCACAGAGCCCTCAAGCTTTTAAGGACCGATGAAAATGTTGAAACTGGGGGAAATACCCTTTATTAGATCCAAAATATGAAAAGAAAATTGCTTTTGAGTTTCTGGGCTACTCTCTAAGGACACCCCGAGGTGTTTTTTAGGGATTTCTTGGGAGGGGCGTGTTCCAAACTTGCTTCGGCCACAGCCGCGTCTCCTTGTCCTCGCCCCTCTTCCCCAGGCAGAGGAGCCCGCCTCCGGCTGCCCCCTCCCCAGCGCCTTCTCGCTGGGCTGGCCCGGGCGTCCGGGAGAGAGGCCTGGAGGAGCTGGACCCCCCACCAGCCGCCACGGACAAGCGCCTCCGGAGAGGCCGGTGGGGAGCCGTTCCTTCCCGGTCAGGCCTGGGGCTTGGGCGGCGGTCCATCCCAGCTGCGTCCCCAAGGCAGGTGTCCCACCCCAGGGAGTGGGGGTGGCGGGGGGTGGAACGCAGTCGGACTTCCTCAGCACTTGCTGGCCCCGTCTATGTGTCCCCTTAGGGACCATTAAGCCCACTGTGAGCCGCGTTTTTCTGAGGTTCACACTCAGCACTGACTCAGACCCTCGAGATAGTGATTGCCGGCCCGATCTGCGGCTCCCCGGCTGCTGTTGGCAGCTTTTACCCCCCGGGCTCACCCCCAGCCCCTTGCCCAGCAAGGCAGGAACCAGGGCCAGTTGGCGCAAAGGGCCCTTCGGCTCGTGCCGTGACGGTGCTCACCAGACCTCATCCCGGCGTCCCTTGAGGACCCGGGCCCACACCCCGAACCTGCCTCCTGCTAACGCAGGTCCGCGCTCCGGCTCGCCCGGCCCCGAAGGCCGCCGTGGCCTCCGAAGCTGCCCCGTGGCGGCTCTGCTGGTAGGTACTTCGCCATCCCTGGGTCCCCGGGACTACCGAGGACGGGCTGACATTTCTGGGCAGCGTCCGTGTGGTCACCCAGGTGTTCATCTTCACGAGTAAGCCCGAGGCCTCGCTGTGCCCAAGGGGATGGCCCGGCAGACACGGCTCCACGGCCCCGACGGCCCACCAGGCAGACCAGCCTGGCCCCACCGGCTACGCTGGGTCCCCGGGGCGGCCGGCCGGGCCCTCCGCCGTGTGTCCCTGGGGCCGCTCCTGTGGGCGGTGGGAGGCCTGAGCCAGGAAGCCAGCACCCGGGAGGAGAGCGGGCGGCCAGGCCAGGGGCGAGGTGGAGCCACGGAACCTACCCCCCGAGTCCCCCGAGGAGGGGCCCGAGGACCAGGGCCTCTGCCCCCACCTTCCTGTTGGTGGGGATGAGCCTGACTCACGTGCTTCCTGTGACAGCCACGACATCATCGCATCCACTCTGGGGACTATTTTTAACTGATTTATGGATTTCATGTATGAGGAAGACGTCGACTTCTGTTTTCGGTCCCTTGACAGGGAAGTGTTGCAACCGTGCTCGGCTCAGCACGATTCGTCACCGCGGAGCGGCAGGGAGCCCATCTCCGCGCAGCGTCCGACGAGAGCTACCGAGGCTGGACGTGTCAGGCAGGCTCGACGCCACTCCTTCCGCGAGGGGGGCCCGCAGGGTGGCCTCCTCCCGCGGGCCAGGCAGCCCGTCCGGAGAACGAGCGCTCCCGGGGCTCTCGGGCCGGCCCGCCGCAGGTTCTGCACGGCGGGCACCGGCGGGGGCTGGGGGGCTGCCAAGGCCAAGGGCCCGGGGGTCCTTCCGTGCCGCTCTCGAGGCGGGGGTCTTCAGGAGCCGTCGGCAGCCGGCCCATCCCTCCTCTTGCAGACAAGGAGGGCCTCGGGGAAGGGGCCCCCGGCTGGGCCCCCGCTTCTGATCCAGCTCCGTCCCCCAGCGGCCAGGCTGACTGGTCCCCAGCAGGGGTGGCTGGGGGGCTCCTCGCTCTGTCCCCACCGCTCCCACACCCCCAGCTCCCACCGTCGGCGGGGCTGGACGCCTCTCACTTTCCTTAACCCTCCCCTGACCCGTTGGGGCCCAAATTAGCAACACTTTTTTCTTTTCCTTTCTTTTTTCTACCATTTCTCAGCCCGGGCCCCGTCGCGCAGGCTCCCCCCGGCACGAGCCAGGCTGCCGGGCGGTGCTGAGCAGGGAGGCGCCGCGCCGCCGAAGCCGCAGGGACGCGGAGCCGGAGGAAGGCCGAGGCTCTCGGGGGAACCACGTGCGTGCCCTCGGAAAACAGGGAGGAGGCGGCCTGGGCGATTGGGACTCGGGTCACAGACGGCAGCCCTGAGCCAGCCGCAGGGGACGTAGCCGGGGGTCGGGCCGGACGGCGAGGGTGTCGCCCCCCAGGAGCCAGACCCCCAGGGAGGGCATCTGCTTTGGGGTTCCCGACCGCAGGGCCCGGCGATTCCCCGCGGCAGCCGGTGGGACGTCCCCTGTGGGTGCGTGCCCGGCCTGCCTGCCCCCGGAGCGGGGAGGCCTGCTCCGCGGCCCGCTCTCGGGGGTGAGAGGCCTTGACCCCGGGGTCACCAGCCCCAGGACACCGGACAGCCCCGTTTCTGCCGCAGCTCCACGCTCCCTCCTCGGCAGAAGCAGGACCTCACACGCGCTTCCAGATCTCAGGACCTCTCCTGACGTGTCAGAACCTGGTTGGGCGTGACCGCATGGTGGCCGTCGGCCCCCCAGAAGCCCCGGCGGGGGCGATGTCTCGAACCCGAGGGCATCGGGCATACAGGTGCTGGTCTCATTCACCGGAGGTTGCCGGTCTCCCTTCCCAGCCGTACCCACCCGCCTCCCATCTCCGGGAGGAAGCTGGAAGAACTCCGGAGTCCGGGAACGGCTTGGAGGCTGGGGAGACCCCAGGACCTGATGGGGGCCACGTCAGGCCCCCTGACTCGTTCCCCAGCGCTGTGCACAAAGGTGCTTGTTCAATCTGCACCGAAGCCTTTGGAGAAGAGGAAACTGAGGCTGGAACAGGCTCGCGAAGTGGCCAGCACACCCGCCGTGGGGGGCAGGGCATGGACTGCAGCCCAGGAAGCCCGGCCCCAGGGCCCAGGCTCCAAGCCCCTACGCTATAATGTGTGTCCTCCAGGGCTCCTGATATCTCAGATTTAATGTGGAAAAACGGTTCCACTCTGTCTCACCCCATACCCAAAATAAACACAGAGAGATTAAAGGCAAAAAGTATAATTATAAAAGAACTGCAAGAGAAGAGAAAAGTGCACACTCTCCAGAAAACAGGCAAGACGCAAAATCTAAGCCTTAAGGAAACAACTGACAGAGTTGACTGCAAGAAATCTGAGGACTTGCACGTGACGGAGAGAACCCACCTGAAAGCTGAATGTGAAGCAAGAGACTGGGAGCAAGCATCTGTAAGGTGAGCCCGAGTGTTGGGATTTGTCATATGTAAAGAGCACCCCCGCGTCAGTAAGGAAAAACCAACAGCCCATTAGAAAAGTAGCAACGGAGAACAAAAAATATGTATAAAACATTTTAATAAATGCAACAAATCATTCAGTCTCCATTAATCACAGGAACGAGAAGCTGAAAAACATTTCATGGCCAGACCCAGTGTTGGGGAGGGAAAGGGGCACATTCACAAACCGCCTGTAAGGCTGTAAATCGGTGATTTGGAACCACTACCAGAAATTTAAATGCACGTGTCCTGAGACCCAGCCCCACAGAAAGATGTCTAAGACACGCTTCTGGACACAGTGCCGTCCTGACAGCAGGCCCTTGGGGACGAGCCCCAAGGAAAACCAGCTGCCATGGAGAACTCAGAGCCCGTCTGGGAGCCCCGAGGGCCACCCTGGGCTGGGCACCTGGGAGGGGGCCACCCCCCCTGCAGACCCCACGTTCAGCTGCCCTGGGGGCTCTGCAGGCAGGCCTGGGGTGTGGTGGCCTGCCCTGGACTCCGAGGGGCCACTGTCAAGCTGGACAGCAGGGACAAGGTCCTGCAGACGGGGCAGTGGGACCTGACCTTCCTGGTCTCGGGGAGCTGTGTGTCCATTGGTAGCGCCCCACTCTCAGGGCAGGTGTTCAGACACCCCACCCACCCCTTCCTGCTTTGTTTCGGGGTCCCCCACACCACTGGCCCCTCCAGGCCTGGCTCCCAGCCTCGCCCCTCACCGACGGGCCCCACGCAATCTCCGCCCCCCAGCCTTACGTGGCCACTCATCCGGCCACGGTGTGTCCCCTGTCCCTGATGTCCCGGACCTTCCCTGTGAGCTGCCCTCTCGCTGTCCCAGCCAGACTCCATGCAGTCTCGGCTCCACACTCACCAGGACCTGACGAGGAGAGGGAGGCCCGGAGAGGGTAAGACAGCCCGAGAGCTCACACAGGGAGGAGCCGCAGCTGCCCAGCCATCGGGAGGGCGCAGCTGCGGGGGGCTCTGCGGGCAGCTCCCCCACGCCCCCGACGCGCTGGCACCGCGAGGTCTGTCGCTCGCTCCCCCCCACAGGCAGGGCTCCGTGGCCACTCGGTGGAGCTGGCCTACACGGCTTCGGGGCCCTTCTCTTGGGGCCGATTTTAAATCTCAGGAAGGAGCTGCGGTGGCTCTGCCTTCCGGAGAGTTTCGTCTCAAACGTACACGCGCTATCAGGCACTTATTGGATCCAGATGCCTCTGAAATGCGCTTTCCGCTCAGAGCATCCTGGACAGGGGTGGGCGGCCTGGGCACAGCTCCCATCCCGTGAATCAGGGAGCGGCGTCTGAGGAGGGGCGAGCCCCCTCCCCTGGGAAGCAGTGCGGGCCTCGCTCCGGGTGCTTTCCCAGCCCCGGTGCCCCTGGGCCCAGGGAAGGCGTGCGGGGCGAGTGCTGGGCTGTGGGGGCAGGGCTGCCGTCCAGCCTCCCTCCAGCCCCAGGCTCCTGACCTACACGCGGGGGCCACTGTCCCTCCTCACTCGCCCGAGCACTGTGGGGCCCCAGCTGCCCGGGAAGGGTCCTCCGGCCACCAAGAGCCTAGGGGCCCCCGGGCCAAGTGCTCACGGGTGGGTGGGCAAGGAATGGCCACCGTGGGCCCTCCTGCTGAGACCATCCCTGTGCGGGGCCTGGTGGGGGACACGGTGCCTCGGGGACTCCCTGCGCTCCCCTTCCCTGTTTCCGACCTGCAGCTCAGAACACCTCGGAACGCTTCCAGAAGCTGCCCTGCCCTCCACTCTTTCCTATCATCTCCCCTGGGAGCACCCTGAGGCATTGTCCACGCGGAAGCCACAGGGACACTCCGAACACCTGGGCCACAGGGCATCTCCTGGGCGGGATCCCTCCCCAGGCACCAGCTCCGGGTCAGAGCTATGCCTGCTACGGCCCGACAGCTCACAGCCCCCCACACCCCCCGCGGCCTACGCGCCCCAACACCCCATGACCCCGGGCCTCCAGCCCCCCACACACCCCCCTGAGGCTCAGGGGCCTTCATGACTCCCCCTCTCACGGCATCAACTGAGCCTCGTCTTCATGGCACGACCAGGTTCGAGAAGGATGAACCGAGGGAAGTTCCCTCCGGGCGTCACAGAAGCTGACTGGGACCAGCGTGGGTCCTTCACTTGGTGGCCCGGGAACCCGCCACCTGCACACACTCACCAGCTGGAGGTGGAGGCCCCAAGCGTGCCGGGGCCCTGACAGCCTGGGCCTCACTCATCCAGGCCCTGCCAACCCAGGAACCTTCCCTCCCCGTCCCCACCGTCGGTCCACTGCCCGGCCCGCCCTGCTCACCGGGCAGACGAGAACGCCCCGTGTCCCCCACCAGCAGCCCGGGCGCAGGCCTTGAATGACAGCACCGCGGCCCTGGTCTCGAACTCGTGGGGTGAGTCCCTGGAGGGCTTGCTGAAGCGCCCACATGTGGCCAGACCTGGTCTGGCCGAGAGCTCCTGCACCGCAGCCCCAGCCGAGGGGCGGGGGGTCCCCGAGGGGAGGCAGGGGGTCAGCAGAGGGGATTCGGAGGTTGGGGACCTAGAGGGGGCACTCGCCCCCGCACATGCCCACTGCACCCTGCCCAGCAGAAGACACAGCTCCTCCTGCTGGGCGAAGCCAGACGCCCACCCCCTGCAGAGCAGCCGCAGTGAGCGAGGGGCACCTGGCCTCCTGTCCACCCCAAGTTCAGGGCACCGCAGGCCACCGCACCCGGTTTCTCAGATGAACCGGGTCTCAGCGCCTCCAAGGGCAGCCCTCAGATACGGTCCTGGGACTCGGAGAGTAAAATACCATTTAGGTTGACGCGGGCCAGAGCCCGTTCCCCAGCCAAGCCAAGGTGGAAGGCCCCCTCTCCTCCCCGGCTCGGGGTGTCTGCTAGCAATGACCGCAAACTAGGGTCATATCCCCTGGACACAGGCCCCAGTCTCCCCCAGGGGCAGTGACCACAGGGCCTGGGGGGGGGCTGGGGACTGGGGAGCCCCAAGGGCTGAGTGCCGGGGTGCCCTGGGCTGGAGGCAGGGTCCGCGTGTCAGAGGACCTGGCCACTGCGATCCCTTCCTGAGGCCGCGTGCATCCGTCCACGCTCACCAGCTGCCAGCGCCTCGGCAGCTTCAGCCTTCCTTCCTCCCGGGCTCCGAGCAGCCCTGCCCTGGGGTACGAGCCCACGCTGGCAGACCGCCCTGCCATGCCAGGCCATCCTGGCCCATGGTCTTAAATTCCAGCAAAGAACCACAAACTGACATTCCGGCTGAACCCAGACTCGCCTGAATTCCCAGCCCGGAGCCCGGCTCAGGTTCCCTGTCCCTAGAGGAGGAGGCTGGCTCCACACAGACACAGGGAGCCTGCCTGGCAGGGCCTCCCCACCCGGGCCCCCAGCCCGGGGCCCACGTCCACCCAGGCTCCTCCTGTGCCTCACAGGGGCCCACCAACCCCCCGGGCTCGCGACCCTCAATCACACAAGGTTTTCAGTTTTCAACCCTGACGCAACCCACAGCAGGGCTGGGGTCTCCCACCCACGCCCCACCCCGGAGGCCGGTGTTCCCCCAACTCGCCTGGCCATCCTTGCAGACCCTGCTTCTCATGCCCAAGGTGAATGACCCCCTGCAACTCTGGGGGTCTTTCGGGATTCTTGCCCTGACCTTGACCTCAAATCTCACACCGTAGCCGGAAAAGCCCCCTCTTCTCCCAGGCCCCGCCCAGCCCCAGGAAACCTCCAGCCTCACCTGAGTCCGATCTCTTTCCAGCTCTAAGCAGTGGTGGTGGTGCCCAGCTCGCCTGAGAGGTGCCTAGGAGGGGAGAGGCACAGACCTCCTGGGAAGTGGCTTTTAAGCTCATCCCAAAGGGTGTACCCTTGGACCTGCTGGGCCCGGCCACACCTTCGTGCCCACTCCCTCTGGGCATGGCAGGGCAGACATTGGGCTCTGCCAGTGTTCGACAGCAGCTGGGGCCTCACCGGGCCACGGGGCCCCCAGGCCCTGCTTGGGCACCCTGCCAGCCTACCTAGGCCCCAGGGGTGGGCACGGTGTCAGAGAAGGCAGCTCCCACGCACAGGGCGTCGGCTCCAGAATGCCCCTGGGGTCAGGCACAGCCGGCCCCCTGCCCCAACCTCAGGCCTCGCAGCCGCAGCCCTGCCCACCTTCCGTGCTCCACCACGGCCGCTCGGAGGCCCCTTGAGTGCAGCCTGGACCTCCTCACTCCTCGGCCTCCCCTCCACCCTGACCTCAGAAGCCCCCAGCTCCCCCCGAGGCCACGCTCCAGGCAGAAACAGACCCTCGCGGCGTGACGTGGGGGGTTGGGGACACGACAGGCAGACAGACCCTCTGGTCATTCGCATCTGTGCAGGGGCCGCGGTCCGGATGCCGGTTGCCAGAGCAGAGCAAGGCCTGGCTGACCACGAGCGGCCAGCTGCCGGGCCGGCGCTGTCTTGGGACCCTCTGCGGAGCGTGTCTCCCCTCGGGACCCCCCAGGGGTGGTCCAAGCAAAGCCGGAGGCCCTCTGGGGCCCTCTTCACCTCCTGACCTGGGTAGCACCAACCTCTGGGCTCCCGGGCTGCTCCTCCAGAGGCCCGGAGACGGGGGGAGGCCGGGGGGGCCCGGGGTCAGGCACTTCGCCCCCCTGGGGTCGGGGACTGGGGGGGTCGGACCCTCACCCGAGCGCACCCACCCCGAGCCCGGCTGACGGGGATGGGACGGCAGCCCCAGGCCGCGCAGGCCGGACAGGGAGGGACGCGGCCACATGGCCGGGGCCGCACCCCGGGGCTGCAGCAGGAGCCGCGGAAGAGGGTTCCAATGCCAGCAATCCCGCTCCTTCCCACGGGGACCGAACAGTTTCTAGTTCAGGACATTCACGTGTGTTGAAACAGGAAATAAAGTCTGAGAAACAGCACCCCCCACGCACGCCTGGGCCAGTGGGCTCTTCCCGCGGCCCCGCCGCCTCCACACAGCCCGGGAGGGACCCCCGGCTCGGCCCGCGTCCTGTCCGAGCCCTGCTCTCCTGGGCCGCTTGTCGTCCGCAGCATCGCAACACACGCGCGGACACACACGGACGCACACACGGACGCACACACGGACACGCACACACGGACTCGCACACACGGACTCGCACACGGACACGCACACACGGACACACACACGGACGCACACACGGACACGTACACATGGACACGCACACACGGACACACACGGACACGCACACGGACACGCACACAGACACAGACACGCACACACGGACACGCACACACGGACACGCACGCGGACACGCACACACGGACACACACGCGGACACGCACACGGACACTCACACACGTACGCACACACAGACAGGCACACGGTGCGTACGCACGCCCGGGCTGGGCTCTGAGGCCCTGCGCAGCCGCTGGGACTGTGAGGGCTCCCAGGGCGCAGGGGCAGACATGGGGGAGCGTACCAGACTCCGGAGCACCTCTGCCCCGGCTCGCGTGCAGGGTACGACTCTTCCCACGCGGGGTCCCACCCACAGCTGCCCCATCCCGACCTGCAGGGGCCAGAGGTCTGCCCAGGTCCCCAGAGCTGCTGTGCCCGGGTCTGTCCCACTCTGCAGCCGGGCGCCGGGGACCAGCCTGGCGGGCGATACGGACCACATTCGCCCATGGATGGATTTGCCATGGAACCATAAGGTTCCATCTTTCTTCGACCCACCGCGCGGGGTGTGACGTGTAACTGAGGTCGGTCACAAATGTCAGGGGTCTGTGTCATCTCTCTGTGGAGTTGACACTAGTGGCCTTACTGCCCCTTCCACTTGGGACACACACTCAGAAGGGCCACACGCCCCTTTCCGGGGCCACGTTGCTGAAGTGGCAGGCTTGCCACACCCCTGGCCAAAGCCCCCACTGACCACAGCATTCATCCCAGAGAGCCCGGTGGGATAGGACGGGGGCTCACAGGCCTCAGGAGGTAGTAGGACTACCTGCTCGAATGCTACCCGGATCATCCTGGAGGCTCGGAGGCCTCGGACTGAGGTCGGGTTACTCAGGAACACTGGGCACTGGTGGCCTTCGCTGGTGGCTTCTGTGAGCTCGGCTCCCTGGCAGCCGCCCGTGTTATGCTCCCACTGCCCACCGCCCTTGCCGCATGGAGGTGCCCCGGCCGGCCTAGGGCCCCACGATGGCTCTCCCTGGGCCTGTCCTCTCCTCTTCCTGGCCCAGCAGGGCCTGGATTCCCCCCTTGTGGCCCCAGAATCTGGGACCTCCATGTCCCTCCCTAGGCAGAAGAGATCTTAAGGAGGGTGGACAGGCAGGAAAGGAGCAGACGTCCTTCGGCCCTGCAACTCCCGCCACACCCTGCCCCTGGCCCACGGTTGAGGACTTCTCTGCAGAAAGTACGAGGCTTCGGGGACACCCTGTCAAGGCCGGCCAGAGCAAGGACAGAAGCTCCCCCGGACAGAAACCTTAATGCCCGCGCATCCAACAAACCAAATGGCTTCCTCTGTGCTTCCACAAAGGCTGTTTCCACACCGGAAAAGGAATGAGGTTAACCTGAGAAGTTTCCTACAACTTAAATATGCAACAGAAATCACGTGCCAATGCTTTCGTCCACCCGAAGGACCCCACCCTCGTTAGACCCCTGTCCCCGAAGTGCCACCATGTTGGCCAGCAGCCCCGGGACTCACGGCCGGCTGGGGCTGAGCAAGGGACGCGGACCCAGGATCTGGCCCCAGTGCCTTCACCCCAAGAGACACGAACAAAGGCCCCATTGACGGCTGCACCCGACCCACTGAGGCCAAGATGGAAACTCCTTTCTCGGCCTCCCGGCTTTCTCCACTGCCCCCTTCAGCCTTGCCACGGCTGTGAAGCTGCAAGGAGAAAGGGTCTCACCCTCTTCATTACACACCCCCCCCCCAGCCCGCGGAGAAGCAGCTGCCCACAGCAGGGCTGTGGAGGGAGCTGATGTGGCTCGGGGTTGGCTGTCTCTGGGATGGTGACCGGCGGGGATGGGCACCGAAGGGACGTACTTGCGAGGCAGGCCGCACTCCTGCCGGCGCTGGGTGCGTGCAGCCGCAAGAAGGGGCTCGAGCAGGAGCAGGAGGGCACGGCGGACGGCCACGGCCACGGCCAGCCCGAGCGCTCAGACAGACACGGGGCGGGTGAGGCTCAGGGCGGGCAGATGCCAGTCCCTTCAAGGACTGGGGGGGGGGTGTCTATGTGTCTCGTTGTACGGTACTGGATGGACAGACAGACCACAGGTTAGCTGGGCGGATGTGTCGGTACAGGTGTAGAGCCGTGGAAGGCGGGACAGCCAGACAGAAGGCCAGAGAAGCTGGGATAGACGTGTGTGGGTTTGTGGTGCGTGAGTTAGGCCCATAGTGATTGAAAACATGAGCTTTGAAACCCAACAGACCTGAGTTCGCGTCAGACCTACTGATACACCCAAAGGACCGTGAACGCTCATGCGGAGTCCGTTCCTCACTTCCCGAGGGACCCACGTGCACGGTGTGTGTGTGTCTATGACGCCGTGACCCATTTGTCAGTGAGGAGCCAAGTCTGCTCCGCGGCTTCTTCCTGTCTGTCTGCGGGCCAGGCCCTGCACGGAACAGACAGAGCCCTGTCCATAAGGAGACAACACGGTCCAGAGGCCGTTGGCAGATGCTGCTGCCAAGCTCGGGCCAGGGCAGCCCGGGGTCCGCGGGGGCCAAGGGGCCTCAGAGAAGGGCTCCAGGGAAGAGCCAGGCAGCTTCCGGGCCCAGCAAGGAGGAGGCCACGGAGGAGGCCACGGAAGGAGGCCAGGGTGGCAGAGACACTGAATCCCAAGTCTCCTCAAGGCACGGAAGGGGCACCCCGAGTGCCTGAAACCCACGTTTCTACTCTCTCGGGGGACGTGGGCCTCCAGATTGCACTCAGACCAACAAACAGACAGACAGAAGCTGCGACGTGTCTCCGTCGCTGGGGAGGTGGCCTGCGGAGCAGGCTGGCGGGACGGTCTGCTCTGGCCAGAAGCAGCGAGGGGACCCGACAGACCCAGGGGTCCCCCGGGCAGCGAGGCAGCGGGATGAGGAGGGCCCCGGGCCTCGGGTCTCGAAGCCGCGCGGACGGCGCACCAGACACCCCACGGCTGCAGGGGCACAGAGCGGCGGGCACGGCGGCCTCGGGGCTCCTCTGGGAGCGGCGCGGGCTCCGGGGGGCAGGTGGGACCCCGCTCGCAGCCGTGGCTGCGCGTGCGAAGCATCCACGCGGGCTCGGCGCGGCGGCAGCCTGGGGGCCGTGACCACACGACCCGGCCTTGTTTTCCA
>LNAC01000409.1:65552-77430 GCA_002007465.1 Ailurus styani
CCCCCCCCCGCCCCCACGGAGTGCACCAGGCCAGCCGGCGACGGAGGCCGCGGCGCGGAAAGCGGCAGGCGCGGGGATGGCCGGGCAGGGCCCCGTGGGCCGCGGGGAAGGAGCGGCCGCCACCCGCCCGGCACACGGTGGTGCTCGCCAAGCTTGGGGGTGGCAGTGCGCTGGGGTCCCCGCTCCGGGAAGGCGGGGCGGGGGTGGCCCTGCCGGCTCTGTCCCTTCCCCCCGCGGCCCCCGCCCCCATCGCCCTCAATGCTCCTGCTTCTCTTTCCCCAGGACCTTCTGTCTCTAAGCTTAGAGTCCACCCCTCCCCACACATCACAACCCATCCGAACGTCGGCCTAAAGCAGGTAGATGTTTTTCAAGGACATTTCTGCAGCACCTAGAAACTTCCCGACATGTAGTAGGTGCTCAGTAAATACTGCTGAGCGAGGGAAGCCCCAGGGAAGCTTGCCCTACAGGGTATCAGACCTGGAATCAGGCCGCAGAGATGGGGCGGCGTGGCCGCGGCCAGCAGGGAGGGACACGGAGCCCAGAAGCAGCCCCCGAGCAGCTGGAGCCCTGGCTCAGGGCAGAACTGAAGGGCACCCCGCCACCGGTGCCAGGGAGCTGGCCGCGCACATTGAAAAAGTGAAACCAGATCCCTATCTCAAAGCAAACACAGAGAAGATTGCTTCCAGATGGATAAGCACTTGTATGTGAGAAGCAGGACTTCGAATATCTTTGCACGTTCAAGCCCAGGAAGGGCTGGTTAGGGCACGAAAGGGGAAATCCTCACGGGAAAAAGGCAGGCGAATTCCACGGCCTTCCACGTAAGAACTTCATCAAAGACGAAAGGCAGGTCCTGAACTTGGAGGAAATGACGTGCGGGCCACGCAGACGGGGCAAGGTCCCCGCGGAGAAACGGCCAGTGGTCGGCTCGGGGCCGGGCACGGGGAGGGGGCCGGCGAGGCAGGGAGTGTGCGGGAAGCCGAAAGTAACACCGCGGCAAGAGACCGTGTTATCCAGACCCACAGCGGAACGGCCAGCGGCGCCGTGCGAGGGGGTCCCGGGTCCGCGCCCCCCGCCTCCACACGTGCCGGTCGGTCGGTGGGAGCACAGGGGTGTCCCCGCCCTCGTCCCACTCCCCGGGGATCGGGGAGGCATGATCTTACATCTAGGACCCCTTTTTAATAAATAGAAAATCCCATTCTTCTGATTAGAGAACAATGAGTTGGAGAATAGGATTCAGATCTCCAGTCTCTGTAGATTTAAGGTATTTTATGTTCTGATTTGCTTTTCCTTAAAGATGAGGATTATGTCTTACTCGTATGTTTATTCTCAGTACTTGCTGCATAATAGAGACTGAAAAGAAAGGAAAATAAATTCCCCAAAAGCCAAGGGTCTGAGGGCAGTGGAGCCGGGAGCCCACTGTCACTGGTGTCAGGGGGCGCCTACCGCGGGGGCAGACACAAGCACTTGCGGCGGGGCTGGCTCCCGGGGCGGGAGGGGCTCTGGGAGTTCGGGGTAAGAGAGGCTTCTCCTGAGCACCAGGGCTGAGCCTTGGGGACGCGTCAAGGGTGGTGAGGAGGGTGGTGAAGCCGTGCCCACCCCTGCCCAGTGCAGAGGGTGACACCGGAGCCCGTGGCTCCCATTGCTCCCGGCAGAGGACAAACTCCGGGGACTCCAGCTGGTGGGTGTCTGAGAACAAGTCTCTGGACGGGTCTCAAAGGCCCTGGAAGGCTCCTTCTCACATCCCAAAACCCGGGACTCCCACTGACATAGGGGCACAAGGGACCCCACTCTTGCCCCAGAAGAGAGACCCTCCGAGCCTTCGGGGACCAGAGGGGTACCAGCCAGCAAAGGGTGAGGCCCGTGGTGGACTTGTCGTGGGGACAGGAGTCGGGAGCCCGCAGAGGAGGTCTGGGGGAGCTGACACAGACACGGTGAGGACCAGGCCCTCTGATGTCCCCACTCCCCACCGGAGGACCGTGGGCGCACACAGACAGGGACCTGGCAGGCACTGGACTGCATCCAGCCTTGCCTCCCGCAGGCCCCTCCTTGACCCGGGGCCCCCACAGCCACAGAGCCATCCAGGCCCGACGTCAGGGGAGAAGGCGGGACAAGCGGGCAGCCACGGGCCAGGGGCGGGGCGGGGGGGCAGGAAGTAGGGGAGAAGCAGCAGGCCCACTCCGTGCCACGGGTTCCCAGGGCAGGGCCACAGGCAGCCCCGGGGCCCCCCAGCCCCCAGGACTGAGGACCGGAGCGCGGGCTGCGGACGCCACCCGGCAACAGGGCAGCTGCTCTCACGCACACTTGTGAGACGAGGCCTTTAATAGTTAGAGCGGGCCCGGCCCGAATCAAGGGCATGAGAAGGGGTAAGAGGAAGAAGCAAACCCAAAGTGAACAAGAAGTGGTGAGAAAAGAGGGAACAGAGAAAGTGGGGGTGGACTGAACATCTGAGCTTCCAATCAGCCTTCGGTGGCGACACTTTGGGGAACGTGACGGTGACAGTGAGAGCAGTGTGGCTGGAGCAGGAGCAGCAGGGTGGTGAGCAGAGTGGGGCCTGTAAGCGTAAGGGTCTGTTCGTGACATCTCAAAGGGTCTCGTGCTTTCGGTCACAGTGGAGAAAAGCCTCTTCGATGGTGTCCCCACGCCCGGCGTCAGGGGCACGAGGACAGAGGCCGAGAACCCGCAGGACGAACTCAGCCCGCCCCTGAGTCTTCTCCCCACGCGGGCTCTGCCGGGCGGCGTCCCAGCTGGGCCCGGGGCCCACCCCGAGGCCGGCCGAGCCTGCTTTCCCACATCCCATGGACTTCGGGGGTCGGGGTCCCCGGGGCAGCCCCCAGCAGTCCCTCGCTCCAGAACGACCCCCGAGAGCACCCGTGTGCTGGCCTCCCGGCCCCTGCCCGCGTCCACAGCCGTCCGCCGGCCTTTCCTCTTCCAGACACTGGCTGTCTCCTCACTTGGCCACCGGCTTCCACCCGTGTCCCCGTCCCCGGGTGCCTCCCCCAGCTCGCCCGATCCGCCTGCTGGGCCCAAGGGCACCCTCCCTGGTCACAGCCCCCAAAACATATGCCTACTTCCTGAGCCAAGCCCCCTTGCTCGGACCATCCCCACCTGGGCCCCAAGTCATGCTGACTTCAAGGTCGACCCTGCCGGTCTTGCTCTGACGTCCATGCCCCAAACCGCATCCCGGCACACCGGGGAGCTCCCCCCAGAACCGGGGGTCCCGCCTGCTGCCCCTCCCCACGGGGCGCCCGCTCCAGGGCCCTGCTTGGAGTCTCACCACCCAATACAACTTCACGCACACAAACGAGGTCAGACTTGCCTGGGTATAAGGAAGACCCAGTGCCCGAGCTTCACGCATTCTGCCCTCTGTGAAGACCTGGGGAACCCGGCCCGCCTCCCCCCCCTCGCCTGCTAACCCTCCAGCGGCGTCCTCAGACCCCTCCTGTGTCCGCAGCACCCCGGCCCCGGTCCGCGGCCTTCGCCGGCCCTCCTCCGGCCCTCCTCCCCGCTGGGAGTTTCCCGGCCTTGCCGATTAGCCCAGCACCCTCGCAGGTGCTTTCCTGGCAGAGCCCCCGAGCCCCTCGTGCGGCCGCTCGCCCCGGACCGGGCAACGGGGAGACACCCCGGACCAGCACAGAGTGTGCCCCAGTCCCGTGCCAGCTGACCACACCGGGCCGCAGGCCTCCCGCGCCCTGGTTCTCAGCCGGGGCAGCCCCGCAGTGCCCTCCCCCCACCCCCCGGGCCCCGGGCCCAGCCGCGCGGGAGGCAGGACGCCCCCACCTCTAAGGTCAGCCGATGTCCGTCCGCACCCTCGATCTGTGCCCTCCTGCACCGAGCCCGCAGGCACGGGCTCGCGGACGCTGCATGGACGGCGCGGCGGGGCGGGAATGTTTGCACTTCATGTGTGGCTCTGCTCCCAAGTCTCCAACAATTTCAGGAATGTGGGAGGCCTGGGGTCAGAATGTAAACAGGCCTTTCGCAGCATCAGCGAGGGCAGTGACCTCACCGTGAACCACAGGGTGTCCCTGACGCCTCCGACCACGTGTGTGTCTTTTCGGTTTCACGGAAACACGACCGCTTGGCTCTCACAAATGTGAAGTTTGCGTGTTAAGCCAACAACCATCAAGTTCCAAAAAAACTGCCTACTTACCATTTTTCTGACCGTGTTTCTTCTCTCTGTACGAGCGTGGCTCGGAGGACACGGACCACGCGGCCTTGGTTGCGGGAGGGCCCGCGACACCGCCGTGACGTCCTGCTCGGCCGGGCCAGGGCCGCAGGACGGGGTCGCCTCACCCAGCGGGGGGGAGACAGCCAGGGGGCAGGGGGGCTGCTCCGAGCCCCAGGCCCGCGGGAGGAAGAGGCGTCGCGCCCAGACAGGGCGGGAAGGAAGCAGGCTCTGTGCGAAGACGTTCCCCGGGAAGAGAGGGGACGTTTGAGATCTGGGGTGAGAAACAAGCCCAGACAGAAAAGCAAATACAGGAGGGCGTGCAAAATGCTCGCAGAAGCCGGGGCCCGGGGCGCGGAGAGCCCGACTCTCACCGCCCCGGCCTTTCAGACGCGCCGGCGCCCCTAGTTTTTCTTTTCTGGAGCCCAAGGCGGGGCTTGAACTCACGACCCCGACACAGAGACAGAGACCTGAGCTGAGATCCAGTCAGATGCTTAGCCGACTGAGCGACCCAGGTGTCCCGAGACAGTTCGACGTTTTCTTTCTTTCCCAGCACACTAACCTAGTCTTCACAGGAAACCCGATCCGGGCCGGGGCAAGGCCATGGCTGAGGGCCGAGCGAGGGGGCCGAGGGCGCGTGGGGCAGCTCCCCGTGGCTGCAGGTCCCAACGCTGCCCGGGACAGCACCGCCCGGGCCAGGGGCAGAGACCCCCGAGGCCGTGGTGGGTCACCTCCCAGACGCAGCTGTGCCCGCCCTGCTGGGGGCGACCCTCCCTCCCATTGCCCCGGGTGGAGGGGCCGCGGCCTGGGGCCTCAGAGGCTGCCCCGGGCCGTCTGGGGAGAGTCACCTGCCCCTTCACTGGAGGAAGCACCCCGAATCGCAGGGCTGGGTTTGATGAGGGGAGGAAAGGGAGCAGAGCGGATTCTAGAGCGAGGGTCAAGGCTCAGGGCAGACGAGGCCTTCAGGTCAAGGGCTGCCGCGGAGGACCCCAGCCCTGTCCGTCAGGGAGGGGGCTTCGGGGCCGATCGGTGGGGGTTCCGGGCTGTCGGACGGCTGGCGCCTGCGTTTTGGGGCGGCGTCTGGGCAGGGGCCCAGGTCAGTGCAGACCTGACTCCCGGGCCAGGCCCCGGCGGGGGGGCCGCAGCGTCCCGGCGTGAAAGGCGCCCCCCAGGGAGGAAGGAGCAAGCAGGCACCTGCTGAGGGTGTCTGGACAGCCAACGGGCCACATCTGTCCTGTGTGAGGGACCCAGGGAAGCTCCGCCCCGTCCCCCAGAGGCCGTGAGCTGAGAGGGGAATGAGGGGCTACCTGCCCTGCTGGGGTCCCCGAGCCCGGAGCAGGTGGGACCCAGGGTTAGGATGAGGGAACCAAACAGGCCCCCACACGCGGCAGACCCCACCTGGGCCCACGCAGGAACGTGCCCCTGGGGGGCAGCGGGGCCCCAGGAGAAGGGGACCTGCCCGGCCGGGACCGGCAGCCCCTGTGGGAGCAGCTTGCTGGGGCCTGGGCGAGACTCTGACAGCAGGGAAGAGCCCCCAGCCCTCCCACAGCCGCTCTCCCAAGTCAGGGTGCAGAGAGCTCCAACCCTCCCTCTTCCTGGGGGCGCCAGACCACCCGGTTCTTACCCGGCCTCCCGCGCCCCCCCATACCGTCTCCTCCTCCAGCCTCCACAGGGCCTCCGGCCACCTCTGCTCCATGGTCACTTCCCTGTCCAGCCCACCCCCGCCCAGACGACCCCTCTACCCCAGGGCCCCACCCCTGCCTGGGACCCTCCCCTCTACCACACAACTTCCTGGGTTCTCTCTGCGTGGGGTAGGGATGGGGAAGGGACTTTGAAGCCAGGCTCTGGGCGATAGTGTTTATTGACTGAGTGGGCAAGACCACCGCAGGCAGCCCAGGACCTTGGGAGCCTCAGGAGGCGCGGTGAGGTCCGGGTAGCGGGGAGTGAGGCTCCGCAGTGGCCTCAGGGGAGGCAGGGGAGGGTGATTCGAGAAAGGTGTCCGTGAGGCCCTTCAGAGTCCCAGACTAATCTCTGTGTTCGTCTGGCTCTGCCTGGACACTCTTAGGGGGTAAGTCCTCCGAGTCACCCGCCGGGACACGGGCCGCTGGGAAAGTGCGCCCGAGCGCAGGGGGCCTGCCATCACCCCGGGCCCCCGCGAGGCCCCGGCTCTTGCGCGCCAGTAGGAGAAGGGAAGTGGGGGGCGGCTTCCTGCCCCGCAAATCCTCGCTCCGTTGTCTGGCTCACCCGCCGCCGCAGCTGGAAACTTCCGGATCTTCAGCGGGCGTCTTCCTTTGGAAGGAACTGGGATCGCGGGTCGGCCTGCCGCGCGGAGTGGCGGTATGACGAGGTCGGCTCCCTCGCAGCCCGGAGCAGCCGCGCCGTCGGCCTGTGGAACGAGGGGAGCAGCCCTAGAGCCCATCTCGGCCTCAGCCACGGTCCCCTCGCGCGTCCCCGGGGGCACGGGGACGCCGTGACCGGCAGCATCACTGTCGTGGCACGAAGCACAGCCCACGTGGGCCAGACACGTGCGTGCTAACCCTGTCTTTTCGGGACGTGACTGGAAAGGACGTGTTTCCGGACGAAGGCCATGTCCAGCCACGTGTGCATGACCGAGGCCCGTCCAGGGCTCTGGGCCCGCAGGCCTTGGTCTGTGCGCTACCCTGTGACCCGCGCGCCAGGGCTTCCCGCGAAGGCACGGGGCAGGCTCGACGACAAGGGCCTCCCAGACGACGGGCCTGCTCTGCGGACCCCGGTGGTCCCGGCCCCCTCGGCGGGCATCCCGCAGCCCCCCGAAGACCCCAGGCGAACCTCAGACAGCACGCGGCGGGCGTCTGGACGTCTCTACGAAGAGACGGCACCTTTGGCCCCCACAGCACGTGTGGGTCCCGCAGGGGACACGGGTTTGCTCGGGGCCACCGGGGCCTGTGCCCGGAGAACTGCCCGAGGCCCACGCAGCGGCTTGTCGGAGCTGTGTCGGAAGGCGGCTGGGGAAACGGTGCGGGCTGGGGGCGCCGGCTGACCTTCCGGAGCCCCCCTCACGGGAGACCAACACCCCAAGCAGGAAAAGCCACGAGCCACTATGTACCCAAGGGCTTGGTTGACCATGAGCCGGGGAAAGGCACGGCGGAAAGCAAGGTGGAAACCACGCTGTAAATAGAAAGCACTCGAACGGCCAAGCAGACCAGAGACCGGGCACAGGCCTCACCAGACCCAGCGTGATCCCAAAAGGGCTGGAAACGTACATGGGAAGGAGCAAGACCCTAACGGCCCTGGAAGAAAATACAGGAAAGCCTTTTATACCCCACAGAATCCAGACGCCATAAAAGAAAAGACACAAATTTTTCCTTAAAAACTCGTGTCCCAAACAGCTGCTACCAAAAGTGAAAAGACAGACACCCGCGGGCCCGGGTGGCTCAGTGGGTGAAAGCCCCTGCCTTTGGCTCAGGTCATGATCTCAGGGTCCTGGGATCGAGTCCCGCATCGGGCTCCCTGTTCAGTGGGGAGCCTGCTTCCTCCTCTCTCTCTCTGCCTGCCTCTCTGCCTACTTGTGATCTCTCTCTCTCTGTCAAATAAATAAATAAAATCTTTAAAAAAAGAAAAGAAAAGACAGACGCATGGACTACTCACACCACAGCTGAAGGGCTGGTCCTTACACACGCACTCTGGCCCATCAGAGAACTAAAGGCCACCAAGGGAAGAAACGCAAGTGCCCTTGAACACAGGAGATGCTTAACCTCACTCAGAAGAAGAGAGACGAGCATCACAACGACACTGAGAAACTGTTTTTGATCGTATATCCGATCAGCAAAAGCCCAGAGCCAGGTGATGCTCCAGGGACAGGGCTGGGCACACACCCCCACGGCCGGAGCCACAGGCAGTGGCGTGAACTCTGGCCTGGCAATTCCACTTCTAACGATCTGTCAACCACTGTAAAAACTGTTTACAAAACAGGCCTGTTCAGTTCAATTTACATCCTAGATGCATATCAAGGAGGAAACCGGTGGAACCCCTTATGCCAGCGACAAGTGACAGGGTACCACCTGGGTACAAAGAAGAACCCCAGGCTCTTTTTGTGCCGACGTGAACAGATGCCCCAGAACAGCACTGACCTGAAAAGAAACACGCATCCTTTTTATTTTTAAGTTTATTTCTTCAAGTAATCTCTACACTCGACGTGGGGTTCAACTCACAACCCTGAGAACAAGAGTCGCATATTCCAACGACTGGGCCAGCCAGGCGCCCCAAGAAACACGCGCCCCCAAGAGCGGGCTGTGCAAAGTGCCTTCCCCCCAGAGGGCACAAGGTGGGCAGGGGAGGAAACGCAAGTCCACGGCAGAGGCCACCGGCCTCCCTCGCTGGGCGCTCAGGAGGCTGGCAGTTCTCTGCAGCTCCGGGCACCCCGGCCACCGCCCACGTTGCCTTGCGATGACCCAGGTCCAAGAACGCCGCGTCCGGGGAGCGGGTCGGGAAGGCGGACGGCAACACGCGGGCACCGGCGGCCACGCCCCTCGGGTCCGCGCTGCTGGACGCGGGGACCCGGGAAAGCACAGCATCGCGCCCCGGAAACTCCCAGGACTGCTGCTGAATTCTACTGCCGCCGTGGCCCCCGGGTCCAGACTCCGAGGCTTCGGTGGGGGGACCCTCCCTCGGCCCCGCTCGCTCCGGGGTCTGCCCCCTGCACCGTGGCCCCTCTTCCCACAGCAGCTGGGAAAGCGGAGAGCGTTTCAGTGCGTGGCGTCGGGTAACGAACGAGATGAGTGACACTGTGGCTGGGGGTGTCGACGGTGACAGCGAAGCTCACCGCGCGCGCGTCCACCTCCCAGACGCAGGTGCTCGGCCGCCGCACGGCCGCTCCTCCTGGCGGGGCGAGGCTCGCGCGACCAGCAGCTCAGCAAACGCGGGTCCAACCAGCGACGCCCCGCACGGTTGCTCTGCAACCCTGGAGGGCGTCCGGGCCGGGGCGGCTGTGGCTCCGGGGCAGTCGGCCCCACACCCGGCCCTCCCCGGGCAGCCGGGCTGGACAGGAGGTGTGACTGAGCAGAGACCCCCGCCCGGCAGCTACAGGGCACAGTCTGGCTACGAGGAGGGCGGGGGGGGCTCCTCCATCGGCCCCAGGGGACCCGCCACGGAGCAGCTGTCGGAAGCGGCCCCGGGCCGACAGCCAGCAGCCCTGTCACCGCAGGCAGCTCCCTGAAGGGCACGGAGCCCTTGCTGAGCGGAGTGTCCTGCCCTCAGGCCTTCCTCCTTCTGAGCCGAGGGGTCCACGAGGAGCTGCCAGGCCTCCTGCCTGAATGTGCCCCGGACAGGCACGCGCACGCGGGGCCTGGCCAGTGTCCACTGCTGGCGGGGACACAGGGCAGAGCCGCACGTCCCCGCCAGTGAGGGCTGCCGGCTGCCTCGGCGGGCAGCACGATTGAGTCAGACACGTCTTCTGCCCTCATTTTGTTCACTTCTCTTCAATGAGGGTAGTGCTAGTGTTTGTCATCGCTTGCTTTATTTTTTTTATTTTTTCCGGCAAAACGAAAAGCTAGTAAGCTTCCATCAGTCTTCAGATGGGGGGGGCACTGAGCTGGTCCATGAAATTCAAAGCCACAGGGTTGGTTTTCTGGATTTTCTGGTGGAAGCTTGCTTCCCCCCGGGGCCTGGATCTCATGTGTGCAGCTATGACGCAGGCGCTGTGATAAGCCTAGAGCATAAATGTCGGAGAACCAGGTTATTTCCATCGGAATCGATGCCCGGGCAACCCCCAGAACCAGGGAAGGGTTTCTTGGAAAACAACAGGCCCTGGAAGCCGGCCACCTTCTGTGGGGCTCGAACCCTCCACTTTCTTTTTACAATCACCCGAAACAGTAAATCTCACTGTTTTGTGTTCCGAGAGATGAGCGGGGATGAGCCCCAAACTTCTGTGTGATGGACTGAACCCCGCCAGCGGGCTGCAGACGTGCCTGGTCCTGAACTCTGACCCCCACCCTCCACCATCTGCTCCACGTTCCTGGAGGACCCACGAGCTCCTGACGACCATCCAAGGCAAGGGGAGTGGCTGAGGGGACATGCATGGAGTCTGATGGCCATCAGCTTAGCTCCAGCTGACCTCGGGTCAGGCGTGGGTGCGGGTCCAGCTGGCTCACACAGCCCCGAGTGGCCCCAGCCACATCGGTCATTCCATCATCTTGCCCTCAGTTTCTGATCTTGTGACATGGGGACAAGGGGGTTGTTTCGAGGAGAAGACCCACCCAGGCCACGCTGCCCAGGCCCTACGGTCCCCTGTAGCTGTGGTGCCAACATGTTATCCCCAGTGTCCTGCAGAGCATGGGGTGGAGAGTGGGACCCAAGGAGTTCATTTTGCGTAAACAAATGAATCCATTTGGAGCCCTAAGGAAGTCCTTCTCCAACTGCACAGAATCTAGGCTTCACAGAGTAGCAACCTCCAACTACAGCCCAAAGCTCGCTGATCCTCAGCCCACTCGCCCCCCGAGGGAGGTCTGAGATCAGATCGTGCCCACCGGGCAGCCCCTGGCCCTCCCCGGGCCCTCCCCTCTCAGGTTCCGCCGCAGGGGGCCCTCCCCGGGCCGGCTCAGCCTGGGCTCCACCGGCCGCGGGTGCTGGGGCGAAGGGTGCAGGCTTAGGGTGCACCGGCCGCGGGTGCTAGGGCGAAGGGTGCAGGCTTAGGGTGCACCGGCCGCGGGTGCTGGGGCGAAGGGTGCAGGCTTAGGGTGCACCAGCCGCGGGTGCTGGGGCGAAGGGTGCAGGCTTAGGGTGCACCGGCCGCGGGTGCTGGGCGAAGGGTGCAGGGTTAGGGTGTACTGGCCGCGGGTGCTGGGGCGAAGGGCGCAGACGCAGATCCGGCTCCTGCCGTGGCCTGTGCTGCCCACCCCACCCAGATGTTTCCTGCTGATGCCTGCACATTTCGGCTTGAATGCAATGCTGTCGTGGCACCGAGCACAGCCGAGAATATGCCGACACAGCCCGGGTATCTCACTGTGTTGCAATTCATTCTCTCAGCAAGTTGCCAGCTCAGGCCTCCCGAGTCCCCGGGACGGAGCTAGATTCAGTTCTCCAAGGTCCTGGGCTGCCCGGAACCCAGGGGTGCGGCAGGAAAAGCAGCTGAGAGTGACGCATCGAGGGCCCCGGGGGGCCGTCTGCTGGCAAGGGCTGTGACCGCCGTCATTCAGACGTGACGCCGCGTTGTCGCCGAGATGGTCCGGCTCGTTCGGGAAGCGCCAGGGCTCTCAGAGCGCTCCCGCGGCGGCCCTGTCCCCGCACGACGGAAGGGCCGGGGGTCCCGCGCTGCTGCTTCACCTGCTCCGGCCGCTGTGGGAGCAGACAGCGCGCTGGCCACAGGCCCGGCAGAGGACCCGGCCCCGGGGGTCGCCGGGGGACCCAGACAGGCAGGCGGGGGTGCTCTGTAGGCTGCTTCCCGGGAGGGCGACCCCAAGGGGCCCCGCGGCTTCGGAATGAGGCCCGTCTTCCTTGGACGTCCCCAGACTGGCCGCCGTCAGCTCCGCCTGCTGCCCTGGCTGAACTCTGCTCGGCGGCCTTCCTGGGCGCGACCAAACCCGGGGCGGCCACCGGCTGCACGCCGCCCACCTGCAGGCCAAGGTCTCCGGAGCAGCCGCGCTCCTGCCCTCGGCTCTGGGCCCAGGCCCGGCGGCTGCGCCTGCGGCCTCGGCTGCTCAACCCCCGCCCGCGCGCGTCCGCGAGGCCCCTGCCGACCCC
>LNAC01000409.1:79942-90343 GCA_002007465.1 Ailurus styani
CCCCCGAGCCCCACCTGGCCTCCCCCGCCCAGCCCGTCATCAGGGTCCACCCACCCACCCACGCCTGACCTCACCTCCTTTCTTCGCTGAACACTTTTCCACGGTGTGGACAGACTGTGTCTCGTCAGCCTCACGACGGATGCACTTTGGGTTGTTCCTACTTTTGGCAACTACGAATAATGCAATGGACAAGTTTTTGTGTGGACGTGTGTTCTCACTTCTCTTGGGTTTATGCCTAGGAGCGGAATTGCGGGGTTGTGTGTGAGTCTGTGTTTAATATTCTGAGGAACTGCCAGGTTCCCACCGTGGCGACTGCCATCAGGGACCGAGCTCCAGTCTCTGCGCTCGCCAGCACTTGTTAGTGTCTGTGTTACACGGCCGTGCACGCGGTTTAGTGTCTGCGTTACAGGTGTCCATGTGGGTCAGTGTCTGTCCGTTCGGCCGTCCACACGGGCCGGTCTCTGTCCGTTCAGCCGTCCGCGTGGGTCGGTGTCTGCACTGCGGCCGCGCACGCGGTGAGCACCTGCTCCCAGGTGTGCTCTGCTCTCTGGTGCTTTCTCTCCTGCCTGACCTCCTTCTCCTTCTCAGCGGACATGAGCATCTCCTCTTCTCTGACTTCCCGACTCGACACTCTCTCCCGCTCTCACTCTGGGGCCTAGGGAGCTGTCGTGCCAGTCCTGGGGCCTTCACACAACCACAAACATTTTCCAATTTTTTTTTAAGATTTTATTTACTTATTTGACAGAGAGAGAGATAGCGAGAGAGGGAACACAGGCAGGGGGAGCAGGAGAGGGAGAAGCAGGCTCCCCACTGAGCAGGGAACCCGATACGGGGCTCGATCCCAGGACCCCGGGATCATGACCTAGAGCTGAAGGCAGACGCTTCACGGACTGAGCCCCCAGGTGCCCCTGATGGCTTAATGAAAATAATTAGGCACAAATAGTAGGAGCAGGTTTTTGTATCCAGTGCACCGTGCTGGGTCACCCCCACGAGCACCAGCGAAGGTTAATGTCATCACTACTGGCCAGCAGAGATGCGCGGAGGTGGGAACAGCTCCCGAGAGCACGCTCGCCTCCCCCGCCCGGTCCGCCTGAAGCCACACGTGGTGACGCCGTCTCGGCCCCGCCGGGAGGCCGGGCGCCGTCGTGCCAGGCCCGCTGTCCCGCGCACCGCCTGACGCGCTCGCCGCCACGAGGCCTCTGCGATTCTTCCCCGGCCGTCTGTCCTCATGCTCCTTCCACGCCCGACAGCCCCCGACACGCCCCACTTCCACCAGAACAAAACCCAAGCCTCCGTGCCGGGCCTGTCGGCGAGCCGTTCCTGCAGAACAAGACAGCGACTTACAGTAACAGTGACCACTTAGTCGCCCCACGGTTTCTACGGGCCAGGAATGTGGGAGCCCGAGCCTCTGGGAGGGTTAGGGTCATGCCGCCGTCCCGGCTGCTGACCGGGGGACCGGCCCGGCCTCGGCCGCTCTGCACACGGCTGGACTCAGAGGCTGGCTGTTGGCGGGAGGCCTCGGGCCGACCCAGTACGAGCCTCCCCCAGGCTACTTGGGCCTCCTACACCATGGCCCTGATCCACGAGGCAGGCGGAAGCCGTCCTTTCTCTGACCGGGCCCCAGCGGGCACACGGCACCACACTCTACTCCTGAGCATCCGACCGCTGAGCCTGGCCCACACCCAGGGGAGGGAATGAGCCTCCACTTTTCAGAGGGAGTGGTGTCCATGTGCAAAAATGTTCTAAAGCCATCGTGCCAGGCCTCACGGCCTGTCCCAACCCAGCCTCCCCGTTACTTAAGGAGACTCACGAGGAACATTTGCATGTTGAAGTTTCTGACAAGTCCTGCAGGTAAGAAATCTGTTCCACATCGTTCAATCCCCACGAGCCCACGGAAGACATAGAGCCAGGCCTCAAGGGCCAGGGTTCTGTGGACAGCAGTTGAAGACACAGGCGGCAAGCCCTGTGGGGACAGAGCTGACTCTGTACAAGCAGGAACCGCTGATGAAGCTTCGGAGCGCAGAGCGCACCTGGCCTCACAGATGCCTCTTTCCCTCCGCGCGGCTCGGCCACCTTGTAAACAGGGAGTGTGTTGTAGCAGAGATTCCGGGCCTTTCGGACGCCACGTCCCATCACCAGGCTCTCGCAGCCCCTCTGACCCCGTGTCACACAGGGCTTCCGACACCGAACATGACACAGCGACACAGCTAAATGTTGGAAGCGCCCACCTGCAGGCCCTTCTGGACTCCCCTTCCCTGCTGTTTGTGTCCTCTGTGGGCCAGGTCACGCGGGCAGACACCTACACACACGGTGAGGCTCTAAGACAACTCCACACTGAAGCTCCTTGACTTCGGGCACTCGGAAACGTGGGCTATCTTGCCGAGCAATGTCAAGCATGCTGGCCTTTCTGCTCAGTGAGCTGATTTCCAGCCTGTGAGTCCTTAGTTTCTCTGTCACTCCTTTGGCATCATCCGTGACTTTCAAATACTTTGGTTTCATTCTTCCAAGTCTAACCCATCATTCCAGAAGACCCATTGGCCACCAGACTAGGCCCGTTCCAGACAGCATCCCACACCTCTGCAGACCTTGACAGTGCTTTGATTATTTATCTGTGCCGACACTCTCGCAGCCAAGCCCTCAGTCCTGCCCAGGGTGATAACCACGACATCCGGCACCCAGAAGGACCCCCGGGGACAGCCGTGGCCTTCCGGAGAGTGTCCAGGCACGCCGTCCTCTCGGAGGCATGCAAAGTTGGGGTGTGAGACCGGTGGAAGGAAGGCCATCGGGGCTGCCGCGGGGCCCGTGCAGGAACCTTCAGCCTCCACAGGAGACGGTGCCGCCCCGGAGGGTGAGTGGTGCTGTTTCCAGCCAGTGTCCCCCGTCGGCGTGGGAAGCCCCCGCCGGGGCTGGGGTCAGCGGTCCTGCTGTTTGCCCTTTGTAGCCTTTTCTCAGGCTTGCCGCCTTTTCTTTCACATTTGGTCAATAATCCTCTGCCCCGTCACAGTTTTCTTGGTGTTTGCCCACTGGGGCTGCCTGTCAGCTGTAAGAGGGCCAACAAAGCCGCCTGGCCCCGGGGGGCCTCGATCGTCCAGGGGTCCCGCCTGGCCCCTGCCTCACACACTCATTCTTCACCCGCCTTTAATTTGCTTCTGACACCAGGAGTCTGAAGTCTCCGGCCTCAGCCGCCTGTGGGTCCAGCTCCACGGCAACCTCCAACGGGTCCCTCAGACTAATGAGGACTCTGGAGTGGCATCAGGAGGGGTCGCTGCCGTGGAGACGGCCGGCGGTCCCCCAGTTACCACGGCACCGGGCAGAGTCCTGGGGTCGGCTGCAGGAGGCTTGCGTCGTCTGGAAATATCCCGCTTGCTAAACTGCCTGTCCTGTTGGCACAGAAGCTCTGGACGGAGCCCCTCCGCTGGCTCCACAGCCTCTGTCCAGCCTCGCTGGCTGCCCCCTGAGCACAACGACCCCGCCATGGGCTGTGGGGCAGTGGGAGCTGTCATGCACTGAGCTGTCCCCAGGCTCTGGAAGTGACGCAGGCCCACCCCAGCTCTGACCCGTATGGTCCCCTTTCCAAGCCCGACTGTATTCCTGTCTCTTCCGAAGATGTTGGAGGCAGCCTAATCCACTTGGCCCTCCCATGACCCCTACTCCAGCCTTCAGACTTTCCCATCAGGGTGCACCCGGGCGGTTCCCCTGGGTGGGCATTGGGATCAGAGCACCGTTAGTGCTGCCCGTGCCGCTCACAAGTCGGCTCCAGGTGGGAGGGCAGAGTGCCAGAGAGGGCACCTGCAAGGGAGGGCACTCTGACACGAGTGCAGGTGGACGGACATGCCTTTGGAACTCAAATGCTGCTGTTTGTGGAAACAACATAGCATAACTTCTAGGGATGAAAGCGTCATCTTAAACCTAGGAAATGTTACAAGAAGGTGCCTATTCTCGGCTCCATACCTTTCTCACTGTCTGGGCTCCTTCTCCCCCCTGGTTCCACCTCCTTCCCTCCTGACTCCACCCCCTCCACACCTGGCTCCACCTCCTCCCGTCCTGGCTCCCCCTCCCCCAGCCCTGGCTCCACCTCCTCCTGTCCTGGCTCCACCTCCTCCTATCCTGGCCCCGCCTCCTCCCGTCCTGGCTCCCCCTCCTCCCGCCCTGGCCCCGCCTCCTCCCGTCCTGGCTCCCCCTCCTCCCATCCTGGCTCCGCCTCCTCCCGTCCTGGCTCCCCCTCCCCCAGCCCTGGCTCCGCCTCCTCCTGTCCTGGCTCCACCTCCTCCTATCCTGGCCCCGCCTCCTCCCGTCCTGGCTCCCCCTCCTCCCGTCCTGGTCCGCCTCCTCCCGTCCTGGGTCCAGCTCTTGGGAGGGTCAGTGCGGGAAGGGAAGGGGTATATTCCAGGTCACAGCCTAAGCCAGTGGTTCTTTCTAGTGTCCAGTAAACAAAGGTGAGGTGTGCAGCCCTAAGGGGCTTTGGTGCTCTGGCCTCAGGGAACTCTGCAAACAGCTTTTCTTTTCAAGTGAGGTAAAATCCACATACAAAATTAACTGTTAACCATTTAAAAGTGTACGACTCACAGTGCTGTGTGACCATCACCTCTTTCTAGCTCCAAAACTTTGTCATCACCGAAAAGGAAAGCCTGTACCCGTGAGCACTCGGTTCCCCCATCCCCTACTCCCCGGCCCGAGGCAGCCGCCGGCCTGCTTCTGTCTCTGGATTTCCCTGTGCCAGACCCTTCACATCAGTGGGATCGCGTGACATGTGGCCTTTTGTGTCTGGCTTCCTCCACTTAACAGCATGTTTTCAAGGTTCACTGTGCTGTGACAGGTACCAGCGGGCCACCCCTCAAAGCCAAGCAGTGCCCTGTCCTATGGAAGCCCCACGTTCTGTTTATGGGAGCAGCGGGTTTCTCCCTGGGACGGCCCGTGGCCCACTTGTTGGGCTCTGGCTGCGTGTCTGGCCCCACAGGGAGGGGGCAGGGTCTGTGTGAGCTGGAGCAGGCAGGAGGGTCGGACCCTTGCGGTCCGGGCAGCAGACTCCCATCGTGGGCAGCCCCTGGCCTCTGCTGAGGGGCGTGTCCCCTCTCGATGCAGGCGAGCTCCTGTCTGAGGCTCAGGACAATGCTACGGAGACCAGTAGCTCTCAGCCGTGGGATGGACTCGAAACTGTCCTGGTTATGCCCTTGGCCTGCTGATGAGTAAAGGACAAAAAAATGTGCATTTAGTTTGTCTGTGCGGGAAAAGAATCAGAGTGGAATCTTCCTAAAAGAAGTGTACCAACACTAACCCTCGAAGAGAAAACCACGTCGGAGGCCCTCCTGGACCTGTGGTTTCCAAGTGGGACTCCCAGGACGCACGCATGTCTGGGGTGCCCTCGGCATGCCAGGGAGCAGGCTGGAGAAGGCATTTCCTCCCAGGAGCCTGAGCAAACACTGGGGTCACACACCCTTCCTGGCCGCCCGTCCAAGAGCCCTGTGCAGGGACCACGTGTCTCAGGCTCCGGAGCCCCACCTCCTCCCCGAAAACCCTGCCAAGCCCCTGGGTCTTCGATGGACACTGGCCTGGACCAGCCCCTCACAAGAAACAGGAGGCGCCTTCTCAAGAACGGACCTCGGTGTGTCTCACAGCCTGCCAGCCTCTCCGCCTGCGGGAACCTCAGACACCCTGTGGGCGGCCTTCGTGGGGCCCTGCTGCCCACGGTGGGGGAGACGCGCTCGATGTCGCCCTGTGCTGCATGAATAGCTCTTTATGGTCCCCCCACGCTGGACGCAGCCAGAATGTCAAATGGTAATTACCAGCAGGCCCGGCTCTGTCCCTGGCGATCCTATCATCAGACTTCTTGGGTTTCAAAGTGAGCAGCCGACTTGAAACGACCGCAGATTGGCCTCCAGGATGGGCCTGGTGGGGTTCGAAGTCTGGGGCCCAGGATGCCCAGAGCAGGGGCGGCCAGGAGGGGAGAGGAGGCCCCTCGTGGAGCAGGCGAGCCCGGAGCGCCGCCACCGGGCCGTCGGGATCTGGAAGTGACCGCTGGGCCCTCGGGCTGGCGGGGACTCCACCCTCGCCCGCTCTCAGGGGCCTGTCGCCCAGGCCGGCGGGGGCGGGGGCTCCGGGTGCCCGTCTCGTTCTGGTTTCCGTGCTGCCCAAGCAGAAGCATCCGGGGCCCAGGCTCAGGTCCCGCTCAGACAGAGCTGCGGTCGTGAAAAGAGGCCTGGGCCGCACTGCGGGGGGCGTGGGGGGTGGCGGGCGGCGCGTGCACGCGTGTGTGCTGAGCATGGACGTGACCCGAGGGCCCCGGGGCGGGGCTTCTCCCCTCATCAGACAAGGGCGACCACGGCGCGTGTCCCCGTGGCTGCAGGTGTGGCCGATGGACGCGGCCCCCGGCGCAGACGCAGCTCCGCTGGCCGACGGCTCTGTCCCGCGGGGGAGACGGCCGCGCCCCCGAACGCCCCCGTCCGGAACTCCGGCTCCGCCGCTGGATCTTCCGTCCAGAGCCTCTCGGGAAGCCAGAGAGGGGTCACCGGGCTCGGCGTGCCCCGAGCCCCGGCTTCTCCGAGGCGCGACTGACGTCCGGCTCTGTCTCCCCGGCAGCGGCTGCGGCCACTCTTCTTCCGTTTACTTCTCAGTTTTCTGACTTTTGCAATTTTTCTCTCACAGCATGTTTTCACGTGTGGTTTGAGACGAACCCTGTCGACAAACTCTCAGCACCTCCTTGTGCTCTCTCCTTAGCGCACCCTGCTCTGCTCCAGTCAGCCGGGCCCAGCACCCGGCACCCAGCACCAGGCCCCCAGCACTCAGGCCCCAGCACCCGGCACCCAGCACCCGGCACCCAGCACTCAGGCCCCAGCACCCGGCACCCAGCACTCAGGCCCCAGCACCCGGCACCCAGCACTCAGGCCCCAGCACCCAGCACCCAGCATTCAGGCCCCAGCACTCAGGCCCCAGCACCCGGCACCCAGCACCAGGCCCCCAGCACTCAGGCTCCAGCACTCAGCCCCCAGCACCCGGCCCCAAGTACTCAGCTGCCAGCACTCAGCCGCCAGCACTCAGGCAGTGCCCACAACTCTGCTTGGGCTGCCTGCCCCCAGCACTCGACCCACAACACTCAGGCCCTGGCACTCGGCCTGCAGCATTCAGGCCCCGGCACTCGGCCGCCAGCACTCAGGCCCCAGCACTTGGCCCCCGGCACCTGGCCCCAAGTACTCAGCTGCCAGCACTCAGGCCCCAGCACCCGGCCCCAAGTACTCAGCTGCCAGCACTCAGCCGCCAGCACTCAGGCAGTGCCCACAACTCTGCTTGGGCTGCCTGCCCTCCCACCTTCCGTCTTAGTGGCTGACACTGCTCACCCTCTGTCTGGGGGCTCTCCCCACACAGCTGAGTCCACCCAGAGCATTCCTTGTGCTCTGCGGGGCTCCCTGGAGGGGCATCAGGCATCGGCAAAGGAAGAACACCACACCAGGCTGAGTGAGAAACTTCATCCCACGTGCTCCAGGCCTCCCCTCCTTTCTGACTTAGAGGCCCTTCCTCGTCAACAATGGCCCCCTCTTTGGGCCCCGAGTCCCTGGGCCCTACCCACAGGAGGAGCCCTGCGGAAAAGCCCCCGGAGGAGCTGCGAAGAACAGAGTGAGAGAAGGCCAAGGGGACTGGAAGCAGCAAGCATTCGAGGACAAGAGGAGGGGCCGCTGAGCCCTGCAGGCTCTCTGAGCTGGAGACACTGGGCAAAGGACCCAGCCTTCAGTGGCTTCCATTTAGGCCAGCATTGCTGTGGCTGGGACCCTGGGCCAGCGGTCAGCCCTGTCCGGTTTGCCAGGTCCCCCCACAGGGCCTTGTGTCCTGTGCCTGGTACCCCGGCCTCAGATGTCCCTGCTCTGATGAGAGTAAGAGGTTATGCCTCCCTGCTGTGCAGGACCTGGGTGTCTGGGGACCGGCCCGTCTCCTGGGCCCCCGTTCATCGGGGGACCGGTCCGTCTCCTGTGCCCCCGTTCATCGGGGGACCGACCCGTCTCCTGTGCCCCCCGTTCATCGGGGGACCAACCCGTCTCCTGTGCCCCCCGTTCATGAGGGGACCGACCCGTCTCCTGTGCCCCCCGTTCATGAGGGGACCGGCCCGTCTCCTGTGCCCCCCGTTCATCGGGGGGCCGGCCCGTCTCCTGTGCCCCCCGTTCATCGGGGGACCGGCCCGTCTCCTGCGCCCCCCACGCCTGGGGCTTCAGCGTCAACCCCACCGGGACCTGGGCAGCCCCCCGGGAGCGGCAGCCAGCATGCATGAAGGCCCTCTGGAGGGTGGGGGGCAGCCGCAGTGTCCAGCTGCCAAGAAAACCAAGAAGACAGCAGAGCGCACTTCCGCGGCTCTGGCCCGACCCCCCAGGGGCCAGGCACACAGGACACAGGAAGCGGAGCATCTGATCGCCAGCCTGCTCACCCCCAACTCGCCAGCCGCTATCAGCCCAGCAAACGCCAGCCAAACCCCTCGTTTCCATTTCAACCTCTTCTGCAGGCGCCGGGGCAGAAACACGTCCCCCAGGAGCACCTGGGGACTGGACGGAGGGCTGGCCGCGGGCTCCCCTGACCCCTCCATCCGCCCTCGGCTCGGGAGAGGCGCCAGCTCTCCCCTCGTGGGGCCGAGGGTTGTAAGCTCGTAACCCGAGGCGCTAATGGCTCACACACGTGCAGCCCCACGCGTCCTGCCTTTTCCCTTTGACCTCACGTCAAATGCTAAGATGGTGGGTATTTGGTGGCCAGGAGCTGGAGAGAGACAGCTGTCCCCTCTGCCACCTAGTGGGGGTGGGGGGCAGGGGTCACAGGGTTTTCAGTGCGGACGTTTCCTGTGCGTGGCCACAGAGGGGTCCGTTGCCCTGACAGCCTGGGGGAAAGCGTGGGACATTTCCCTGATTTCTTTTGCAAAGGCTGCCCTCCCAGACCCCCAGACACCAGCCCACCTGGGACAGCCAGAGGGCAAACAGGGGAGACTGCCTGGGACCCAAGTGACCTGTGCTGATCCCAGGCCCTGCCCACAGAAAGTAGGGAGACTGAGGCACAGGTGGGCGGGGCTTCCCGGGCCATGACCAGCACCAAGGGCAGGGTCTCCCCTTCCCAGGCACCAGCCTCCCTCAGGGTGGGCACTGCCTGGCTGCACTTGGGGTCCTTCAGGAGAAGCCGGGGTGGGCGAAGGAGCTCCTGGAGGGACACAGCCCTGAGCAAACCCCCAGCCCCCCTGGAGGCAGCCAGTCTGGGCTCCCTCCATGGCCACAGAGAGGACGAGCCACAGTTGTCCCCAGAAAGACCTGCGGAGCCTGGGTCCTGCTCTGGACGTGGCATCTGTACGTGGCCCCCAAGCTCACGAGAGACCCCCGCCTCGGCTGCGGGGACGGCACGTGCCTGGGGCCCCCTGAAGCTGGGCGCGTGGCCACGTTGGAAAGCGGGCCGCACAGTTGTCAGGGAGCCACAGGGGCGGGACTCGGCAGGGCGTCCAGCCGGCCGAACACACCCCAGTGGGCCTCCCGGGCTTGCCGGCCCTCCCGTGGCACATCAGGGCCCCCAGGTCCAGAGCCACACCCAGACCGCCCCCAGCAGGGACGGTCACTCTGTGTCGCGGCCCTGGTCCATTCTCAACACCTCCCGCAGCGTCGCGGACGAAGGTCACACCACGTGCCGGCCAGGCCAGGCCGCCTGCTTTGGGGCTGCAGCCGGCATTACCCAAGGGAGGCCCGTCCACCCCTGGCCCCTGTCCGCCTGCCCTGGGCGCCCCCTTCTGTCGCTCTGGCTGATCCGGCAGGTGGGCACCTGCTGCGGGAGCCCCTCGGGCCCGCCAGGCCGGGGGGCTGGATCCGAACCGCCCCGGGCACAAGCAGTGTGCGAGCGGAAAACTGGCACCCGCACCGGGTGGCGTGGAGTGACCGTGGTGTCTGCAGGGGAGGCCCGGGGGGGGCAGGACGCCCGCCCCCCCTCCCCCTCCCCATGTGGGTTTGTCCTCGTTCTTTGTTATGCGCACGAAGGTCTGAGGGCCTCGTGAGAATCGAAATCACAGGCGGTTCTCAGGGCCTCCGGAGGGCCTGGTGTGGGGCATCCCCTGCCGTGGGGAGCAGCGCCCGCGGGCCGGGGGCTCCGGAGTGGGTCCCGGCCGCCCCCCACCAGGGCTGCACCGCCACAGACCTACCCCTTTGACCCGGGGACCCGAGGGGAAGCAGCGGGAGGGGGGGTGGGCGAAGGGAGAGCGGCAGGCCCCCGAGGGAAGGCGGCGGGTCCCGGGATGAAGCCCGGGGGAGCCCCAGCCACGCCTCACCTCCTCCCATCCCCTCTCCCCTCTTCCCGAGCCGGGGGCCTACCGCAGGCCACAGACAGGACTTCTGGTGGGGGGGGGGCTCCACCTCTGCCGGGCCCCGCCCCCCGGCCCCGCCCAGCAGCCCCAGGACCCCC
>LNAC01000409.1:207507-228559 GCA_002007465.1 Ailurus styani
CGCGCCGAGATCGAGCCCCGAGCTGGGCTCTGCTCAGCATGGCGTCCGACCCCCCAGACCAACCCCGGAATTACTCGGCCCCAAAGCTAAGGACCTAGCTCTGCATTCGCGGCTCGGGCCGCCGGGCTGGGATGCTTTCCCCGCAGACACGGCTCTGCCCGCTGCCCGCCCTCCCCCTGGCACCGCGGCAGCCCTGCGGCTGGGGGTCGGCAGCGGGCGGTCCTGCCCCTGCGCAGGGTCTGCGGGCTCAGGCATCCGGGGACGGGCCCCCGCGAGACCTCTGCGCACGCCGGCCAGAGCTCCCTAGGCTCCTCTGTTCTTCTGGGTGATTTCTTCCGCCGAGTCCAGCTGGTTGGTTAAATCTATCCGGGGACTCATCCCCCCACCCTCCTGAGAATTTCTAGCTCTTTGAAAAACAAACCTCCTGTTTCGTGGCCGACACGACCGATACCTCAGTTTCGGGGTCTGCTTCTATTACGTCGTGCTAGTGATTCCCTGTGTGCGTGTGGTGACGTTTCTGCAACGTGACTTTGGGTTCTCTGCAGCCTCTCCGTACAGATGAGCCCGCACGTTTCCGGCGAGGCTTCGGTCGGCCTCTTCTGCCCACTGTCTGGGAGCCGCACTGGTTGGGGGGCCGTTTGATCGTATTTTCCGGGTTTTAAGAACTGCACAGGTCCCCCCGGGGCCTCCAGGAGACTCCTCTCCCTACCCAGCTGCAGGGGGAGATGACGACGGGGTGCTGGCCCCTCGTCGGGCTCATCCATGCTACTGCTGAGGGCACAGCCACCCAGGGCCCCAGCTCCACATGGGCCTTATGTCCTGACCCCTAGGCTGTCCCCGAAGCGAGATCTCCCCACGCGTCTCAACTTGGCAGACGTGAGTGCGCAGGATCACGGGGAGGTTCGGTCGTGCGTGTGGAGCGTGGCCGTGCGTGCTCCCCGTGCCCGTTCCGTTGCAGGCACACTGGCTTCTTGCTGCCCCTCACGCTCACCAAGCTCGTTCCTCTCTGGGGTCCCACGAGGTGCGCTCTGTGTGTTGCGCGGCCCCCACGCCGCCCGCCGCGTGTTGCTCCCAGGCACTGGTTTTGCTCACGGGACGGTCCGTGTCTGCGCCGGGCTGTACGCTGAGCTGGCAGCGTGTGGGGCTCCCCCGTCCTAGATCTGGGACCCGGGTGCCCCCGCTGGAAACCGCAGCTGCACGGCCTGCTCAGAGCGGGGTGGCCGGCCGGGAGCTGCCGTGGCCGACGGCGAGCCGAGGCGCTGGGCCGTGTGCCGCCAGCGGGTCGGGGTGGCTGTCCTCGGGCTGCCGTCCGGCCAGCACTGCGAGGAAGAGCTTGACGACAGCGCAGGGTCTGTGGGGAAGTGGCCGGTCCCCAGGTCTCCAAAAGGGCTTCTCTTTGGGATCTCGTGCGTTTTTACAATGACACTAAAATCAGCTCCTTGCATTGCTCCCCAGAAGCCGCTTACTTGGTTTTCTGCAGCCGAGGTCCAGATGCTGCGGGTCCTGCCTCTCCCCCCCCACCCCCAGCGTTCTCTGGGGCCTGGCGTGTGGCCCCCGGCAGCCGCGGGGTCTCCGGCTAGTGTTCCAGCTAAAACGGAGAGCTCCCTCCCGTGTTTCTGAGAGGGAAGCACATTTTCATGCTTGAGTAACAGCAGACTCCCTTTCAGGGGGTGGGATCAGGTGTGGCCCACGGCAGGTACGCGCTCCCCCAAGTCAGCGACTTAGCCCAGGCGACAACGCCCCGTGGAGGACGCAGCCAGCAGCGGCCGCCAGGACCCACCGGGCCCCTTGACCCTGTCGCCACGCGCGCCCGTGAGGACGGCTCCTTCCCCGGCGCAGACACTGTCCTCGGCTCGCGGCCCGACCACAGCACGGCCACGCCTCCGCCGCGCACGCCGACTTCTGCTCTCACCACCCACGACGCTGCGTCCGGACCTGAGCCCACGAGACGGCAGACACGGTGCGGCCACGCGACCCCCGAGGTGGCAGGCCTTTGTGCACAGCCGCAGCCTCACTAGCCTTTAGGTTAGGTCTGCTCTGGGAATCTGGAAAGAGGCTCTTTGTCGGGAACAAGCGAATGAGCCGTGGTACCTCCCACGTGTCCCCAGAGAACCCGGACCCTAGAAGAACCTCTGCGTGTCCCCCCACGGCAGGCTGGTGCAGCTACGCGCCCAGCTGCCACCGGCCTCTCCTGTGGGGTCTCAGGCAGGACTCTTTGCTTGCACACAACTGTGAGGGGTCGGTGACCCCATGCAATGCCCACGTGCGCTGGGACGATGGGGTGTGGGGGGCAGACGAGGGAAGGCCACGCTGCCACTTGGCCGTTCCTCTGGCCCGCCTGGGCCTGGTCGCCGGGCCCCACCCCTGCCCCGCAGCCGCCCACATCCGTGTCAGACACAGAGACACAGAACTGCTCAGGACATGATTTTATAGACGGGGTTCCATGGACATGAAGACAAAAGCACCACCACCCCGGGACACGTGCGAGGAAAAGCCACCACCGTGGTGACGAACTCCAAGTCCCTCGGCGCTGCGTCCAGATGTCTCGTGCTGACGGTCATCGGGCTCCTCCCTGCTGGGCGGGCAGGGGCCTCAGCAGGTGGCAGGCTGCGGGGGACACAGCACAGGGTCAGACCGTCAGCACCGCCCTCCTCACCCGGGCCCTGCAGCCGACACGACCTGTGGGGCAGCCGGAGGCCCCGGGACTCTGTCCCCCACCTTCATCCCCCTGCATCGGATTTTCCAGACAGAAGCATAAAGGGCACGTTTACTCGGAAAGCCTGCGCGGCCCTGGAGGGGAGGCACGGAAACCATCCAGAAATAACAGCGTGACCGCAGGTGCGCAGAGGAGGCCAGACTGAAAGGCGGCCAGGGCGCCCTCCTGTGCCCACCGCGGGGAGGGGGACAGCGGGAGAGCAGCGCGGAACCAGAGGCCGGGCGTGCGCCCGCCTGCAGCCTCGATCACAGTAAAGCGAAGGACACGAAACGCTCCAAGAACTGAGGCAGGTAACGTAGACTACAGAGCGTTCCACAGACCAAGGCTATTTCCACGTGACAGGTCCCCAAACCACAGCCCCCAGGCGCCCTGTGCCGCCGCCTGCAACGGGGCGCCGCAGCGAGAGCACAGGAGGGGAGCGGGGGCAGGTTCTCGGCCTCCGCAGCGCACGGAGCCCCCCGGCCCCCAACACCACAGAGCGGCGGGCACGCCTCCGAGCCGACGCGACAAGCTGTGGGAGGCGGGGCTGAGCCGGCAGGGGGCGAGAGGCCACCTCGGGGGGCCCTCCAGGAGCCCGTAGGTTCGCCTGGTCACAGAGCTGGCCCCGGGGCTGAGGTTTGCGCAGGTGACCGCCACCTCCCCAGCAGGACGCCAGAGTCACGGCCGTGGGTCCCCTATCAGAGCCGCCGGACACCCGTGCTCGCAGGGGACAGGGCAAGGACCCCCCGGGGACGCCAGGGCCCTGCCGGACGACCACGGGCCTCCCCACCTGAGCCAGGCACGCGTGTGCCCACAGCTGGACAGCACACGCTGCGGCTGCACGTTCTCACTCAGGAAGAGCTCAGCCCCAGGCCCGGGGAAATGTGGCCAACGAGGCAGGATCGGGAACGTGGGGCCCGGGAACTGCCTCCGTGCCGGGCGCGCGACCGTGTGAGCTCCCTGGGACCCGCAGCCGGAGCCATGCTGCTCCCCTGCCAGCGCACACGCAGGAGCCTAGGGCCTCCTGGCGGCCACGCGGAACCCGGAAGGACAGCTCGGGCCCTGCCCTCAGAAGACCACAGTGACCGTGTGCACAGCAAGGCCACGGGACAGACGGACACCTCCCAGGGCAGCCCCAGACAGGACGCGTGTCCAGGGAGGGTGGGAGCCAGGGTTAGGGTTAGGGTTAGGGTTAGATGGCCCCAAGAACCTCGTGCGAGAGGCGCGAGCCCCCACGCTGCCCACTCCGCTGAGGGCCGGCGGCGCAGGACGGCCTCCCAGCAGGCAGAGGGCCTGGAGGTCGTGCCCACAGGACACACCTGACACGTGCCTGCTGGGGACGAGGCACGCGGGAGCCGGTGAGGGCCAGGTGGCGTGGGGAACACACCAGCCCCTCAGTACAACTCAGAACGTTCCAGACTCGACCTCAGAAGGGAGGCTCGTGGGAGCCGCACTTAAAGGTCTCGCGTGGGAAGGGCCCCGGGTCTCACCTTGGGCACGAGCTGCGGGCGGGGCACGCCGAGGAGGTCACACAGGCGGTTGCGCTGGCCTCGCACGAGCGTGAGCTCCGCGTCCCTGGGGAAGAGCAGGGGGCGCGGCGTCAGCAGCGGGCACAGTCAGCTCGAGGTTCAGGCCGCAGGGAAGCCTGACAGCAAATGCCCTCGGAAGGGTGGGGTAGGTGGGTTTTTAAGTTGACCTGACTCTGAAAGCTGTTTATCACTTTCACTAAAAATAAACGCTATCTGTAAGAAACTGTCAGTTCCCTTGGCGTTTCCTTCCACAGCGAGGGACCGGGTGGCGGGGAGGGGGGAGGCCGGCGCCAGGCCCTCCGCTCCAGGCTGACACTCCCACCGGCCCGCTGCCCGCGTGGTCGCCAGGTCGGCCACGTGCAGAACCACGGCGCTCTGCGCAGACGCTGAGGAGAGCAGAGCGGGCCCTGGGGGACGGGGGCGGGTCAGCAGCTGCTCACGGAGCCGGGGCGCCCGCGCAGCTCCCGCAAGGACGTTCACTCAACTCCCTCATCCCCAAGAACCTCGAGGAAGCCCTGAAACCAAAGGTCCTTTTCTGCCTTTCAGCCTTTTCTGTCCTTCAGCCCCAGCAGGGGAGCCGGCCCCGGGGGCTCTGGGGACAGCTCAACCCCGAGGAAACGCACATGACACCCTGCGTGTCCTCACCGGCCACTGCGAGCCCAGTCCCCCACCTGCACGAAGGCCCTCCACGGGCCCCGGCCTCTCACGGCGGGCGGGGGGGGGGGGGGGGGGGGGGAGCGCTGCAGGGGTGCACGTGTGAGCGCGCGTGGTCCTGGGCTGCAGCGGGTCCCCCACGGGCTGTTGGGACCCGCTGGGGGTGTGTCCTGTTGAAGCCGCGCCCACGTGCCCTCCACCAGCCCCGGCCCCCACCCCTCCCACGACCGCGTCGAGTCAGAAGGCCGACAGACCGCAGGACACCGCACCGGAAGGGGTCCGGGGCCCAGCTCTGCACTGCGGGAACCAGGAGAAGCCAATGGCCCCGGGGCTGCGGGAAGAACCGGATCTCGGGGACGGGGGACACCGACTCTGCCCTTTCTGACGTTTGAACGCGTCCGCTAGGGCTTTGCCACACGACCGAGCCCAGGCCGACGGGCACCCAGGACGGGCACCCGTGTCGGGCCCCCCACAGCCGGCTGCCCCGGGGAGGCCGGGGCCAGCGTGTGTGCGCGGCCCCGCAGAGGGTCCGCCGCCTCGGGTGCCGCTCCCTTCTGGGCGCTCCTGCCGCTGCCACTCGGGGGCAGGACGAGCCACCGCAGAGGCGACCCCGTCGGCACCAGAGCCCGCCCTGCTCCTGGTCAGCGCAGGCAGCCCCCGAGGGATAGACTGTGAGAGGTCAGAACCCCCGCCTCTGCACCTGGAACATCTTCCCCCCTGAACAGGATGCGCCCCGCCCCTCCCTGGGCCCGGAGGCCTGCCCCGCCCCTTGGGCATCAGTGGGGACCTGCAGGCAGGCGCACGGCCACCACCTCCTCGGAGCAGAGGCGTCAAGGGCCGGGACCTTTGCCCTCCCTGTCCCTTCGCAGGGTTTGTGGGGCAGGCCTCGGGGCCAGGGAGGGAGGCTCCGGACGTCCCCACTCAGAGAAGCCGCCCTGGCCCGGCGGGAAGGCGGGCAGGGGCCTCGCACTCACCAGGCCGTGGTGCCCAGCACAGCCATGACCTCGTCAAGGACGTCCTCAGCCACGACGTCACCGTAGGTGAGCAGCATCTCATACACCTGGCTCGCCGTGGTCTTCCGGATCTGCGCCGGACGGAGCACGTTAGCAAGACGGGAAGGCCCGTGAGAAGCCAAGCAGAGAGGACCCTGCCCAGGGACCAGGGACATGGGGGGCACCCCGCGGGTTGTTAAAAGTAAGACGGTGACTTGGGACCCTGCCTCAGGAGACCCTGGCCGCAGCTGGATCGGGGACCCCGCGGGCTGTGGGGCAGGCCTCCCCATTCCCCTGCTGCCCCGCGGCAGCCTCACCATCAGAGAGAAGCCGGGCCGCCGTGCTCTGACTGAAACGCTTCATGGAGGACCTGTGCTCTTCCCCAGCGGCCCAGCGGCAACACCGCTCGAGGGGCGGCTGGTCTCAGACCCCGGGCCCACCCAGGGTAACTCAGCAGGCTGGGCAGTCTGAGAACCTGCATTTCTGAAGGGCGGGGGGGCTGCTGCAGCCGGGTCCAGGGACCCCACTTTGAGAACCAATGGGTTAGGTGTCAATGTCACTTGTACCTTTTAGGAAAACGGCACGTTTGGATTATTTGAAGAGTGTTTTTGTAGCCAGGGGAAAATGGAATTGGCGGGACACCTGACCTGGGCAGGGGGTGTCTAATGAGGATGCTGGTCAGGCGTGGGCCCCCCGTGCACAGCCCGCAGGGGTCAGGGCATCGGGCAGAGCCCGCGAGCACACTCACCACGGGGAACGGGTGGCAGAGCAGAAGGCACAGCTGCAAGAGGACCTTCCTCCTCACGTCGCCCGGGAACTGCACCATCCCACAGAACCTGCAGGGCGACAGGCTTCAGCGTCCACTGCAACAACACATCCGACCCCCCGGCTCGGCGGAACCGGGTCCGCTCCTGTGAAAACCTGCCTCACGTGAGGACGCTCCCCCAGCGAGGCCTGGCCCCTCCTGGGAGGCCGTCCGAGCGGCCCCTGCGACGGACACAGGCCGTTCTTCACGGACGTCAGGGCACCAACCCCAGACACGCGGAGATTAAAGTCAACTCCGACTCTCTTCCGCCTGCCTGGCCCATCCCTTTCCCGTCCCAGGGAGCGACGTGGCGCTTACACGGCGACGCTCGACCGCAGTTTCTGCACGTCCTTGGACTTCTTGATTTCCTCCTTACAGAGCGCGAGCAGCTTCACACTGAAGGGGTGGCTAGAGGGGAAGCACAAGGCACAGGAAATGAGCTTTCCGTAAGCACGTGCCACCCGGACGTGCCGTGGCTCCAGTGACAGTGCTGCCCGGATGATCAGAGGGCCAGGTCCCCGGGCACCACACAGCTACGTGAACTGGCTCCCGTGCCAGGGCCTGTCCCGGCCACGCTCCTCCCCACCCTCCCCAACAGGACGGGCACCCAGACAAGCCGTCCCCAGCAGGTGCCAGCGAGTGCAGGCTCGGCCCAGGGTCAAAGGAAGGGATGACCAGCTTGGAACCGGGTCCGGCTCCTGGGTCCAAGGGGAATCAGGAGTGGCCGGGGCACGGAGGCGCGTCCTCGTCCACTCTGCACAGCTGAGGACAACACGGGGCGAGGCCAGCAAGGGTCCCAGGCCACAGGCACGCTCCTCCTCACCAGCACCGCTGCCGGCGGTTCCACTCCCCTGCGTCCTCTTCCTTGTCCCCAGGGAAGGCGGCTCTCAGTCTCTCCCACCTCCCCAGGTCCTTGTCACCCAGAGCTGTCGCCGTGCCCCTCCAGCCCGCTCCCCTCTGCAGGCCTCTCCCACAGCTCACTGAAACGCTTGCTGGGGACCAAGTGACCACCATGTCCTCCACCTACGTGAGCACGTGGCTCACACCACTGATGACCCCACTGTGACATGCTCCTCCACCTCGGCCCACTTCCCAAGGGCTCTGCTACCCCCCCTGCTCCCCGTCCTGTCCAGGGATACCCCGCAGCTCCACTGGGGACCTTCTTGATCCGCACAGGCTCCCTTGCTGACCTCATGGGTTCACACACCACCCACCCTCCAAGGACTCTGCACCGGGTTCCAGCGTGGAAGACCCATCTCCTCTGGGATCTAACGAGCATCGCCAACCAAACGTTGATGCTACGGACTGAATGTCTGAGCCCCCCAAGCTCGCATGTTGAAGCCCTGATCCCCAACGTGAAGGTATGACCAGTAGGGCCTCAGAGGCAGTTAGGTCATGAGCTTGAGTCCCCACGATGGCACGAGTGCCGTCCTGTGAAGACACATGAGATGAACTGCCATCTGTCCGGTGAAGCGTGAGCAGGTCCCTCTGCAAACCAGGGCCCGAATCGCTGGCACCCTGACCCCAGCCCTCCTGCCTTCAGAACCGTGCAGACCGTTTCTGCTGTGTAAGCTGCTCCGTGGTGTCTCTCGTGGAACCTGAGCTGGACAGGATGTGGCTCCCCTGTCCTGGAGACGACCCCGCCCTCCTGGCTGCAGTCTGTCCCTTGCACCCACATCCGGGCCACTAGCGCGTCTGCTGGCTTGTAGCTCCCTGCGCTGAGAACCCACACACCCGAGTCTCTGCCGCTTCTCCCTGCCTGGACCCCAAGGCCCTTCTCCAGGCAGCAGGTGGAAGGCCCGCTGCCTCCACTCCCAAAGGTGAGGCTGCCACTGGGTGCCTCAGAACGAGGTATCCCGACGGCCACAGAGCCCGGGCCTGCTGTCCCTAGCCTCCAGCCATAACAAGATCCGATGAAGTTTTGCACCTGCCAGACCTGGAAGGCTGCCCCAGGGGGAGAGAGCAGCTCTTGCAGGCAGTCCAGAGACCCTCCAGGCGGATGTAGGCCCGGGAGGTTCCAGACTGCTACCCTCTGCCCACAGTGCCTGCAAAGGGCGAGCAAAGGTCCTACAGCCAAGCTCACCTGTGGCCTCAGGCCACCTGCTGCACAATCTCTCAGATGCAGCGTCCAGACAATGGATAAGCAGACAAACGAGAAAGGCCACACCGTGGGGTGCAGAACCCAGACACCCACATGAAGACGGAGAGCAGACGCGCCTGGGAAGCCCAGAGCACTGGACCGAGGGGGGCAAAAGGCTGGCAGAGGCTGCAAGACAGCCCGAGTGAGAAGCTGCATCTGGAAGACGAGAAGCCCACCTGTGAATCTGGCCGGGGGTCAGGACCGCGTCAGGACGGAGTCGGCCGGTGGAGGACGCGTCAGAAGTACCGAGGCACAGGGAGAAACAAGGGATGCAGCACGGCCTCGGGGGAGGGCCGTGCTCTGGGGGAAGGGGAGGAGGGGGGCCAAGAATTTCAGAGAACGAACGAAAATAAAGCCCCATCTTCAAGTCTAACAGATTCCTGGTCGAACGGAGGCACATAGAATCGACAGCTAGACCCACTCGAGCGGAGAACTGCTGAGATATCTCCGAGACAAATTCTGCAAAGGAGGCAGGAGGAAATCCAGACTGTCCCAGACTCCAGACTCACAGGCAACGTCTCAAAAGCAACAAAAGTCAGGAAAAGAAAGCTGTTTAGGTCCTCATAAAATGTGTGCCTGGAATACTACACCCTCTGAAAGTAACTTGCAGATGAAATCAGAGCATTTACGGCCAGCGGACATCACTAGAGGAACTTCCAGAGGATGTTCTTTAGACAGAGAAGCATGAGCCCACATTCGCGGTGGGGCCCGGGGTGGCGGGGTAGGAGGTAGACCGCAAAATCGTGGACAACGTAAACATTAACTGCACAAAGCAGCACTAAGTGAAAATGTACACGTAACACAACATAGATGATGAGCCCACATAGATGGAACACGTTAACGTCCTTGGTTTTGTCCAGGAAGAAGGCAAAACATGGAAAATTAGACTGACAGGGTGGCCACTGAGAGAACAGGAAGGAGTGAAAAGTTCACTGAACGAGAAACGTCCTTTACTTCATCAGCCAGAGGGCAGGAGGAAGGGGCTGCACCGCAGGACCGGCAGGAGACGCACGTCCACGCAGGTCTGAGACTGAGCGGGTTCCTTGCAAACGAGATGACGTTTTGCGGTCCACGTCGGAGGCAGTCAGACGGCTTCAGCCGGCTTGTCAGAGACGCACCAGAACAGCAGTGCGTGCAAATGCCGCGTCAGAGAACACAGCGGGGTGCAAGTTCAAAGCACAAAGAAGCGGGCGCAGCTGGGTCAGCACAGGAGCAAGCGGTAAGGATGAAGTGGGTCACGTTACACCAAGACTCAGCCCTAACCCTGCAGGAACCAAAGCAGAAGACCTTCAAGTACAGAAAGCAGAAACTGATAAAACTACAGAGAGATAAAGAGAGCTGTCTGTAGCAAAATCTGTGTCCTACCATTTTATTTTGAAATTTTCAAACCAGGAAAATGTTCAGGCCTCCAACAGAACGTTTAGCAAGCCAAGCGACACCATCCCACACGCGGGGAGGCATGTCCTGAGTGCAGATGGTGCCGACACCAAAGAACCAGGGACACGGCAGTGACGTGGTGACAGGCACCAGACTCACCCTCCATCTGACACTAAAAACCCAACAAAATTCACAGGACAGCAGGCTGCCAAGGACAGTGACCGAGGCACAGGAGGCGAAGGAGATGAGCAGGGTGGGACACAGGTGGTGGCAGTGTCACCGGGAAGCCGGGTGAGTGCCACCCAGACAGAAAGACCCCCCCCGCCCACAGAGAGACCTCCAGAGTCGGAGACGATCATTAACATGGGAAAATGCCCCTCGGGGCCCAGCACAGCTCTCCAAGTCCCTGAAACGTGCCTGGAAGGAAGCTCCGGCCCCCCACAGGGCCTAAGATGCCCCGCCCAGAAGCAAAGCCCTCAAGGTCTGGGATCCAGGGAAAGTCATCAGGCTCCTAACAAGATAAACCAGCTGCCGTGAGCCCAGACGCCAGAGCTCACCGGCCAGGATCTGACTCGGGGCTGCCGCGTGTCCCTGCACGCACCCACCCTCTGTGTCCACGCCCGGCCAACCCCCACAGCCCACTCGGTCCTCCTGTGACGGTCAAGACGCTCTGCGCTGGCCGTCCCCACCCTGGTCCACTGCCCATGATGCCTGCCCTCTGACTGCCGGGCCCCCTTCGGAGGTGTGTGTGTCGGGGGTGGGGGCGGGTAACCTCACCTGCTTGGGTCTTTTCCCACCTGAGTGGCAGGTGCAACAGTGGGAGCCTGGCCCGAGGCACAGCCCCAGCCTCACGGGGCGGCAGCCAAAGCCTCTTGCTGGCACAGACCAGCCCTGAGGTGCTGGAGACCACCTTCCAGAGTGTGCGAGACCTGCCAGGCAGGGGAGGCACCCGGCGGGGCACACTTACTCCTGTTCCGCGGTGAAGAGCTCGAAGCACCCGTTGGCTAGCATCTGGTCCACCGTCTTCAGCAGCGGCACAGACACCCTGAGAGGAGGGGGAGAATGCTGAGGCCCCAGGCGCCAGCCCCAGAACCACTAAGACGCAGACTGTCCCCAGAATCAACACCACTCTGGTCCAACTCCGGATAAGACACTGTGTAGAAAATGACAATCCCGTTGCCCAGTTCCCATGGAAACGGAGGATCAAGAAAAGCCAAACAACTAAGGGGTGAGAGAGCAAGCTGACACCATTTAATTTCTGTTGCAAAGCGCCAGGGAGCACAACAGCACAGACCAAGGAGCAGGAAAGCCCAGAAACGAGCTTGCACATCCACAACTGATGAAAAAGTGGAAAACAACATTGTGGAAGGAACAGTTTTTCAACACACTGGACACCCACACACAGAAACAACACACAGACACGGATCTGGCACTCGTGTCACACACACAGAATAACCCAAAACGTACCTTAGGCCTAAACATAAAACCTAACACTATAAATCTAGAAAACGTCAGGAGAAAACTTTCGTGACCTTGAGTCAGGCCAAGACTCTTCACTTTGACACCACAAACATGCCCATAACAACCAAGGGGAGGAGCCAGAGCGCGTGGACATGCCGCCGCCTGCTCCAAGTCCGCCAAGGGCGTGAAGGACAGGTCACCGCCTGGAAGAGGTGCCTGCAGGCCACTGTGTGACAAAGGGTTTGCGCAGCTCAAAATTCAGCAATAGGGGAAACCATGACCACCTAACTAAAAAACCGGCAGAAGGCCCGAACAGACCCTCATCGGGGAGGAGATCCGCGCCGGGCAGGAGGGAAGCCCCGAAGGCACAAGGACTCGCCACAGCCGTCAACGCACGGACCCGGGGCCTGGACCTCAAGACGCCCCAGCAGCGCACAAAACAGTGCGACCACTTTGCAAACAGTGTGGCGGATTTTTGGAAGCTGCATACCCACCGGCCACGCTGCTCCTCGGCACAGACCCGGGAGCAAAGCGGGGACACGTCTGCACAAACTCTGCCAACGTCCCCCACAGCTCTTTCTAACTCCGGCCACGAACAACCTTGGCGACCATCAACAGAGGAACCAAGTGTGGTCTGATCACAAATGGAAGCCAGACACACCGCAGATTCCGTTGAAATACACTCGCAGAAAATGCCCACCGAGCCCCAGGGACAGCAGAGCAGTGAGAGCCGCTGCCTCGGCCTGGGCTGGGAGGGCTGGCGGGTGTGTGCCGGGTGCTCGCTGAGGTGACAGCTTCGGGGTTGCCGACAGAGTCCACATCTACCCGACGGCACCCTTCGCTCACGCTCAGTGCTACCCAGGGGAAGAGAAAAGACCGCCGGCTGAGCTCCGCTGGCTTCCCACGGACAGGACGGGCCGACAAGGGCCCGCAGTGTTGGGACCAGGGCCCGGCTGCCCAGGACAGCAGAGAGCCACGTCCAGAACAACCCTCTCAGAGGACTTTGGGAAACACCCCCAATTCCAAGGTTAGAACCCATGGGGTCTACACGCCGCCTTCATGGAAAAGCAGTTAGCAAAAACAATGCAGCAAAGATGCTCAGAAAACAAGTCGTATTTCTTGCTGCAACACTGCACTCCTGGCCTGCAGAGATCCCGGCTCCACAGAGGACACGTCCCTGCACAGACCAGGCAGCCGTCCCCTCGGGGAAGAGCCACATTGACCCTCCCAGGCTCACAGCCTCAGTCACCTTTCCGCCCGACATGTTCCGAAGTCCCACTCGGCTGGCCCACAGCGCAGGCGGGCAGCAGCTCCCCGCTAGGGACGTGGCCACTGCAGCGCCGTGAGCCGTGGGCGTGCCGCCGGCTGGGCCTCCCCCCGCCGCCCCCTGGAAAATCCTGGTGAGGACAAGGGAGACAGTGGAGGTCGGAGAACTGTGACGCAAGCACCACCCCTTACCTGTCATTCAGAAGGTTGTCCTCGAAGACCTGCAGGAGGGTCCCCCCAAAGCCCTCCAGGGCCTGCGGGTCGTTCTGAATCCCCTTCATGTACTCAAAGAGGCTCTGCGTCGAGTACCGGACCTGCAACCAGACAGGCGCTCTGGTACCAGCGGAAAGACTGCCGCCCCCTCACCACCTGCCCCCGAGTCCACCTGGACGGTTCCACTCCAACATCCACCACGGAGCCGAGGAGACAGAGCAACACAGCGTGGGGATCCTGGCAATGTCCCGCCAGAGGGGGCACAAGCACAGAGACGTGGAATGAGCACTGACCCAGAAATGCTTCTCCTGGGACAGCAGCGCAGACCAAGCCCTACAAGGCCCCTCAGCTGACTTCAGCAGAGGCTGCGCACTGTCTCCCGGAGAAGCAGGTTGGGACCAGATGCTCTGACACCTTCCGTTCCAAACTCAAGCTGTAGCCCCCAAGGCATTGCTGGGCCCACAGACCCCAACGGATGCGCAGAAGGAATCAACGCAGTGACCCGCGCAGTGACCACATGGACGCGGGCACATCTGGCAGTGGGGACAGCAGGAACCCAGCAGCTGGGAGCTGGCACCGAAGAAACCTGCCCCCACCAACCCCTGCACTGCCGCCCACAGTCGCCTGCAGGGGCAAAGGCAACGCCCCCAGACCAGCGTCGCCCGCCTCCATGCCGCAGACCCAGGACAGGGAGTGACCAGGAATGAGTCAACAGGAGGAAGTGAGCCAACAGAGATCCCCTCCCACCTGAGAGCACAGGTACTAGAATTTCAAGACATGGCACACAGGGGAGGCCATCGGTTCACTCTTGGGAAAAACACGGTGACAAAGACGAGCCCGCAGGGCACCTGGGTAGAGCAGTCCCCTGAGCATCGGCCTCTTGACGTCAACTGAGGTCATGATCTCAGGCTCATGAGATCATCAGGCTCTGTGCTCAGTGGGGAGTCTGCTTAAGATTCTCTCTCCCGGGCGCCTGGGTGGCTCAGTGGGTTAAAGCCTCTGCCTTCGGCTCAGGTCATGATCCCAGGGTCCTGGGATCCAGCCCCGCATCGGGCTCTCTGCTCGGCAGGGAGCCTGCTTCCTCCTCTCTCTCTGCCTGCCTCTCTGCCTAGCTGTGATCTGATCTCTCTCTCTCTCTGTGTCAAATAAATAAATAAAATCTTTAAAAAAAAAAAAAAAGATTCTCTCTCCCTCTGCCCCTCGCCCTCACTCATGCACTCTCTTAAATACAAACAGAAAACACAAGAAACAAAACCCAGATGAGCCTACAATGAAAAATCACAAGATAAATTTCAAAACAAAGTGAACGCTTGGTGATAAAGACCAGAATTACGGAAACCGAAAATTCAGCAGGGTGACGGGATAAACAGCAGATTATACAAAGCTGCAAGACAAGTAATACCTGGAAAGAAGTCTGAAAACCAGGGAGGAGGGAGCACAGGTGGAAACACGGGGGCCATAAAGGGTATGTGGGAGGAAGAGATCCTGAGTGAGAATGAGGAGGGCAGAGAAGTCTCCAGAAGAGACGGACGGGATCCATGACCGCACTGACGAACACAGACAACGAGTCCCAGAAGGTCACAGGCTGGGGCCCCAGAGGGAAGCCGCGGGGCGCCAAGCGAGGGCTGAGGGGGCATCCCCGCAGCCGAACCAGGAGCAGCGGCCCCACCAGACGGGACTCCTGCTCATGCGGCGTCAGCGCCCAAGAGCACGGCGGGTGAGTGAAAACACATTCGACGTGGGACCACGCAGGGGAGCAGGACACCCCCTGCCCGATGGCTCCGAAGGTGGGTGCTTCCGGGTCCGCCAAAGAGCAGGTGAAAGTGTGACCGCCACGCCAGCAGAAAGGACACGAGAAAACGGGGAGCACACACGACAGACCAAGCTTATCCAGAAATGACGGCACGAGGAGGAGCACAGAGAAGCAGACAAAGAGGACGAAGCAGCAGCTAGCCGTGGAGTCCAAACGTGCGGCTGAGCCCCGTGCACGCAGAGCCAGGCTGCTCCGTGCTGGGTGCGGTGGGCCGCCGGCCACACGGAAGCTCGCCACAACGCTCCTCGAGGTTCTGTGTGCCACAGATCTTCCTAAACATGAAGTCCTGCCACTGAGCTTCCCTCTGGGAAGGCCAGCCCGCTCCCGTGAGAGGGAGCACTGTCCCTGGGGGTCCTGCCCTGGAAACCCAAGGCCAGGGGAAGGGGTGGACCTTTGACCCCACTTTGACCCCCGAAGCAGAGAAAAAACCAGCCCAGCAAGGAGACAGCTGCCCTCCCAGCGAGTGCCTCTCAGCCTCCGGCTGCCCCCCGACAGCACCTGGGCCCACTCGAACCTCCCACACCGCCCCACCCGGAGCCAGGTGCCACCCACCACCGTGGGCCTGCGCGGGGTCCTCCTCACCGTGGACTCGGTCAAGCCGCCCACAGAGACGGCCAGCCCCAGCAGGACGTGGTAGCGGTAGGCGGGCAGCCCCAGGAGCTGCGTGATGCGAGGGAAGGCCTGCGACGGAGCATTCCAGTTCACGGAGGCCACGTCAGATCTGCAGAGAGTGAGCCAACAAGCTGGAGGGGGGCCCGCGCCCGCTGGGGGTCGGGGACCCCGGCCTCCCGTACCTGGGGAAGAGCTTTTCCAGCTCGCCTCGGTGGGGCACGTGAGGGACGGGGGAGCCGTCGGAGTGCAGCAGTGCCATGAACGCGCGGGCGGCGTGTGCGCGGATCCGGTCGATCTTCTCACTCGCCTGCTGGGCCACACAGCACATGACCTGCTGACAGCTGCAAACCAAGAGCGAGGCCGTCAGCCCAGCTCGAACTCAGGGCACCCACCAGAGCGGCCCCAGCGGCCGGGGGGAGGGGACGCTGCCACAGTGGACGTGACACGCAGAGGCCCGAACCCCAGGTCGTGCGTGGGAGCGGGGCAGCCGGACGGGGAGAGGCAGACCCAGGAAGGAGCTGAAGGCAGGACGGAGGGCAGAGAGGCCCCGCAGCAACAGCAGGGTGGACACAGAGACCCCGGGCCGGCCGGCAGAGCCCCCCGCGAGGCACTCACACGCTGGCCTCCATCAGCTCCGGCTGCTCCCTCGCCAGCAGCAGCGTCAGGTCCATCAGACTGGTCACGGCGGCCTCGCGGACCCTGCAGGGACGGGGAGGCGATGAAGAGCCCCCAGTGCCGCGGGACCACGGGGCCCGCCAGCCGCATTCGGGAGGGTCAGATACCCTTAGCCCAGGGCGAGGTCGAGAAGGACCGTCAGGGCGGGAGGAAATGCCCACCGAATGCAGCGCCCGGTGAGCCAGAGCCCTCCTCCGGCTGTGAGCAAGGACGCCCGTCGGACGCCCGCAGACAGGTGCCAGGCCCCAAGTGCACACAGACGGCGCTCGCGTGCCTACAAAACCTGCGCACGCGGCACGGCCTGGCCTACCAAGCTGTCCCCGGCAGAGGAACCAGGGGCAGACGCACGCGGGGCAGCTCATGACCTTCCAGACCGGGACGTCGCTCCCCACTCCTCAGACTCACTCCACATTCACTCACACCCCAGAAGACGAAGGCTTCCACAACGTGAAAACCTGAGCCCGCAGCGTGACTGGCTGACCCAGGGTGAAAGTGGCACTTAGAATGGGGACACAGCCGGGCAGCAGGTCCCACAAGCCAGGCATCGGCCCGCCCACCGACAGACAGACAGACGGAGGCCCGGGCCCACAGGAGCCTGGCGGGCGAAGCACTGAGCCCAGGCGTGGGGTGCTGGAGGCACGAGACGGGCACGGGCCCGGGTTCCGGGAGCAGGGCAGGCTGTGCCCAGGGCGTGGCCGCCAACCAGAGGCCGCCCAAGACCGGACACGCTGGCCTGCCCGTCTACAGGCACCGGGCTGGGCAGGGCGAGGCGACGGAGCACCGCGTGGCCGGTGAAGGCGGTGCCGCGCTCACAGGAGAGGCGGCCGAGGCTGCACAGACGACAACCCGAGGCCGCACACGCCCTCGGGGCCTCACCAGCTCCTGACAGGGCAGACGCGGGCCAGGGTCCCAAACGCCGGCCATGGCCACCGGGAGGCCCCTCGGGCGGGGCTGTGGGCACAGGTGGCACACGGCCCGACCCCACACCAAAAGCACGGGGCGACCTGCAGCCACAGCACAGGCCTGAGCTTCGCGCTCCCTGCCGGGACGGGCAGGCCCCTGGCCGCCGCAATTCTGAATGCACGCCTTCTGGACTTAGCGCTACAAGGATGGTTTAAAAAAAAAAAGACCAAATGTGAAGACGTCAGGAGAGAACAGACGCAGACACAGGGTCGCCACAGATCCCGGGACAAACATGCAGAGTCTTTACACCACTGTGAGGGACACGCTGGCAGAAAACAGGTGGAGAAATAAACAACCAGAGACTTCCTAAAGAGAGTGAGAATCTCTGAAAAAGGATGAATACCGCTGGGCTCCCACACCGACACCGCGCAGACGGGCCTTCGGGAGGAACGCGGTCACCAACACCCACATGTGCGGCCCTGCCCGAGCTTCCTCCTCACGGGGTTCAGCGTCTGTGCTGCTGAGGGACCCAAGAAAACCCACCGTCCTTCTGGCTTGAACTGTAAGGAGCTGGGACGGCCAGGGCCCCCGAGAGCACAGGGGGACCCCACGCCTGCACAGGAGGCCTGCCCACATCAGGCAAGGTGGTGACCGCTGGCCACCGGAAGGCCATCGTCCCCACAGCAAACCTCCCGGAGCCACGATCCGCTCCAAAACCACAAGCCCCACAAAGAACCAGGAAGAAGGACGCACTGTCCAGGGTACACGAGTGACCCCGGGCTGGGCCCCGACTGTCGTCAGCGACGGACACAGACCCCGACGGGTGCAGCCCCCCAGCCTGCGTCCCGCAGGGATACGGAAGTGCAGGGGTTGGGGCTCTGCTGTCACAGGCTACCAGGCAGCTGTCAGGGCAGACTCTGCGAGGACTCGGGGGCGCCCCTCAAGGGCCCCCCACACTCCCACTGAGGAGCCCTGCCCGCGTCCACAAGGACACGCCAAGGCCATCAGGGCCCCAGGCGGTCGTGTCCCCAGCACCATCTGGGACTGAACAGAAGGAAGGAAAGCAAGCCAGTGAGGGGACAGGACATCCTGACGGAGGAAAAGGCGGGAAGGCCGGCAGACACAGAACGTGGGGAAAAGCCCCAGACGGGGACGGAATGGAACGAGAATACGGAATTCGAGCTTTCTCAGGAGACCCTGCTGGCAGAGCAGAGGTTGCACAGGGAAGAGCCAGTGAACGTGAACGTAAACAGAATTTACACAACTGAAGAAGAGGGAAAAAATGAGCAGAGCCCCAGGGCTGGCGGGCAAGGGCAGGCCCCACAGGGGGACGGGGTGCCCGGGATGAGGTGGGGCCAAGAAAATTCGAAGAAACGTGGCCAAAAACTTTGCCACGTATGGAAGAACACGAGCATTTCTTTTTTTTCTCTTTCGAGGCTTCACATTAAGCTCAGCTTCCGTTCCATGGTCGCACAAGAACGACCCGCCCGACGGAACACCTTACCCCACGGAGCCTCTCGGCACCACGCCCATCACAGCGTGTTCGGAACGAGACACAGAAGCCGAAAGAGCAGCTCGGAGCTCCTCCAGTGAGAGGGTAACTGGGTCTGCTATTTACAGTAAATTGAAATCTTGGAAAGACGACAGCTGCCAACATAAGGACAAAGAAATGACATGGAGGCAAACCTCGCACCGCGGGCACAGCCTCGTCATGGCTCGGGCTACAGTGAACAGCCTGGGGCGTCCTCGCGAGAAGGTTTCTCTTGAGACTGAGATCTGGGCACCTGGTCTCCCATCAGAAGGGGCCACAGTTCACTGTGCTGCTGAATCCCCAGAGAAGTACCCATTTCCTCCTCCTCCAAAGTGGACTCACCCCCTCCTTGCCCTGAACGGCCACACTGGGGCCTTTGGTTGCCTGAAGTCTCTAGAAGAACTAGAAAGCCAACCACAGGGGCTGGGACGAGGGAGTGACAAGTGTCTGTGTTTTAGAATTTAGTATTTTTCAGAGAAGAGTGGAACGCAACCACGAGCCAGGCCAAGGATGCTCTGCTGTCCTGAGAACACCAGCCCAGGGAGGGCAGCACGGCTCAAGGACCACGAGTGAGAGACCGCCTGCCGCCTTACCACGCGCCCACGTCCCCACGGCTGTCGGTGGTGTAGTCGCGCAGACAGCCCAGCAGCGTGCGATAAACCTGGGAGACGTTCTCTTCACACACCACCTCGTCTGGGGCCCCTCCTGCTCTCACGCCAACCGTCTGGCAAACCCTGAAATTATTAAAAATGCGTGAAATATGGCAAGTGTCTGTGACCCGCATCTTTCCCGTCATCTTGGCCAGGTGGGATACGCTGGAAGAGGTCAACGATCTCAGGGACAGATTCGGAATTCCAGAGTTGCTTCCACGCTGACACATGCCGAATGATGCTTTTTCCCAAAATCACATTTCCCAGCGTCTGCAGCTTCAAACGTGTGCAGGAGGCCACCTGTGCTGGCCCTTCCCGCCCTCCGTCCTGGCAGAAAGGGGTGGTGTGACCACAGAGCAGAAGAGGAGGCGGGGGGAGGGGGGACAGAGAAAGGAAAGCATGTCCTGGCGTGCATGCTGTGTATGGCCGACACCGCAGGTCACTCCACACGCAGCTCCAGGCTTGAGCCAAGGTTCACGCCCCAGTTCTCAAGCTGGGCTGCTGCTCCTAAACCAAGGAGTCTGATAGTCACTAGAGCAACAACGGATAAGGTGTCAAGGAGTCTCTGAGTTGGAAATATTGACAACCCTCTGAAAAGGAAGAAACGAGAAAATAAAATGTTACACTTGCTTCAAAGTAGATTCCTCACGTGAGGCTGCACTCTGGCCCACACGGACAGGGGCCACCCTCAGTGCTTGGTCGCTGGCCCCTGGGAGAGCAAGGGCTGGGGGACAGCTCGGAGACTCACCTCGAGATCGCCTTCAAAGCATCCCTCCTGGACTCGGCAAAGCTCACGTCCTCCGGACAAATGACAGTCACGGCCCCCAGGCCAGCCAGCACCTGCAAGGCAGTAATGTGTCCTCCACAGAACAGGTACCTGGCGGGGGGACATGTGGCCGGGGTACCTGCTGCCCCCAGGCCATCTCCACGGGGCATCCCAACACCAGCTGCCCCCTTTCTGTCCCATGGCCCAGAGCTGGAAACTGTGACAAGTCATCAGCCGACTCCAGGGTCTCGACCTGGCTGCTTCCAGGGCCACTCGGTCCTCGGAGTCGCATGTTCCAAGTGGATAAGCCGCACGGCTGAGTTTTAGGCAGTCTATCCAGTGCCTCTGACCCCGGGATGTCCCGGGCAGGAGGAAGGGGACACAACACGGCCGTCTGAAGGCAGGGGCAGGTTTCCACAGAGGCAGCGACAGCTTCCCTCTGTCAGACTAGCACTCAGCCCCGCCACGTCCCTCCTGTCACGTGAGAGTGCCCGCCAGGCACCCTCAAGAGCACCCCATCCCCTTCCTCATGGCCACACACCCAGACGGGCGTGGACGCACAGTCTGACCCCTCCGGAGCCCTCCCCTCAGGGCTCCACGCAACGCCCTGACCCAACAGGCCATCTCCCCGGACGGGGGCACGTCACCTGCTGCAGCCTGCCTCTCAGGAGGAAGCGCGGGAGGGCGCCCAGGGCCAGCGAGAAGCCGCAGCGAGCCATCTCCTCCGGGCTCCGCAGGTCCGCGAGGCACTGCCGCATCAGCTCCCCTGCAAGGATGCGAAGCAGGGCCGCTGCCTCCCTGCCGCCCGCCGTGCCGCCACCACTCGGGAGAGCCAGCGGACGGGCCGCAGGGGAGGCGGCGCGCCGGCCCCCGAAGCACGCGTGTCTCCCGAGGGGCTCCGATCCGAACGGCGTCGGCGTCCTCCCGGGGGCTGGGGTTTCCAGAGGCAGTGGGAACAGGGACTTCACAC
>LNAC01000409.1:237880-249680 GCA_002007465.1 Ailurus styani
CCCCCCCCCCGGGAGCAGCAACACCCCCCAGGACGCACCCCCACGATGCCCGAGCGTCACCCCTTCTAGGCAGGCCCCTGGAACAGAGAGCAGGGCGGAAAAGCGGGAGGGGCAGGAGGGCAGCCCGCGCCACAGCCCCCACCACAGACCACAAGCCACAGCAATCCTCCTGGGGGACCAAAGCAATAAGGGTTTTTTCTTTCAGCTTTGCACAGAACAAAGCACTTTCTCCGTGCCGTGATCGCGCTGGCACGGATGAGCGGTGGCTGCGGCCGGTGAACGAGGGGGGGAAGGCCGCCTCTCCTCGGGTCTTTCCGAATACCACCACCAGGGAGCAGCGAGAAGAGGCAGGGATCCCCTGCTCCCCCGCTTATCACGGTGGGCCGGGCGCGGGCGCCGGCCGAGGGCACAGGCCCGGCACTAGGCGCCGCCCGGGCCCGGCAGGTGCTGCGGCACTGGAGGGCGCCTGGCCGGCAAGCGAGGAAGAACCTGCGGAAGCCGCGCTGCTTCTGCTGGTCACGTCCATGTGGAGACGCCGCTGTCCAGAGCCGCCGGGAGCGACCTGGGCCGCCGCGAGGAAGCCGAGGCTGCTCCCCGCTGGCCCGGGAGGCAGCAGGCACACGACAGCGGCCCGGCCTCCCAGGGCCCCGCGCCGCCAGGAAAGAGCAGCGCCTGGGCGGAGCCGTCGTGCGAGCCCAGCGGCGGGACCGGGCGTCCGGGGGACTTGCTCAGCGGCTCTGCGCCGGGGCCGCGCGGCTCCGGGCCAGACGGCTCACAGGGACCCGCTCTCGGGCCGGGGGGTCGCCCTCTGGGGCTCACACGGGACACGCTGCTGCAGGCCGGCCAGCAGGCACGACGGCGTCTGGGAGGTCGACGGAGGCCCTGCCTCCCGGCCCGGGGCTGCGGGCCTGCTCCCACGCCCGCCGCAGGGACCTCAGCACCCCTGCCGCGAGGGCCGCTCAGCGCTCCGGGCACACGGTCGCCGCAGCCCGCCGGGGAGGCCGAGGAGGCCCTGCGGGGCATCGGGAGCAGGGAGGACACAAGCCTCCGGTCCTCGCGACAGGCCGTCGCTGGTAGGACTGGACTTAGAAACTCGGGTTTCCTCGGAAGAAGCCTCCGGGAGACCTGGGCCTCGTGACAAGGCGCTGGGCACGTGAGGGGCCCCCCACCCGGGCCTCCTCTAGGACTGAGAGCCTGGGCGCCTCTCGCACAACGGACTCAGGTCAGCAAGGAGCCCCGTTCAGCCTTCCCGCTGCTCCCGCCTGTCCGAGTCCCTCCCCCCGCACCCCAGCGGCCTCTCTGCCCTTCGCGGCTCCCCTGCCCCGGGTCCGCAGCGAGCGGCTTCCTCCCTCCTCCCGGACCGGCACCGACGCGGCGTGCGGCGGCGGCATCCTCTGGTCTCTCGCCGTGTCGCCGCCCCACCCCTGCAGCCGTGGGGGTGCGCCCGCCGCTTCTCAGGCCACGCGTGCCTGCCAAGGTCACCTGTGCCCCTGAGCACAGCCAAGCTGCGGGGGCGCAGACTCGCATGTTGATGCTGCTGCTTTTCAGACGGATCCCAGGAGCCCGTGACTTCTAACCGCTTGCAGGCCAGGCGAGTGCTGTCCCGTGTGCTGACTCGGAGACGCGGGGCAATCCGAGGGGCACAGCTCCCCGCCGGGCCACCAGAGCAATCAAGACCTCTGCTGTGACCAGCTGTGACCCCGAGGTCCTGCCCACAGGCCCTCACTGTGCCCTCGGCTCCTCAGGGCCTACTGTGCCTGTCCTACCCAGGCCCTAGCCCACACACTTCCTCCTCGCTGCCCGAGGGACCACCCCGTCCTCAAGGAGCCCAGCACACGTCAGCCTGGTGGCTGCTTGGGACCCCCGGCGCCCTCCCTCCCACTGGCCAGGACTGTCCCCTTCTCTGGGGCAGCACTCACGGTATGCCAGCCCCACACAGAGTCCCCACTGCCGTCGGGGGCCGCGCACAGAGGTCAGAGCAGCACGAGTGCTATGCACAGCTCGGCGGGTCTGAGGCCTGCAGACCAGCTCTGCGGCCGGAGCACAGGGAGCACAGGAAGCTCATCGAGACCCTCTGTGGCCACTCAGGGATTTGCACATGATCGCTGCTCGGTAGCACAACCGAGAATCCCAAACGAGGAATGAAGCAGAAGCGGGAAACCAGCACTTCTTTGTGAAGAAAAGGGTTTGGGGCAAATGAGAGCAGCACAGCATGCTGCAACCCCCTTCCTAGGCCAGGTGGCTGCTGGCAGGCGTAGACGGCCCCGCAGGGGTGGGGAGGGGAAGGAACAGTCCTGAGGGCGCCAACCGGGCAGGGCAGGGCACATGGAAGGAAGGACACACAAGGAACAGTGAGAACCAGTGCAGTGGGTTGTTCCAGAAGCAAAGGGACAAGAATTCCAGGAAGAAAAGGAACCACCAAGCACCCATCCCGAAGGGTCGGGTCCAGAGGTCAGGCCAGGGGGCTGCACAGAGCACTCAGGGAGCCTGGGAGGGACATAGGACGGGCAGGGCCGCCCCTCCCAGCAGCCCAGCCCTGGCCACGTGCCCACGAGGGGCTTGCCCTCAGAGCCTGCAGGCCCGCCCAGAACGCTCCGCTCCCCGGTGAGGGGCTCCCCCACATCCGGGCCCACCGCCTGCGCACAGCCAGGCGCCTGACGACGACCCCCAGACGAGTGGAGGAGCGCGGGGGTTTCTCGTGGGTTTAGCTGGGAAGGCTCCAGGGAGACTCGCTGCTCACTCACCGGCATCATCTGAGTCCCCTGTGAACATTCGAATACAAGCTGAAAAACTACCCTGTGCCATACAGTGACACACATCCACTGCACCAAAGAGGGAAAGACAAATCACACCTCCGTTCACCCAGCCCAGCCCAGCCGACCTGGTGGCTACCAAAATACATCGAAACACATGGGAGCCGAATGATCCCGCAGCGAACAGGCGTGGAGGCGCGGGCGGGTCAGCGGCCGTGTGGGCTATGGTGTGCGGCCACGCGTGCCGCACCAGAAACTCCGGCCCCGAGGACCACGAGCACCACGCAGTCGAGACAGTGAGGCAAACGCCCTTAGGACTTTGTCACGTGCAAGCCCACGCCCCCGACCTACCTGCTTGTCTCATGAGTTCTCCTCCTAGACCCCTGAAAATTAATGAAAACATTCAGAGTTAGAATCTTTCTTAGACATCACAACATAAAATATCCTCACTAAGTGAGAGATGTAACCGCGGGCTCTAAACAGTGAAACGCTGCCCAGCCACATTCCTTACTGCCGGGGAACTCTGCCTTTACGTAAGAAAACGGAAAAGGTGCTGTGACGGTCCTCCAGATGAGGTCATTCTGATGCTCGGGTTTACTGGGCATGATAACCCTCACTGCTGTTATCCACACTGTACAGTCACACAGCACCCACTCCAGATCCCACTCAACTGTTACTCTGTAAGAACAAGGGACACCGGAAGTTACCACCATCCAGCCCGAGGAAGCAATCCACTCCTGTCCATTAGAGAAGAAACAGGACTCTCTCTTCTGCCTTAAGCAATTCAGAAACTGGATGAGATCTAGGAAAGGAAGGCTCCCGATGCGGACAACACTCTGGTGGGGGGAGGGAAGCAGGCTCGCCACAGGCACTCTTAGGCTCAGGTGGGGGGGGCGGGGGCGGGGCCAGGGAGCCAAGCCCGGGGTCACCTGCCCGCTGAGTCCAGGAGAAATTTATTTTTTTTTTTTAAAGATTTTATTTATTCATTTGACACAGAGAGAGAGATTACAAGTAGGCAGAGAGGCAGGCAGAGAGAGAGGAGAGAGGAGGAAGCAGGCTCCCTGCTGAGCAGAGAGCCCGATGTGGGCCTCGATCCCAGGACCCTGGGATCATGACCTGAGCCGAAGGCAGCGGCTTTAACCCACTGAGCCACCCAGGCGCCCTGAGTCCAGGAGAAATTTAAACCAAATTTAAAAACAGCACAGATGGGGGCGCCTGGGTGACTATCGTTAAGCGTCTGCCTTTGGCTCAGGTCCTGATCCCAGGATCCTGGGTTAGAGCCCCACATCGGGCTCCCTACTCAGTGGGGAGCCTAATTCTCCCTCTTCCTACTCCTGCTTCCTACTTCTGTTCCCTCTCTCACTGTGTCTCTCTGTCAAATAAATAAAATATATTTTTTTAAAGATTTTATTTATTTGACAGAAAGATGGTGAGAACAGGAACACAAGCAGGGGGATTGGGAGAGGGAGAACCAGGTTTCCCGTCTGCAGGGAACCCAATGCAGGGCTCGATCCCAGGACCCTGGGATCACGACCTGAGCCGAAGGCAGCCACTTAATGACTGAGCCACCCAGGCAACCAATAAGTAAAATCTTAAAAAAAAAAACAACAACCAACACAGATGTATTTAGAATTGGTAAGCTGCTCATGGACACCACCCTACGCCATCGGCTATCAGACAACGCTGGTGCACTAGGCCATTCCTTGTCCAGAGGTGTCTGCTTGAGGCTCCCTGTCCACTCTGGACCATGGTTTATCAGTCCAGGGGGCTGAAGCATTTCACTGGAAAGAAATGAGCATGTTCTCTACTTGCAGGTGAGTTGCTCCTCTGTCGTTAGGACAGGTGGAAAGCCAGCATGGACGGCGTCGGTGGAAGAGTGGGGAGCCCCGAGGGAGCTCCCCAGGGTGTCTCCCCTCCTCAGCGGCCATCAAGGAAAGCATGAAGCTGGAGCAGTCGTGTCGACGCTGGACGGCACAGCCATGCCACCTTCCTTCCCTGGGATCCAGCCACACTGAGAGGCTGCTGTCTGTCAAGGTGCACACAAGTCTCCACCAGGTACTTCCGGTGAAACGTTCACGAACCAGTGGGGAAGAAAGCAGGACCCTGTGAGCCAGTCAGGAGGTGGGCATCGTCTGCAGGGCAAGCCTAACACCCTGCCCCAACCAGAGTGGAAGGACAGGCAAGTGGGACGGCACTATGGAGGCCTCCCAAGACCTCGGACACATCTCTGCACCAACCACGGGGCCCGTGGAGCCGCGCAAGGTCCCGACACAGGCCCAGGCATGTACCACAGGTGCGCACAGGACGTGGACGAGCCTCACTCACACTTAGGCACTGGCTCACACGGGGCTGTCTGTGGTGGGGGGGTGTGTCTGTGCAACTGAGCCATGGACAGAGCTGTCCAGAAAGGGGGATTCTGAAAGAAGACAGGGACACAGAAGACCAACTTTAACTTAGAACAGCTGCCGAATCAGCAGAGGACAATGCTAGCTAGCGCCTGGCCAGGGCTCAGACCAGGACCACTGCCTCTCGGCCCCCCTTCCAGGGCTTCTCGTGCTGAGGGACTTCTTTCAGATCTACTCAGACGACCCGAGTAGGTCTGAGACCCTGGCCAGGGTCTGAGCAGGCCGTGTGCTTTCAGGGAGAGATGAAAAGGTGAACACGTCGACAACAATGGAGAACAGGCCATGTTCACCACCCTGCACGGTTACGTTAAAAATCCACTAAGAAAAATGAAAAGGCAAGCTCCAGCCTCAGAGAAATTTCTGGGTGATCAAGTCTCACATCTAGACTACGTGGAGTGCTGACAGCTCGGTGAGAAGACAGACCGTGACTTTTTTAATAAGCCAAAGATGTGAACAATCCCCTCACAGAAGAAAACAGAAGTCCCGCCACACAGGAGAAGATGCCAAGGTCACTAGCCCACAGGGAGCTGCGACTCAGGGCCATGCTGGGCGGCCTCTGCTCACCCGCAGGGTGAGGTCAGGGAACGCTCCCGACACTGCTGGTGGAAGCAAAGGGACACAGCCCTCCGGACAAGTCTGTCAGGGCCTTAAAAATACCCCCAGGGATTGAGCCAACAAAAGTGGAAACACATGTCCACACCAGCACCTGACCACCAACGTTCACAGCCCAAGTCGCCAAAAGCTGGAACAACCCACACCCCCTGACCTGGTGGGCAGACAGATGCGCCAACACACAGGGATACAAAGACAACGCCGCGGTGCCCACCACAGCACGGGCGAACCCCCACCACCTCACGCTAAGTGAGAGCAGCCGACCGCAAGGACGTCCCAGAGGGACCCCACCTGCACGACACCCCAAGAAGCAGCACTACAGAGAAAGAGCTCAGGCGGGGCCGCCGGGCTGGGGACCGCTGCGAGGGGCGCGAGGGAAGCGTCAGGGAACCGCCAGCTGCGCGGCGTGGGGCGCAGCCACACGGCCACCTGGCACGACCAGCGCCCATCAGACCACACACGTACACAGCAAACTTGTGACAGGATACGAAAACCTCAAGAAAGCTTAAAAACACCAACGGGGCTAGTTCAACCTTCACATCTTCTGAGTGTGATGCCCCTTCAAACAGAGTAACACAGGCCAGGTCTCCGTGGGGGTGACTGGACAGAAGCCCTAACAGGCCAGTCCAACCTTCACTGACAGAAGATTTTTTTCTTTAAGACACAAAACCCAAGAACGTGGAGCTTGTGAAGCTTACCTGTATAACTGACGATCGTAAAGCTAAAATGGAAAAATGAAAGTTAGTTATTCAAGTTAATTGGTTTTTTAAATGACACAGTAGGTACAGAGCACTGGACAGGAGTGATGAGGACACAGCAGGAGCAAGTGTTTCTCGGGCTGGGTTCCTCAGAGAGGTGAGAGCGGGGTCCTCGCGACAGAGCCCCCTCTCTACTCCCAGCAAGCCCGTCGCAACAGCCTGCTTTCCGGTGTCCAAGAAGGCACCGGAAGGGGAAGGGGAAAGCCAAGGCACAGAGAGGGAAGCCAGGAGCGACCTGTGTCCTAATTCCTGGGTCCCCAGACAGCCCCCTGGGCAGTCGAGACCACCAGCACCCGTCACCCCAAGATGGCACTGAGCTTAGCCAACACCTTCTTCGTGTCCCCCAGAAACTCAAAGGGCAGACTCAGCTGCTTCCTGCACTCCACAAAGGACCCCTAGCTCAGGGGATGCCCCGCCGGCCGCCCCATCTGCATGCTCCACCTCAGGAACGCCGCCACACCCCACTGAATGGATTCGCCAAAGTCATCAAGTCAGTAGCATACACAGGATGAAGATCTAGTATCAAAATGGCGTATTCTATGTACAGAGATAAATCTTCAAGAACACAGAACTCCATTCGGAACAACAAACGTTCAACCCATCTAAGTCCTCACGAGTGACTCTGATGTTATCTGGTGCCATTAGGCCTGGAGTTCACACTTCGCCTCTTCCGAATCGCAGAGCTTTGGAAAATCTCAAAAACCCACACAAATGGACACACTCCCCCCTACCCTGAGCTGCGCGGACAGACCCTGGGTGTGATTTCAGACTGCAGTCCCGCCGTGGAGACACAGGTGGGAGTCAAAGCCATCACGCTCATTCTATGTGCCGCCCCGAGAACAGGCCACGTCCGTGACCGAGGCATGGAACATGCCCGAGTCGCTGGGCTCCCAGGGGACAAGTGCAGCCAGGCGGCACAGAAAGATGAGCCCCAGAGAGGAGAGGCCTCGTCAGCTGCACGGCCCCAATGGGTGGCAGGAGGGGAGCATGTGCGCCTGCCCCAGGAGGCCCCTCCCACCCCACACGAGCCACCAGGGGGGCCAGAGAAGAGACCTGCTTCTGAGCACCAGGCCCCAGGACTGATCTCAGCAGGATCTGTCCTGTCCTCACACTCTGGGGCTTCCATCAGAGCTGAGGAGGGGGCACAGAGCTCGTAAGGGTAGGGGCCAGTCCAGGCACCAGGAGACCTGCAGAAAGGGACCCTCTGGCGGGCTGCACACAAACCTGCGGGTGAATCTGCTTCAGGCCCTGCACGGCCGCTTCATCCAGGTAGTCTGCGACGGGCCTGCGGGGGTTCAAGTACAACACAGCTGAGATCCCGAGGGCGACAAGCACCAAGGGAGCCTCGGGCTCGAAAAGGTCTGCACTTCGTTCAGGTGCCCAGCCAGCTCCCCCAAACACCTGGAAAGGCTAATCCCCTAAAGCAGCATCTCCTCAAGGAGGGTGGGGGTAAGGACCTTCCCGTGCAGCCGTGAGCAGTGCAGCAGCTTGCTGACGACGACACAGCCCTGGAATGGGGACAAGAGGGGCCCTTGCTGGAGAGCCAGGACACTCAGGACCACAGAGCAGCCCGTGTGACTGTCCGATGAGGAGCCGAGGGCCATGTGACCAGACGAGCTCACACAGCGGCTCACTGCCACCCTGGAAAGGCACAAGTGGCCCTCAGCCTGTGTCCGGGAACCTGATCTCGGGAGGCCTCCCATCCTTCCCTAACTGTGAAAGGGGACTCTCTGTGCCTAGACTGTTGGTACAAACCAGGTGCCTTATGTCTGGGATGGGGGTCCATACCAGCCAGAGGCCGCCCACATCCCAGCCCCCAAGAAAAGCCCGGGCACTGGTGTCTCTGACCTGCCCTGCTGGAAGCTTCCCCAGGCTGTCAGGCCCTGGTGCGTCCCGGGCCACTGCGCTGGCAGGACTCTGGCTCTCATCTGGTCTCTGCTCAGCCACAGAGGGCACTGCCATCCACACCAAGTCCTCAGCCCGGCCCACAGGTGCCATTCCACGCCCGCCCGAACGTCCCTAAGCTCCTCGACAGTGTGCCTCTAGGCCGTGAAGCACAAGGGGGTGAACTGGACCAAAGCTCCTGGGCTTGTCGCCAGCACCCTGCCTCACTTGGCCCCCAGGAATCATCCAGAGGGATCTGATAGGGTTAAAACACAGTGCTCCTCAGACTGTAATCCAAAATCCAGGTTACAGACACTGCAGTGTGTTGTCAGCTTTTCCTTTTGTGGAAAATCTGGCTGGAAAGGAAGTAGAAACCCAGATGGTAGCCCTACAAACTTACAAAACATAGCACGTTTGGGGCCGCTCCAATGGCCCGACACCACGTGCAACCCCATTCTTTGTTACAAATCTGCCAGCTTAAAAAGTTCTCAGTGGAAATATTACCACTTATGTTCTCTGGTATTCCAAATTATAAAAAGTAATAATGAGCAAAGAATACTAACAGCGACCTGACGCCGGAGGCCACCAGTGGCCGCAGCTGGCCAGGAGCTCTGCGCTCCCGCTGGAGAGGCGGCCCACCAACGGGCACGGCTCGTCAGAGGAGAGAGACGCTAAAACACTTCGTCAGATAAAACAGGAATCTGACAACTCCGCGACACCGTCCCAAATAAACAGACGTGAAAGTGGATGGGGGTTCCCACCTCATGACCACGGCGGTTCCATGGGACCGCGGCGCTTCTCCTACCTGTGCTCTTGGACCGCGAGTCGGTACAGGCCGCGGGCGACCTCCGCACAGGCCAACACAGCCCCGTGCCGCGTGTGCAGGTCCAGACTCTGCGTCATCGACAGCAGACGGGGGAGAACTGCAAAGGACGGGCCAGACGACACATCAGTGAGTACACGGAGGGTGACGTGTCAGACTCACAGACTCAGGATGAGGGGGGAGACGCGCCCATGGAAAGTGACCTCTCTAAGGGCCATGAACACAACACCCAGGACTTAGCCGGGGTCAACATGCCAAACTCTCCCAGGGAAGTAAGCAGAATGGGACAGGGCAGGGGGGCGGGGTGCAGGCCAGGGGGAGCTTCCCAATCCCCAGGTCCCTGAGACAAAGGGCAGTGACACAGAGTGGAGAGAGAGGACCGGGTCTCTGCTGTGGCTAAATGGCCGGCGGCTGCTCTGCCCTGGACACAGAGCAGGACAGAGGCGAGTGGCAGGGCCCTACGGCTGTGCTGGGTGCACCGCAGCACAGAGCCTGCCGCCCCTGCTCAGGCCAAAGGAAGCATCCACGACTGCGGCGCTCTGGGAACAGAGAGCGGAGTCACAAAACCCTGAGGAGCCACGTCCACACCCCCTCTGCCCCACCGACCTGGGAGACCATGTCCCTCTGAGCCTCCACCTCCCTGAACACCCAGAGCCACTGCTGCAGGGGCTGCAGAAGGAGAAGGCGTCCAAGCTGGCGGCTCCCCACAGGCCCTCCGACAGGGCAGCCGCCACGGCCAGAGCTCAAGAAGCAGGGCCATCCCTTATCCTGGTAATGCTCTCCAACTGGGAAGAAAGGACGAGCGCCCCTTCACTCAGGCCATGAAGATCACCGATCGTAGGTAAGTAAGAGGCTCCTGACATCACACTGCAGGAACAGACCATGGAGCTGAAGGCCTTTAGGAACTAATGGCCCAGAGTGTGCGAGAGGCACACATAAGTAAAATCGGTAGCTCCAAATGAAGAGCCGCAACGTGACCACCAGTCACCCTAGTAACAGCGAGAATAAGCATAATTTAAAGCAATCTGAGGATGGTTCCCTACATTGAAACAAGATGCTTATTTATTCTGGAATATAGGCTCTTTCCTTAATGACAGCAGGGGTGATCACCCTGGACCTGCGGATCTCCTCTCCTGCAGAGCTGGGCAAACAGCACGGCTGGCTATTTCCACAACCAGGAAGAAGGAGGAAGTTCACTGTCTCATTTATTACACGGTGAATTACTTCACTAACAACAACAGCATGGGGCGCCTGGATTAACCCAAACAAGTGGGTTAAGCCTCTGCCTTCGACTCAGGTCATGATCTCAGAAGACCTGAGCCCCACATCGGGCCCCACATCGGGCTCTCCGCTCAGCAGGGAGCCTGCTCCCCCCCACTCTCTCTGCCTGCCTATCTACCACTTGTGATCTCTCTGTTAAATAAATAAAAATCTTTAAAAAAAAACAACACGACAACAACAAAAAGCTACTTCTGAGATACACAAGATACGTAACAGAAGCCATCCGCTCCCTGCAGTTCGGAGCCTGCACCCAGGGCCCGCTCGCTGCCAACCCTCATGGCATTGTGTTCTGCCCCCGGCCAAGTGCAAACCAGTCCTTCACTCACACGCTTCTCAGTGAAGAGAGAAACACAACGTTACTCTCAGCCCTCCCAGCCCAGACCCCAGCACAGCGGCCCGTCCCACCCTCTGCTGTGTGCACGGCGGATGCGCGAGTGTGGCACCAGCAGGATGGCGGGGCACACCTACCGTGAGTGGCGCTGTACACGGGAGCTCGCTGGGCCAGGTTATGCAGAGCCTTCGCAGACAGCTCTCTGATGACCCTGCGGGAGAGGGATGGAGACAGATGTCAATTCCTTCCTTCTGATGATTCGAGCTTTGCTCCACTCATGAAGAGAGAGCACAGACGGAACACAGGAGTGTCAACGGCCCACTGACTCAAAACCACCAGTAAATATAAACACATACGAAAAATAAGCACTTGTGATTGTAACAAACAAGGACAAACAAATTCACCAAACAGAGGGCCTGAGCCAGGCCTGTACGGGGCACCGCCTCCCTCTCTGGGTGTCTCCAACCTCCCAGACCCCAGGGGATTCAGAAGACAGGCATACTGGGCACAGCCACGTGAAACCCGCCCTGGAAGACCACAAGCGTTGCACAGAAGGGAACGTCGCGTGGCTCAAGCCAATGATCACCATAACAACAATGCTTTGGGTGACAACAGGACGACACGAAACAGGATAAAAACATGAAAGTGGAAACAAACATGAGAAAGAGGGCTATCTGTATTTTGATGATTAAATGTCTCATATACATCAGCACTGAGTGAACACGGAAACATGAAAACAGGGTGACCCCCACACCCAGGCAGGACCACCCCTCCTAGGCCCCCAGGTCTGGCTTAGGGGGTCCACTTCTGACAGCAAACCATGAATTCTTGGAGGCAGGGATGCCTCAGGCACCAAGAAACTCAACACCGCACACCCACGACCACCGTGCCCAACACTAACCACTTGGTAACTAACACCAGCCAAGCAGTGCTGCACTCCCCCCCCCCCCCAA
>LNAC01000409.1:249984-284886 GCA_002007465.1 Ailurus styani
AAAAAAAAAAAAAAAGAATGAGTGATTAATGGGTCTCTGAGCAGAGAACCATTTATTTCAGTAGGAAAAAGTCCCAAGGAGGCAAAAAGGGCGGCCACCCCAGCAGACAAGGTTACATGCGTCCTGCCCAGTTAGCGCCACTTCGAGCATAACCACCTTCTCTACCTAAAACCATTGTGTTTACTGCCTGAACAGAAGACCTAAAACTACAAAACTCCAAAGAAAAGAGCGGAAAATCTTCGTGACGTTAAATCTAACATTGGCTTCTTGGATATGACACTAAAAGCACAGGCATCGAAAGTAAAAATGGGTAAACAACAGATAAATAAGCCTGCATTAAAATGTATAACTTCTGTTTATCAAAGGACATAGGCAACAGAATAATAAGGCAACCTACAGGATGGGAGAAAATACTTGCAAATCATGTACCTGATAATTGATTAACATCAGAATACATGAAAAACCTCTACAACTCAACAACAAAAACAAGTAACTGGATTAAAAAACGGGCAAAGGAGTTGAGTCGATTCCCTGAAGACAACGCACAAATAGCTACCTCACACCTGAGAAGGTGCTTGCCGCCAACATGCGTCAGGAAAACGCAAGTCAAAGCCACGATGAGCCGCCTCACATCCGCTAAGACGGCCGCCGTCGAGGCAACAGAAGCCAAGGAGCCGTGAGCATGTGGCGGGTGGAAATGTAAGGTGGCACAGCCTTTAGGAAAACCAGTAGGGTTCTGGGGGCTCCGCGAAACATTAAAAATCGGGTTACCACAGGATCCCGTAATTCCACTCCTGGGCATTTACCTAGAAGAGCTGGAAGTGGGGTCTCGAGGCAAGATCCGCACAGCCACACTCACAGCAGCATTCTGGACCAGCCAAGAGGCGGAAGCAGCCCCGGGCCACCAGCACACAAACGGGCAAAGAAAAGGCAGTCAATACACACAATGGAGCGTTACTCAGCCCTGTCACCTGCTACGGCATGGACACACATTAAGGAGACTATGGTCAGTGCGATCAGCCAGTCACAGAAGGACAAATACTGTACAGTTCCACTTACATCGGGACCCTGGAGGAATCGAATTCTTAGGGACAGAACGTAGCACGATGGGTGCCAGGGCTGAGGGGGGGCTGACGAGGACGAGTCCCTGTTCAATGGCGACAGAGTTTCAGGTTTTCAAGATGGAGAAGTTGCGGAGGTCAAGGATAGTATCGTGTGTACAACAAGGAAATGTACATAACACTACTGACCCGTACACAAAAAGTGGTTAAGATGGTAAATGTTATGTATATTTGCCCATGATCAAAAAAATTTTTATTTATCTTGATATGTAAATTATTTTGGATGTCAGAAAACTTTCGAAAAGAAACCCAAGAGAATGGACCAATACCTCTTAAAAATGATACTACTGAAGGTAAAACAGAATCCCTGTACGAGTCAAGGCACACTACGCAACGGTGTCTGTGAAGAATTCTGCAAGGGGCTCCCCATTTCCCGTGAGCAAGCCATGTGCTAACCAGAGAACAAAGTCCCTGTTTGTGAACTTGGAGCTGCTATCTCCTCACTGACAGAATCCAGACCAAAGACAGACGCAGAAACATCTCCACCTCTAAAGAATCATAAAATAACAAAGCCACACATGCTTTATGAAGCCCAACGTGCTAGAAAGTGTTAGCTGATGTTTTCCTGAGGGTCTCCAAACCTGACAGAAAGTAGGACCAGACAACACTCCCCTCCGTGCTCTGGCACACACACTCTGAAAACTTTCTGGTCTTCAGACCTTATTCTAAAAAGAAAATGTCCACAAAGAATCTTTTTTTTTTTTTAATTAAATGAACAAAACGAAAGCTATGAGAAAAAAATAGAAAACAAATAGCAAGATGACAGGCAGAAAGTGAACGTGCTGACAATCACATTAAACGCAGGGACTAACGGCCTCACACAAAAGGCAGACTTCGTCAGAATGGGTACAAAAAAAGCAAGACCCTAAACACACGCACAAGCTGAGCAAAGGGCAGCAGGTGGGCAGCTTCTCCCAGGGCTCTACCCGGCCTTCTTTTGGTAAGGCCCCAAGCTAAGAATGGTTTTTACATCTTAAAAGGTCACATAAGGAAAAAAACAATAAAATAAATGGAACGGTGACCTAAAATATTTACTGTCTGGCCTTTAAAGAAAAGTATGCCGACCTTTATGCCATAATTGTAACAAACCACACTTCAAGAAAAGAAATCTAACAGGAAACAGAAGGACACGTTGTAATGATAAAGGGTCAATCCACTGGGAAGACAAAAATTATCAATGTAAATGCAGCCACCAAGAGAGGCCCACCCAAAATACGTGAAAGGTAAGTGTCAGAACCGAAGGACATGAACATTCTGACATCAGCTGGAGATTTCAACAGCTCGAGAGTTTAGTCCGACACCACAGGTAATAATACACGTGCAATTCTGGTCTTAAATACCCTACTGACTGATAGGCTAATTAAAGAATTTTTCACAGGTTCAGTGCAGAGAATTTTTGCAGTTAGGCCTCAAGTGTCAGAAACCAGCACAACTTGGGCACCTGGGTGGCTCAGTGGGTTCAAGCCTCTGCCTTCGGCTCAGGTTATGATCCCAGGGTCCTGGGATCTGAGGCCCGCGTCAGGCTCTCTGCTCAGTGGGGAGCCTGCCTCCTCCTCTCTCTCTGCCTGCCTCTCTGCCTACTTGTGATCTTTCTCTCTCTGTCAAATAAAAATTTAAAAAAAAATTTAAAAAGTAAGAAACTAGCACAACTCTCAGGAAGCTCGGCAGCCAGGAAACCGAGAGGAGGCCCCCTGGTGGGCAGCCCAAACCGACGCAAGCACCACCCAGAGGTGCTCCCGTTCCCAGCGGGCCGGCGCCGAGGACAGCCCCGCCTTCCTGCACGGGCGTCGGACACACATGGCGCTGGTCCTAGCAGAGGCTGGAACGCACTCCCCAGAGATCAGAAAGCGACACCCTCCCTAACGCTGAGGTTCTAGACGTCCCAGCTGCAGCCCTGAGCTCCTCACACCTGCAGGCACTTACTGCCTGTGAGCGGTCCTGTCCGCACCAGCAGCCACAGCACGCCCTCCGATGACGGAGCAATCTCGTCTTCCCAGAGGCGGAGACAGCAGCTGGCGGCACGGACCTGCTCCGTGCTCTGGATCGCCCAGGGAGCCCTCCCTCTGAAGGGACGGTGAGCGAGGAAACGCTGAGGCCCTGGGGCCGCCACGTAGTCAGGAGAAGCTGCCAAAGCCTGCTAGCTTCGAGGAGACAGCGGGGAAGACCGCCGGCCAGAGCAGCCACGCAGGCATCGCTGGAGGAAGGGGCCACGAGGCAGTGCTTGGGGGGGCTGCTCCTGGCCTCCATCACACGCCAACACGACAGTGTCCACATGGGGACACCGCACACCTGGCACACCGAAGGTCCCCAGGCCTAAAACTGGACAGGCCGCTAACCAGCATGTCAGGCGTGAAGACTGGAATGCCTATCACTTCTCAAAGTCATCTTAAAATATGAAATCTACAATGAGGAGAACTACTCAAGGCTTAGCTCAGTTTAACCTCGCCTCTGGGAAAAAAAAAAAAAGAATTCTTATTTGACAGATAATCTAATGAAATACATCGCCAATGAGACAAGCACAAAGACACGAAACTTACCCGTCCCAATGGTTGATCTTCATGGTCACCAGGTGGTCTATCATGGGCTGTGTGTACTCAGGAAAGCCGGCAATAAACATGCTGAAAAAGACCGTATCCAGAGGCAGTGAGGGTGGGAAGGAGCAGGAACTCCCGCACACCTGCTCGTGAGAGCTGAAACCGTACAGGCACCTTCATGAACAGTCTGGTAGTTCCTTCTAAAGTTAAATATACAGAAATCCCCTTGTAAGTATGCACCGAGGAGACTAAAGCTAAAGGCCCACATGAAGACTTGGAAATTAAAGCTCACAGCAGCTTCATCCATCAGAGCCACAGCCTCAAAAGAGCTTAAACATCAGGAACAGGTGAGCTAACAGGTACCTCCAGCCGCCACGGGACAGAGCCCACTCGCAACGCACAGCACGCACGACGCTCAGAACCAGCAGGCTGAGCGAAGAAGCCCGTTTCTGACTCCACTTACGTGCCGTTCTACAAATGGCATCACCACCCACAGCGGTGTCTCGATAAAGGTGCTGGTCACCCCAGCGCGCTCACTGCTCTCGCTCAACTGTGCCCCTCACTCCAGGAGAGCTGGCAAAGTGTAAATTATGCCTCAAAAATAAAAGCCAAGTCTAGTGAAAATACTGTAGGACGATTAAGAAAAAAAAATCTCCAAGTAGGACAGGCCTCTCTACTTACGACTCAAAACCCATTAAAGCAGATTGCTACATTCAAGCACATAACCAAAAAAGAAAAATGTCTGCCAGGAAAAACACACCATAAGCAAAGTCAAAAGATAAAAACAAACTCAAAAAAAAAAAAAATCAGCAACTGTTACCACAAATAAGAGACTTCTTTAAAATAAAGCTGTTCCAAATCCATAAAAAATAGCATCACCTCACAGGAAAATCCTCAAAGACAGTTTACGGAGAAGAAAATGGACACGGCTCATGTTCAGCCTCCTCTGGGAGACAGGAAGCAAGCCTGCGTCCATCTGTCCATCTGCCAAAGTCGGAGGCGAGGGGTTACAGCCACTGTCAGAAGGGTCTAGAGGCGTCTAGAAACACCTTCCAGGACAGCCTCTACGGACGGTGACTGGCATCGAACAGGAAACTGAAAACACAGAGCTCGAGCAACCCCACGTTCGTTAATTCATTCAGATATAACCACAGAGGTGAGAAACACCAGGAGCAAAAATACTCACTTCACATCACATATGACAGCAAAAGACGAGACAGAGGCCGAAGGCCAGGAAATTACACTCTCTGTCCACACAGAAGACACGGGATGCGGGGAGAAGGTTCTGCACGCGTGCTGCGCATTAGCACAGGGTGTGCACCTTCCGCCGTGGAGGACGGTGGACCCAAGCCGCCTCCTGATCTCCCACGGCTGGACGACATCCTCCGCTGACGAGCACACAGGCCGTGCCAACCTCACGCACGGGGCGCCACCCCTCAGCGTGTGCAGAAGGACAACACACCCATCGGTGTGACACAAACCGACCCTCTCTAGAAGACGACCCGAGGAACTGAGGACAACGAGGACCCCGGGATGGAACCAGGACACAAGAGCACCCCCAAAAGACCCACGCCCTTGCGTTTCCTACTCCAAAAACACACACTTATACACCCTGAACTGCTTACACATGCTGTCTGAACCCGCCACGCCATCCACACCCCCACCAGGACTGAGCTGTCAGCCACACGAGTTACGTGGTGGCTGAGAGACCAAGTGGGGGGCACAGAGGCCGAGAACGGGGAAATACACGGATGTTCCTGGGTCCTGGGTGGGCACACGTGTGCACATGCACGGGGTGAACACGGGTGCTGTGTGGACATGCGTGTGCTACAAGGCGGCAGACTGAAGGGGTGTTTGCTCTGAATGTGAAAGAAAGAAACGCAGAGGGTTCCCCAGAGGTGAGACTGATGAAACAGATAAAGTCAGAAGGAGAAACAGAAAAACCAGGACAGTGGACAAGCTGTCAGAAAAGGAGCCGAGACGGGACCATAGGACCCCCATCCCCGAAGGGCCCCGGCAGCCGCCAGACAGGACCACCCCAGGCCAGCATCCGTGACCAGTGGCCTCACGGGAAGAAACGGACAGAGGCCAGCCCCCTGCATTCTAGCTGAGCTCTGGCACCAACTGACCCCTGACCGTGGGAGGACACGCGCCTGCAACAGCCCCCCCGGAGTACCGCACTCCCCGAGCGTGCAGGATCTGCAGGGAGGCCAAGTGCGGGGCTGAGGAGGGTGTCAGCGGAGGTGGTGGGTGAGGGCCCGGCCAGTGTCAGGACAGGAAGAGCTGGGCCACAGGGACAGCTGAGGGGATCGGCCACCTGGGGAGCATTTGAGGGCTATTAGGGACAGAGAAGTGACAGAACTAGGTCACCAAGCGGATGCAGGGAAGGTGACAGTAGGAGAAGCAAAACGGAGCTGACTGTGTGGGTGGCATGCCGTTTGCTGAGCTAGGAAGCAGAGAAGGAGACAGTTTGCTCCAAAGGCTCCTCAGTTCAAAGAACTTGTATGACAGGAATGTGCAAATTACTGGAAAGCAAAATACAACAAAATGTGTTTCAAGAACCATGCACAGGCCCACAGATGTCAGAAATCCGCTGAGGAAACTTCCAGCAGCAAGACACCCACAACAGAAAGTGCCAACCACCACCGGTTGTGTCCCAGCAGAAACAGCCCTGTGTTCACTTGCTGACATCAAGAGGGCTCGAGAGGCCACCAGCCGGTGAATGGGGACAGGGCAGGAGAGAGCAGAACTCAGTAACAAACCAAAGCCAAGACGCAAAAGCAAATGCACCACGTGACTCCATTCACATCAATTCCAGAGACGGCAGACTCTGGGCACAGGAGGCGGGTCAGAGCTGCCAGGCCCGGGACTGAGGGCCTTTTTTGAATGAGGGAAGCACGCCCTGTGGTGACCACAGTGGTGGCCACCCATCAGCCAAAATCCACATTCTAAATTGGTGAATCTCCCTACATGGAGATTACATGTAATAAAATAGGTGTACAAAAATAAATAGGACTTTTTTGGAGGTTTAGTCTCAGGAATACACAGGATACTTAAGGGACAAATCACAGACAAAAGAAAACATTTGCAGATTGTTTATCTGAAAAAGGACTCGTATTCAGAATATATGAAGAACTCTCGGGCGCCTGGGTGGCTCCGTGGGTTAAAGCCTCTGCCTTCGGCTCAGGTCATGATCTCAGGGTCCTGGGATCGAGGCCCGCATCGGGCTCTCTGCTCGGCGGGGAGCCTGCTTCCTCCTCTCTCTCTCTGCCTGCCTCTCTGCCTACTTGTAATCTCTCCCTGTCAAATAAATAAAATCTTAAAAAAAAAAAAAAGAAAAGAAAAGAACTCTCACATTCTCAGTAAGAGGAAAACTAACCCAATAAACAGGGTAAGATTCATCAAGGGAGCCCCTGAACGATGCTCAAGGCCATCGGTCATCAGGAAAACACAGACTCGAGAGCTGCCCCCGCACGGTCACTGGAATGGCTACAAGTGGAAAGACGGGCCCCAGCGAGGGGTGGCTGCTGGGGGCACGTGGAACCAGGCTGCCGTCCTGGAAATGTTTGGTAGTTTCAAAAGCACGGTTCCCTCTCGCCGCCCCCCCCACTCCAGACTGACAGCAAGACCCTGGGCATCTGCCCCGTCTTGGCTGGAGGGGGGAGCTGCCAGGCGCGCAGAGATCCCAGTCGCATGACCGCAGGACTGTCCTCACCGGCCGCCTCTCACGCACACGAGGAGTACAAATGCACCGTTACAGCACACGCCCTCCGCAGGGGTAAGCTCTGTCCGTGAAATGCAGACAGCTAATTACATGTAAGTCTTAGGCCAGCCTGGAAACCTCAGTGACGAGAAAAATACACCGAAGCTAAAAACTGCTGGTTAATTTACCCAGGAAACTCAGGGAAAAGTGGTGAATTCTCCACGTTAAAATGTATGTTCGAATATTAATAAAGAAAACAGAACAAAAGCAGGAAAGAACTGATAAGGCACAGAAAGCCGTTAGATGTCGAGAAAAGATGGAAAGGATGCTAATAAACACAGTGCGTTTAGCCAAAGACTCTTTGAGAAAGAGGTCAGATGTTTCGTTCTTTAAAAAAACCTGTGCACGCTGGTCACGGAGAGAAGTAACTCCTGCGTGGACCGCCGGGCGCTGGAGAGCCTCTCGAGGACAGAACGGCTCACGACACCTGTCGCGCGTGTTCCGGGCGACGCAGCGCACACCGCGCCCGTCCTGCGCGGCCGCCGCGGCCAGGACGCGAGCGCAAGGCGCCTCCCGGCACAGCGGTCACGCGGGTGCGAGTCTGACCCGGTCCCGCCTGCCGCGCGGGCGGCGATGCCGCGTCTCTACCCTCGACCCGGTTTCTCCAAACCGCCCCTCACCCGCACCGGAGACCCCTCGGACCAGGGACGCGCTAGCCCCCTGGAAAGACCAACCCCCCAGTCGCTTCTAAGCCACGGCGGTGAGCCCGTGGCCGCCGCGGGGAGCGCGGGCCAGGAAGGCGGCCGGGAGGAGGCGTAAGCAGGCAGCACTCATCTCTCCTGCTCGCGCCTGAAACCGGTAGCACTCTTCGAGAAGCAGGCAGACCCCACACCCCGCCCCAGGCCTCCCAGACCTGCCGCTGTCCCTCTGGGTTAGTTTGCATTTTCTAGAGTTTCACGTAAACAGAACCCCCACTAGGCACCCGGTCCAATCTGCGGCAGACACAAATTTCGGTCATATAAACTACGTCGACTCTTAGTGCACCTTCCAGGGGGAGGAAAGGAAACTGTGCAGATTTTTCTGACACGTGCATCCCAGGAAGAACCATATCCTGTGACAAAAGAACAACTTACCTTATAACCAGGAAACAGTTAGCTCTGTTGCCAACAGCAAAGTAGTCCGCTGCCGTCAAAATATCGATTCCATGAGGGAACGTGCCCTAGTCACAGAGCCAAGAGGGAGGAGAGGACAAATGACACGGCTGAGGGGAGGCGTTTCCAGAAGGCCCGCGGCCACGCTCGCCCCCCCCCCCCCACAACAGAGGCGCGCTGGGGACCGGCAGCAGACAAGTCACAGGCTGCCCGTCTCAGGCGGGACGCTGAACCACTCGAAAAACATTAATGATTTTTTCAAACAACTCGAACATTTTCAACTTTAAAATGTTTAAGAGACCTTCTTTACACTCACACCATAAAAACAAACAAAATCAGTTTTCCACGGCAGGGCACACCTGACTCAGTGTGCGTCCCAGACACCGGACGTTCTGCACACGGAAGGTCCGCGACAACCCCGTGAGCCGGTCTGCAGCACCACCTGCGCCCTCCAAGTCTGTGTGTCACATTCTGGGAATTCTCGCAAACCCGCAAACATCCCTAAGGCCGCCGCCCCATGTCAGGAAGCGTAGATGCCCTCCCCTGAGCGTGTCCCTGTCTGCTTTGGCAAGTTCACATCCTTCTTCTCCAACGTTCCCACCAAACTGAAGCACACTGCGTGTGCAGGCTGGGAGCACTCTGGTTCCACGCCGGACTCCACTTCTTTCAGCCTGCCTCTCAAACCGCCGCACGGCTCCCCCACACCCTGTGCTACGTGTACACCTGTTTCACAGAAAACACCCATACAGGGGAGGTGGGGTGGAGGAGGGGACACCCCCCAGGAACACCGGCTCCCGGCTGATCCCCTAAACTGAGACCATGATTAAAGGCCTCTCCTCTCCCCGACAGTCAACCCAACCTGAATGTCCCCACCAAATGGAACAGGGTGACGGCCGGGAACCGACAGCACCCCTGTTCCAGACCACCCTGTGCCTGGAACGTAGGGAGATGCCGCTTTCTCCTGGGCTCTGACTTTGGGGTGCCCAGGGCATCCTTCAGTTCAGCTTCTAGCAGGTTCCTTGATTATAGAGGCCTGCCCACCCACCCTCGACGCTTGCAAGTTCCTTCCCCGTCCAACCCCTTCCTTCTCCAGAGCGGCACTGCCTTCTGGAGCTTTCCACGCTTGTGGCCCCGACACACTGCAGCTCGTCTCATTCAGAGGTCATCGGTCTTTTCCTAGAGAGCCACTGTCTTCTCCGTTTCCAGGGCCCCAGGTGGACGTGGACTAAGTGACACCCAAGGACACTGGTCTCAGCCACCTTTGACACAGGGAAGACAGGGAGAGACCCTGAGGAGGCAGAGGGGCCGGAGGAGGATGAGGCACACAGCAGCGCGTGCCCTGCAGCCAGCGGAGGAAGCAAGCCTGGACGGCCTCCCCAGGCTGACTCGGGGAGAACTTCCCACCAAGAACCAAAGTTGCCCTCCCTGTGGAAGGAGAAGGGTCAGCCCTCACCCTGGCCTCTGGCAGCCCAGGAGAATGGCGACTAGACCGGGAGGCCGCGGACCCAGTGTGCAGAGCCCAGACCCCCAGGTTCTGCAACAAGAACCCTGGCGGACATAGGGGCTGCCGCAAGGGCATTTTCCTCCCAAACACCCCAACCCCAAGTCTTAGAAGGCTTCTGCTTTCCCTGAGGCTTCCCTCTCTGAGGCCTGCCTTTCCCGCCATGGAGTGAGCCTTCTACATGGGGCACCCCTTGGGCCCCGCAGCCTGACTGCTGACCCCCAAGTCCCAGACGCCCATCACTGTCTCCTCATCCCCCGGCACCATCTGCTGATGCCCTCGCCCACGATACACTCCTCTTCAGCCCAGATCTTCCTCCTGGGGCACCAACCAGAGCTTAGCTCATGTTGCCCCAGCACAACCTGCCTCCAGTCCATTCTTCTCCAGGCCAGCCACACATCCCAGTGTGGCCACCAGCAAACACAGAGTGAATGACTCGGTGATAAGGGCCACACCACCCAGCCAAGGCTGACTGGTCATGAGAGGTTCAGGATTAGGGGGCACGATGGTGCTGGTGAGCACAGAGAAAGGCCACAGGGTCAATGGCTACCAGAAGCTGGCTCCTACCATAGGTAGGATAGGCAGTGATCACGTCTCTGCCCCTGAGAAGCGGGGCTCCTCCACCCTTATCCCTCCCGCACACACAGGCAACTGCTAAAATCGGGTGGCAATGCATAAGGCAGTGATCTCTGACGCCTGTATGTGTGAAATTACTTACACATTCGGGTTTCCCATAAAACACAACACTGTTTAAAATGTGTGTCAATTCCCCCCTGGAGAGCATCATGAGTGCGTGGGTCTGTGACCAGACGTCACTCAGTTAAATATCAGCTTATTCTAGGTACATTCTTTACCCTCATCTAACAATGCAAGGAGATACCAAGTCGGTAGCTTTCGGTATTTCTCCTGCTAAAACTACAGGAAGTTTTAGGGATGAAGACTTCAAGAAGTAGCCATACCTGTCTCCCCACATTCTCCTGGAAAGCAGCCTGAGGAAAAGAAGAACAAACAGAACAGGTGAGTTAGGTTTGGGCTTTGCTAAACATCAGGAGAGAAATTCAAACCAAATGCCATGCAGCACAAATGACCCATGGCTTTATTTTTTTAAATGAAAGTCCTCATTGTTGGCTGATCAGAGCCTCAAGGGTAGCCGTCATTCTGTCGGCAGGTCCTGGTGCTTTTCTAAACCACAACTCAGTTCATAAAATCAGACACATCCTGAAAAGTGTCCTTTCGATGTGGACGCCGAGCTTCGCACTGATGCTAATTCAAGGCCTTAGATAGAAGCATGAGAACAGAGTCAAATCCGTCAGTTAAATCAAATCCAACACGAGCCCCTTTTCCTGGGAACTCTGTGAGAGCCACCTCCTCCCCCGCCTTCCCCAGGAGCCACCACGGACAAGCCCTGAGCCCCCAACACAGGCCCAGAGCTCAAAATAGTCACTTCAACAGAACGAAGTGTCTTTAGATGCTTTCTTTAAAGTGCCGGCTCATGGCCCCGGCAGCTCCCCTCCTGCGCCTCCACCTGCCTGCAGAGGTGTGACAGCCAGACGTCTGCGCAGAGACAACAGCAGGGCCAGCGCACAACAGGCAGCACCTCCTTTCTCATCTGCCCCCCAGATGGAGCCCCTGACCCACCCTCCCCAAAGCAGCAGGGCTCAGACGCCCCGACAGAGCAGAACCCTGAGCACAGCAGCACAGGCCGCACGCAACCTCACGGCCACGTGGTCAGCAGGGGACAGGTCCGAAGTCCGGGCAGCCCTGGGAGAGCGCCCTGCCCATAGACGTGGCCCGTTCCCCTGGAGAGGAGCCTCCGGGGGCCGTTCGCCACAGACCTACAGGGCACAGAGAGGGAGCACACGCGGGCGTGCAGAAAGGAACCTGAGAAGCCGAAGCACAGAGCCCCGAGTCTGCCCTGGCCAGCATCTCTGGCAGGCCCCCCAGGAAGTCAGAACCAGGGTGCTCTCCAGCCACAAGCAGACGGGCATTTCACCCACGGACTTCCCATAGCTTTCAAACTGGGAGGAGGGGGACTCGACTTTCACTACGTATCATTTTGAACCTTTTGCAATAAATTTAGTAAAGAGAGTAAGAAACCAACCGAAAGACAAGGGAAATATGACAGAATGTCAATTTACATAACAAGCAAAATTTAGGAACACATTTGCCATTCTGATGACATCAAAAAAGTCAAAAATAATACAAGGCTGATGTGGAAAACGCAGGCCTGCACAGGTAAAGCAATCTTGAGGACGAGAGGGGAGTCCGATGGCTGTGCCCAGCACAGCAGCCGACGGCACACAGACACAGAAGACAGGCACAGACAATGGTGGAACAGAGCAGACAAACGCAGAAGGCCCTTAGGACCGAGAGCCAGGCCGTAAATTCTGAGAATGGACACTGGAGACACGATGCGCGTTAGAGAACGGGGACGAACTGGTCACATCGAACTTCCGAGCTCCTGCTCTGTGACACCCGCCGTCAGGAGGCCGGAAGCCACAGGGCGGCCCCTGTCCCCCGGAGCAGAAGCGACGCCGCTCGACGGGCCGCAGCAACCAGCGAGCGCACGCGCGGCCTCAGACACGGCCCAGCGACGGGGAGGCCCGCTGTCCGAGGAAGGCGACTCCCAGGCACAGGCAGGGACCCCGCGCGCACGAAGGGACCAGAGGAGGAGCCCAGAGTGCCGGCGAGGCTGCGGCCGCTCGGACCGCAGCGCTGAGCAGGCGGCCACCGCCCGGCCGCCACGGCGCGACCCGAACACGAAGGTGCGCAGCAGCCTACTTCTTAAATCCGTGCAACAGCACACGCAGCCCAGACGGTTCGAGCGACAGCGACTGCGGCCCTGCCGGCCACTGGGAGCGGACCAGCGGGAGGAGAGGGAGCTGTCGGCCCCGCCAGAGCCCCAGAGCCCGGACGGACCCGCGAGGACACGCCCGTCCGAAGGGCCACGCGCTGCGCAACCCCAGCCGGGCAACGTCAAGACAGAGTCGGAAAGTAGTAACCCAGGGCTTCGGACGCCGAGCATCTCTTCGCTAAATGGCCTTCGCGGAGACGTGGTGTTAACTGCAGAGGAAGCAAGGCCGCGGGCTCCCTCTCCCCGCTCGCCCTGGCCCGCCGGGAGGAAGCACGGGCCGCCCCTGCACCACTCCGTCCTTCCTGGCTGGGGACAGGGCCCCTCAAAATGGCGACACACGTGCAGGCCAGGTGGGTCCCTTCCAACGTGGAGACCAACGAGCACTGAATGGCCACGTAACCGAGTGTTCACAGATCCACAGATGTGTTTACCCGAACCAACCAGTCAGGCCCACCTTGTGCCAGCCCGCCCGGATCCTCACAGGGCTGCTGTGAAGACTGAACACAGCCCTCGTCGAGGCCCCACGGGGCCTGGCACACTCGCATCTCTACCATCGCCCCCACGGACCCGGAGCCACGTTGCTACGGTGCAGGCGGAGAGTGGTGGCACATGCAGCACAGGCCAGAGAGCAAGGGTCTGAAGGGACACAGCCGCACAAACCCCCTCTGTGCCCACGCCCTCTTGGTGGCCCTGTGGTCCCTGCTTGGGCGGGGTGACCTTGTCCTTGGGCGAGTGCACGGGCCCAGGCCCGACTAAGCTCAGCAGGGCGTGAGCCTGCACGCAGAGTGTGGAGCGTGAGCACGCACGGGAACCTTCATCTGGGGAGGCAGCCCCTCAGGAAGAGAGCGCGTTCCAAGTCATCACCTACTCAAGCCTCAGGTTTTCAAGTGAGCTTTAAACGGATGCATCTTCCACCCTTGCTGTTAATTCTGCAGCCTCGAGGGAAGCAGGCGCGTACAGATGATCTCCTATACGAAGAATCTCCTGCTAATGTTGAAGGATTTTAATTCCAACTTGAAAAATAAGCGAAATGATTTCTAGTTTTTTCACACCTTCCTCGGGGTTTTAAAGGTATCACTTCTTTGATTTTACTACTGTGTCCCAGTAACATGTTTGACTTCATAAACAAAAAAGGAAATGTAAAAGCTACTTTTTAAGTCCGATTTAACAAAAAAATCATCACTGTGTTTGAAAGTGTCTTATGATTACGACCTGCGGGTGAATGTCAGGGTAGAAATGTGAAGGCCTCTCAAGGATTCATGGGGCTTCCTACTGATGGACCAGACAAAAACAAACAAAACCGCATGAACACAGAAGAGACTAGCTTTGCTGGCAAACTTCCTCGAGACAAAATTTTGAAGGGGCCGAGGCCAAGTACCTCTTCCATCAGACCTGCTTTGGGGCAGAGAGAGCAGGCGGGCAGGCCTGTCCAGGGTCACAGGACACTCTCCGGCCGAGCTCCCACACGCGAGGGGGGCCCACGCTCCGCCTGCTTCACCCCAAGCAAAGGGAGCAGGTGCCACGCTGGTCCCTGGGTCCACAGTCACCCGTTCATGAAACATGTGGAGCACCCGCCACTTGTCAACAGGAGTGCCAACCATCCTCATGGTGACATGGGACAGAGCACAGCGTGAGAAGTGGCAGATGGAGCCCCCCCCCCCAGCCCAGTGTCCTGCCGATGCGTCTGACAACTCAGACGGAGAAGTTCCTTCACGAGAAAAAAACAGATAAACTGAACAAACTGAATTAATAACAAAATACTTCCCAAGAAAGAAGAGACAAAAAACAAATAGGCCCTGAGGGGTTCACTGGTGATTTCCACCAAATATTTAAAGTAGAAACAAAGACGGGGCACCTGGTGGCTCAGTCGGTGAAGCATCTGCCTTCGACTCGGGTCATGATGCCCCACGTCAGGCTCCCTGCTCAGCAGGAAGCCTGCTTCCCCCCCTCCCACTCCCCTCCCACCCCCGTGTCCCCTCTCTCCCGGTCTCTGTCAAATAAATAAATAAAATCTTAAAAAAAAAAAAAAGACTTTATTTATTCATTTAAGAGAGAGAAAACATGAGCAGCAGAGGGACAAGGTGACTCCTGCTGAGCAGGGAGCCCGAGGTGACCCAGGACCCCAGGATTATGACGAGCTGAAGACAGACATTTCACCAACTGAGCCACCCAGGCACTCCATGGCAAACTTTTAAAACTTCTTTGACAAAATACAAGAGGAAGATCTTGTACTCCCAATTCATTTCATGGGGCCAGATTACCCTAATTCCAAACCCAGACAAAAATATCACAACAGGGCACCTGGGTGACTCAGTGGGTTATAGCTTCTGCCTTCGGCTCAGGTCATGATCTCGGCGTCCTGGGATCGAGGCCCGCATTGGGCTCTCTGCTCAGCAGGGAGCCTGCTTCCTCCTCTCTCTCTGCCTGCCTCTCTGCCTACTTGTGATCTTGTTCTCTCTCTCTGTCAAATAAATAAATAAATAAATCTTTTTTAAAAATCTATCACAACAGACAGAAACGACTAGCCAATATCCCTTACAAATACAGACTCAAAACTCTCAACAAAACTTTGGCAAACTGAATCCAGCAACATATGAAAAAGGATTATAACAAGACAAATGGGATTTATCCTGCGAATGTAAAGTTGGTTTAATACCTGCAAAGTCAATTAATAGGACACCTCATATTAACAGAATAAAGTGCAAAACCACATGACTATCTCACAATCCAACATCCATTCATGATTTAAAAAAAACAAAGACCTTCACAACAAACTAGCAGCACTTCCTCAACCTGCTAAAGTGTATTTACAAAACCCCGAGAGCAAACACCACACTTGACGGTGAACGCCGGCCTGTCCCCAAGACCGACAGCAAGACGTGGCATCTCTTGTCCCCAGGGCGTCTCAGCACGGTACCTGCAGCTCCTCCTACCAGCGCGCTTAGGCAAGAAAAAGAAATAAAAGGCATCATGACCAGAAAGGAAACAGTAAACTTTTCTCTCACTCACAGATGACAAGATCCTGTACCCAGAGCCACCAGGGGCACACACGCCCCACACCTGACACACGAGCTCACGCACACCAATAAGAGGGAGGTGAAGCAGGCCCCACTGGCCATCCCCATCTTGGAGCCACCAGCCCCACAGGAACCCCAAGAAAAGACCTGGGAACTGGGTCCCCATCCCATGGCCCGCGTGTGGTGCCAGGTGCCCTGGCAAGCATGCCCTTGAGAACAGAAGCCCTGGCCTGGGCGGACCGTGGCCGAGCGCCGCCTGGCCTGGCTCCCTCCCTGTGGGAAAGAAACGGCCGGCATTTCTGTAGGAGCCGCGGGAACCAAGTGCAACCGGTCTGGCAGTGCCCACCCCCCTCAGGAACTCGGCCACCGCCCACCACCCGCCTTTCCCCCCTAAGCCAGGTACTTCCCTGGCTCCCAGCCACTCCAGCCTGCACGGTCCCAGCTTGAGTGTGACACTGACAATCCCAAAACACGTCCCCAGAGCACGCAGGAGCACGCCCGCCCAGCACAGCGTTGATTCTCCCAAATCTCACACCTTACAGCAGCGCATCACCTGCCCAGGGCCGCCCGGGCGCACGGACGTGTCCCGCCACCGAGCCCTATCTTTCCGCTCTGACCCAGCTAGGCATGAGTCTGACTGCCGACCTGCCCCCTCTGCCCCTGGTCAGTCTCCTCCACCGTGTCGTCTTCCGTCAATTGTTAACAACCTTACTGAAGCGAGTGTTCAAACCCTACGTGTGGATTTCTACGAGCGGCTCTCGGTTTCTTCTAGCAGACGCCTCCGGCTACAGACTCGCACGACCCGCCCGGACCAGGCCATGGGGTACAGATGCCTCGTCCGCCCTCTCCCAACCACCGATCCCTAAGAGCAGTGTCTGTGCCCCTCCGGCACCTAAAATCGGCTTCGGCCCCCCGTCTGTGGGCAGAGCCCCCTGGAGCAAGACCCTCCCACACTCAGCCCCCCATCTCCCTGGGGCTCGCCCACCTCTGAGCCCGGAAGGCCTGCCTCCCTGTGACGCGGCGGGGCCCCAGGGCCAAGTGGGCAGCTCTCGCCACATCCCCGCTCGCAGCCTGCCATCCGACCCCTCAGTCCAACCACCCACAGAACACAATTATGGCCCCTACACCCCCACTTCCGACAACACAGAGGGCTCACCGAAAACCCTCCCAGGCCCCAGGGCCTCTCAGGCCAGACCCTTCTCCTGCAGGTCTCCCGCTAACCTGAACCATACGGAGGCCGAACCGCGGCCAGCACCAGGGTCCTCCTGGCTTCCCCTCGCCACCAGCCACAACCAGCCACACCCCACACTCTTCTCGAAGCACGGCCTTGCTGACCATGTGCACTCTCTACCTCTTAAAGCCTGGAGAGCTGCTCGTGTGAGCCTGAAGTCCCATCTCTAGACAGACTGTCCCCTCGGCTACCGGGCTCTGCCATGGGAGGGACTCTCGGTCCCGGCTTCTGGTCCCTCAGCACCTACACCAGCCCGCGCCTGAGCCGGACCTACGTGGCTGATGGTCAGCAGGACAGCCCCATGTGAAGCCAGACGCGGCGCCACCGCAAGTCCCCCAGGGACGAGGCCCGGCGGCCGCCCTCCCCACCAGCACCCGCAGGAGCCCCCGAGCCGAGCTCGGGACCGCAGCCCGGCTCTGTGGGAGGAGCAGGGCATGTTCGCGCGGACTCCTGCTCCGTGCCCTTGGGAAGCGACCGTGGAGCCTACTGGAAGCTCTGCGCGCACAGAGTCCACCCCAGCGTGACCGGGCTCTGGAGGGGCCGGGCACCGGTGTGCGCATACACCCCGCGAGGCTCCAGGCCCAGCGCGGCCACGCGAAGCTGCGCTGACCTCTCTCGGCACCCACCCCTCCTGAGGCTCAAAGCCACCTGCTCTGCCGTCACACGCAGGTCACACGCCCAGCACCCACTTCCTTCTCCTTCCCCAGAGCACAGGCTACCCTGAGCCCCGTGCGCTCGTCAGGCACGATGCTCGGGATGGCTGCGCTTCTCCCAGCACTGGGGGTGGGCCACTGACGCCTGGCCCCGCTTCACAGGCTGAAGACCACTCCCTTCCCCCTGAAACTGGGAGGAGACATGAGCTGGCACTCCGCCGACTGGCTTCCCGGGCACCACGCACGGGCAGCGTCCAGGAGCGCGTGGCCTGCTCCGCAGAGCGGGGCATGGTTCAGGGCCCCCCCACACTGTCGGGAAAAGGAACAAAACAAGAAAACTCACGGAGGCTGCTCTTCTGCAGTTTATGTTTCGGTCAAACACCGTGGCAATCACCAGAGCGCTGTGAAAAAGAGGACACGTGGTTAAAAGGTGATCTGGGAAAGAACACAGACCCTGTTGCAGGACTTGGGAGCCTCTCTCATTTGCTCAGTGCGTGCTGTGTGCAGCGAGTTCCCGGCGCCACGGGTGGCTGGCCCCGGTCCACCGAGAGCCACATGAGGCGCACACACACCCAAGTGCCAGGGAAGTCACAGGGAGAAGAACTGCCATGCGCAGGGGCCCAGGAAGCAGAATGTGCTCAGCCTGCTCTGGGGGGCTGGGGGAGGCGGGGGCAGAGATGAGAACCAGCAGTGCTTGCGGGGAGGGGGAGGCAAACAGGCAGGGCGGGCATGGACGCTCGGGCCCAGGCAAGAGCGCCCCAAGATGAACAGGGAGCACACAGGGACATGTACAGGCAGCCAGTAGAGGCCCTAGGCCCTGCCCCTTCTCAGAAACCCAACCAAGTCCAAAACACAGCTTATCGGATCACACGAAGTCCTCCAGATGGCCATGCCCCCACCCCAAAGCCAACCACAACTGTGCACAGAGAAAAGGCAGCCTTTTCCAAGCTCATAACATTCATCAGACTTCATTTAAACCCCTCTTCATTAGGTCATCACTCTTAATTATTACTGATAAAGCAGAAAGCACTCATTTGACTTTGTGTAGCTTTAGTAACAGAAAACAAAGGATTTGGGGCAGGAGTGGAGACAGTGTTGGTTCTAAGGATGCCTTAAGAACTTGCATCTCCTATCGGCCCAAAGAAAACGCTTTGGAAAAGGGGTATTTCAGACACACGAAGGCCACCTCAAAGCAACATCTCCCGTGCGCCCCGACAGCTGAGGGCCTGACGTGACCCACTCCTATTTCTCCATCTCAATCCTCTTTCCTCCCTCCAAACCCCTGGGACGGCCCATCAACACCTCCGCATCTCCCAGCTCTTCCAGCCTGAACAGTGACCTCCTGAATCTAACCAATTCCTCCAGCTGCACCATGTCCATCGATTCCGAGCGGAAGCGGCTCAATGCCCCGCCCCCCGGCACAGACGTCCAGGTGCTGACCCCAGAACCTCCCAACACGTGCCGTGACCCGGCCGAGGGCAGTTTAGGCTGCAGGTGCTGGTCAGGGAGGCTAGGCCGATAGACCCTGCACAGTCACAAAGGCCCTGGGACTAGAAGCGGGAGACAGAGGAGATCCAGGAGACACAGGCTGAGGACTTGGCCCGAACCCGTCACCTGTGAAGGTGGAGGAAGGGCCACAAGCCAAGGGATGCAGAGCCTCTAGAAGCTGGAAGAGGGACAGATTCTCCCCCGAGCCTCCAGAGGGAGCCCGCTCTGCCGGTACCTTGGTTCTAGCCCACTGAGACCTCCGTCAGACAAGTGACCTCCACACTAACACTGCGAAGTCGTCCTGCGTAGTAAGAACGAATGAAGCATCAACTCACGAGAAAACCCAGGTGAAGCTCCATGCATTCTGCTAAACGGAAAGTCCACATATCCAACGTGCCCATACAGAAGACATTCTAGAAATGGCAAAACTAAAGGTCCCAAAGCCACTGTGATAGTGGCCAGGGGACAGGGTGGCTGACTACCAAGGGTAGAGTGGGAGACGCAGGAAAGACAGAACTACTATTTGGGGCCATACTTGTGGTACCCAACTCTGAATCTGTCAAAACCCACAGGACGGTACACAGCAGAAGGGAACTTTACTGCAGCAAATGCGAAGAACCGTCAGGACATGGGGGACCCCGACGGGCAAGGGAATGCGCCTGTGACACAGAGCGGCGCCACACCACGGGCCAGCACGTGGGACCCTCGGCAGGGCCGGGAGGAGACGTGCTTCTCCCAGGCTGTGGGCCAGCAGCTCTGGGGTCGCTGCACACGGACAAGAGAGCACAGAGCTGAGAACAAGAGCCAGCAGGAGGGAGGGAACAGAAGAGAGAGCGAGGACAGCGGGGTGCTGGGCCAGTGTCGCAAGGTCCGCAGGGATGCAGGGACTCTGGCTGGAGGTACACTTGGCTGGCGTTTGTGTATCAGAGCGTGAGCAGAGTCCAGGTCTCAGATCTCAACACAAACCCCAGGAAGCAGCTGGCTTCGGGGATGGGCCAAGGGAACAAAAGATAAGCCTGGGGAACCCTGTCATGCTAGAAAGTGGGAAAGTATTCAAAAACAAATAAAAGGCCCAGTCCCTCTGAACGGACCCAGCAGCCCACACGAAACCACGCCCAACAGCCAAAGGTAGAGCCCTCTGGGCCACACCATCAGCAAGGGTTAGACGGCAGGCCGGAGGGTAAGGGAAGCTTCTGTGAGTCCACACAGGCGCAACAGGCAATGCAGCAAGTAAAAAAGGGAGAGGGAAGGCCGTTTCCTGAGGAGAGAACAGCCAAGAGAGCCGCTGCCAGCCCCTGCCACAGGCGACACCCCCAGACAGGCGTGGACCCTCGCGGTCAGAGCGGGCAGGACGTGGGCTCCAGGTCCCTGGAAACATGCGTCACACACAAAGGAAGACGATCCCAGGAGCTTGACAGACCCCACCTCGACCAGGGGAGCAGGGTGGGCCCCGGCCATGACGCCCCCCACGGCCCCCCGCCACACACGGGCCGCAGGTGAGAGACCACAGTACGTGCATTTCCCACTGTGGGTGCGTTTGGTGATGACACGAGGGGACTTTCCCACTTCTTATAACTCTCCTTTAAGTCTCAAACTGGTTCAAAATTAAAATTCTGAAAAGCAACTGAACATCTGAAGATTTCAGTGTCTTGGGTTCTTTCACTGGTGAAGCTGAAAGTGAATTCAGCAAAACTCTCTCACCAGACCTTATTCCCTTTCTCCTCTAAACTCTTGACTACAAACTACAGCTGAGATGAGATTTAAATAATACTGGGCTTAAAAGTAAAGAAAAGTCACTTTTGACTTCGACATCATACTGCCTTTTGTTAATAAAATGGCAGAAATCATTAAACTGATGGAGATGTGTAATGTGATCTCTCAGTAACTAAAACTTACACAATTGCTGTCCTTAACAAAAACACATGTGGGGTGTTACCCTAAATTGTTCTCAGAATCAATGGGAATTTCACTACTACATTTACATTTAAACAAAAGCTGCTTTTTTTTTTTTAAAGATTTTATTTATTTATTTCACAGAGGGAGAGAGATCACAAGTAGGCAGAGAGAGCAGGCAGAGAGAGGGGGAAGCAGGCTCCCCGCCGAGCAGGGAGCCCGATGCGGGCCTCGATCCCAGGACCCTGAGATCATGACCTGAGCTGAAAGCAGAGGCTTTAACCCACTGAGCCACCCGGGCGCCCAACAAAAGCTGCTTTCTCATAATCTGTAAGATCATATGTATTCTAGGAAAAGATACGAGATTTTCTGCTTCAACATCTGACGCAAGAAAAATGTAGACTATAACTTCACTAACTCTGGGTCTAACCAATACTACCAAAACTTCACTTTTTATATTGAATTTTTAAAATTTCCCTATCCATCTATTTGTCCTAAATTATGATTTTCAAATTATGGAACACTGATTAATGAAGAGAGAAACGTGAAACCATCCTAGAAGCTAGCCAGAACCCCTTTAAGGTCACTGCGAAGTGATGGGCCCATTTCAACAATTCTGGGCCCTGCCCACCCATCTGCGAACACGCTGGGCCACTCAGGGCAGGCCGAGTCCACTTCCAACCAAGCTCTCGGTGGTGTGGTCCAGGCCCCTAAGACAACTCACAGGTTTCGATCTGTGCCCGCCCAGCATGGGCCCACCAAGCAGTAAGTGTCCTCACAAGGCCAGCCCGGCGGAGAGTGAACCTGCTCTGAGGAGCTGGGGGGGGGGGGGGGGNCTTCAAGCCTTCAAGTTCATGTTGCGACAGAGCCAAAGAATTAACAGGTGACTCTGCAAGGTGGCTTCTAGTTTTGCCATGTATGTCAGCTACTTCCCTTCCTTCCAGACAGCCCCCTAAAACCACAGCAGGCAGCCACCTGGAGGGGTGGGGGTGCCACACAGTTACCCAAGAGCCCCTTGCAGAACAAGACACGTGCTCACACTGGCCCGTGCTCAGCCACACACGGGTCAGTAGGGCCCAGAGCCTCTGGCTGGGAGGGGAGCTGTGGCCAGGCCCAGCACACACCGAGCCACTCCTGCACTTACTGGCCACCGAGCGACAACTCATCGAGACCACGCATCACAGGAGCCCCAGAAGGTTCCATATCTAAGTAACTGAGCAGAAACAACTGTGTGTGGCACACAGTGCCCAGCTGTGGGCACGAGATCCCCCACGTCCTATCAGTGTGCATGCATGATGATGTGGAAGGAAGGAAGGAAGGAAAGCAAGCTGCCCTCCCAAACAGCCGGCCTTTGAGGGGCTGTGTCGGCAGCAGGCTGGGAACCCAACTGTGGGGCTTGCGCACGGCCTCACCTTCAGTCGTGTTACCTTCTGCATTTACAAGTAACGGCTGAAAATATCCCCTGCTTTATCGATATTCTACCAAACTTAACAAAGTAGGAAAAATATAGCAATGCCCCTTAAAAACACAGCTTGTAGCCAAATACAGACTTTAAGGTGAGTTCAGGAAATCAACTGTGTGGGTAGCTATGTATATAACTAGTTTCTAATACTGGGCTGATTAAGATTTTAAACTACTCTAATTTCACACTTTCAGCACAAAACTGGCTTATCGAGAAATACTAGCATGTTTCAAACAAACACAGGTCTAATAATATTGACCAAATGTAATTATGAAAGCTTCCGTGGGCCTGAGGTCCCCTTTCCTCAGCCGGACGAAGCCGAGTGTGTGAGTCACCGGCCCTCCTTCCACACTCAGAAAGGGGACGTGAAGAGTGGCCCCAGGCTAGCCACGCACCCTGCCTGCCGGGCGTCAGTCGGGCTGGAACGTGTCTCCAGTGTCTTCACCTGTTTGCTTTCGCTGGAGGAGCTTAGATGATACTTCACCAGGATTTCCCAACACAGAGAAATGGTCCGTGTCGAACAGAAAGGGACTTTTCTTTCTTGTCCGCGCCAGGGGGAAGCTGCACGCCTCTACCTGCCCTGAGCTCCAGGCACCTGGTTTTCAACGGGTACAGCAAAAAGCAGATCTCACCCCAAAAGCAATTTGTTAGGCTGCAAAACGCTTCGTGGCAAAAAAAAAAAAAAAAAAAAGGCAAAATCCATTGCTTTTACCCTAACACTCCCCCTGCCACTCTGAACTTAAAGGAACTTCACAGATAAACACCAGACTAATTATTTATTGCCCATCCACACTGTTTGAAAGTGCAAATCACATCGTTTTTTGAGTAAAATGCAGAACTGCCCCTGACTCATCTTCCTTCCCTGCGTCCTGAGAAGCAAAGCTCCCACCAGTTAACAAGGTGGTAAAACACAGGACACTTCTGAGGCACTTTCATGTCAGGGCCGAGTGGAGGCCGAGTGGCGTTTCCCAGGCAGACAGGTGAGCGCACTCTGGTCACTGACCACCACTTAAGCTTTTCTTGAAGAACAAAAAGGGTTATCTTGCCTCTGGAAGTCGGCCATTAAGAAACGCTGAGTGAGAACAAGACGTAGCTTTGAGCAATGCTTGCCATTTCCTGATTTTTCAGGACAATCTTGCCCTCAAGGAAGAGATCTGGGACTCTCGATCCCCGGGCCCTGCCCACGCTGCAAGCTGCTGGCCAGGCCGGCTCCACAGGCTGAGTGGGCGCTGCCGCTGGCGCAGGAGGGCCCTGCGGCGCTGATGTCAACAGGGGCTTGGCTTACAAAAGAGTTTCAGGTGAGGAAATCACTAGAAGGTGACAACCAACGCACATGCTGGCAATAGCCGGCTCCTTTTTCTTTTTCTTCTTGCAAATTAGCTTTTGATGACTGGTAAGAAGGAATTTTATGGATAACACACAACCATTCGGGGCCATTTTAACTTTGTGCTCCTAAATAACAAGTGGCTTTTCAGGAAGGTCTATTTACATTTCCACAGTTTGGTCTCTTAATCTGTATATAGTGCTTAAGAAGTACGGGTTTTTAAACTGAGCATTTCAAAACATGACTGAATCGACCTAAAAACTGCCTTTCTGATATTGGTAAGACAGAGAGGTCAGCGCATATCCACAAGGAGGGAGAGAACCCCCGCGTTCCTCCCGGAGGTGAGCCAATCTCACGGCCATCCGAGGAGGGGAGGACCACGGACTGACCCTCTCCCTGGGCACCTGCCCTGAGCCAGGCCCCCTTCTCACTGTTGCTGCCACCCTGGTTCCTTTCAACAGGCACTTCTTCATTTCCACAATTACATCCTGATCTCGACGGTCTACTTTTGCAGGGTCCACTGGAGAGTTTGTGAAAGTACAATTAAAGATATCATGGTTTTATCATGAGCCAGGATTAATGGGTTTAAAAGCTTACAATTAAAATGTGGTCACTTATTACAAACCAAGGGAGGCAGGTCTTGAAGGACACACCCCAACCGATACTCCTGGGGCAGGGAGGCGCGCGCCGGCAGCGTCCGCCAGGCTCCCCGGCACCGTGACTCACCGCTGAGCCCGCCCGCCCGCCCCCGGATGCCCGCGGTCCAGATGGACGGGAAGAGCTGGAGCACAGGTTCCCTCAGAACCTGCCAAACTGGCCCGAAAGCCTGCTGGGCGCGGCTCCAAAGGGCACTGGCTCACCCAATCCTGGGATGGGCAGGGAGAGGGGACGAGAGGGGCCTTTTTCACCGAAACCCCCAGGGAAATTAGGAGAAATCAGGAAGCTGACGAACCAGGAGTCTCCAGTCCCCCCCTGCGAGCTACTGGTCTCCACGTGTGTGATCCCAGCAACCACTCGGGCAGGCCCAGGGAGTGAGAGAGCCTAGCCCCCCGCGATCGATGGACACGCTGGAACCCAGGCAGGTTCCAAGGACAGACACTGGCCTCCCCCACAGTCCCTGCTCTCTGGTCCTTCACGCGCAGTGACTCGCTCAAAATGAGTCCCAGCTCAGAAAAGTCAGTGCTCTTAACACCCTAACCTTCATACCCTCCCAACACATCCCAGACAGAAGCCACGCTTCCCAGACACACCCCAGACACACGGCGGGGCCCTACAGGACCCTCACCCAAGACCCCCAAAGAAGGGGCTCAGCTCTACCGTCTCTGCACCACGCAGTCCGCAAAGGCACACTCACTCCAACGCGGGCAGAATGACCGGTGCAGTCACTGGTCGCTTCAAAGCCCTCACGCCAAGTGTCATTTACCAGGAAGTGAGTCGAGAGACTGGGACCCTCTCACGGTGCAGAGCCAGCTCACTGGGCCCCAAGCCTGTCTTTCCTTTTCTGAATAAGGGATGGTGACCCTGGAGTGAGATGTGCCGGTGCCCCCCCTCCGCCTCTCAACCCTTAGAGGCCTTGTGCAGAAAGCACACCCTGGAGAAAGGAGCTCACTGGTTGCCACCGGCAGGCTGGTCCGAGAGTCCAGGAGCCTGTGATCTGCCCATGCCTGGGACCCACAAACTCAGGCCAACCGCCGACTTCCACACGTACGCTGAGGCCAGGCTGAATGTTTATCAACCTCTTTCCGTTCACTGACATTCTGCTTTATAACATCAGAGGCCAGGAGCAACAGTAAGCTCCGAAGCTGCAGAAAGCAGACCTGCCAGTGGTGAGAAGAGCCATACTTCCAAAAGCCCAGAGCCCCGGCCGAGAACCCCGGGCCCAACCATCACTGGGGACGTTAGAGTTGGGACCCCGTGGGGCCCTAAGAAGCTTTTCCCGAAGTACAGAGCCCCGTGCGTGATGGCCACTCGCCCTTCTGTACAGCTCTGGTCGTGCAGGGCTCCTGCTCTCCAGGTGAGCATAGCCTCACTCTGGTCCCACGGCCTTCGGCAACCATTTAGCCCTGGGCCCTGCTTTCTCCCATCAGGCTGGACCAAAGAGGATCCCCAGAGAAAGCAGGGACACAGATTCCTGTGAAGCTTGCAGCTCTCAGACAAATGTTAAACTGAAAAACAAGTGCGTTAGGATGGTTTGTGCTCTGAAAGGGGAATGACCATGTCAGGAGCCAGATCCCCCCGAAGCGGCGTGTGTCTGCTGCTGAGCACGCTGGCGGGACGTCTCAGCAGAGGCAGGCCGCGCCCTGGCACAGAGCTGGCCCTGGGCGTCCACCTGCCTGCTGCGAGATTCTGGGCAAGTGTCCCAAGCACCGTCCCTTGCTTGTCCTCAAAGGAATGGGAAGAACCACAGCCCCTACCCACATCTCACCGCACAAGACTGTACCAACCTAAACAAGTCTGACTGTCCTGTGACTGACGTCAAGAATAGGAACGTTCTTTGCTTTCCTTCTCTAGTTACAGAAGAACTTCTAAAAAGTTGAGGAGCAGGACAAGAAAGGAGTGGGCAGTGCCTTCCCTCAAGCCAGTTCACAGTGCAGAGAAGAGCAAGAGCAGCAGTGGCCAGTGGGGGACACGGTGCAGGCAGGACCCGGGAGCTGGCAGAGTCTCCCCGGCAGCCTGGCCCCCGCTGCTCCCTGAGGGTCAGCAGCAGCCGCGGCGGCTACGCAGGTGCATGCAGCCTCCCTCTGCCCCCTGGGCCTCCTGGCCTCGGGCCAGCTGTTCTGCAGGACGGCACCTCTGGAGACCACAGCCCTCTCCCCGCCCCACACTTCCCCGGGGGACACGGCTAGGCGGAGCCAGGCCCCTTTATGACTTCCTCGGAAGCACTTTATCTCCCTGAACAGGGATCAGAATCCTCAGGCAGCATCCTCTGGAGGCTTCGCTTCACTGTGAGAGTCAAGATTGAGCGATACAGGCCCAGCCGCACATCTCAGGTGGTAAACAGGCCTGAGGCCGCTCTCCCAGGCCTCAGATCCTGGGCACACGGGACACCAGTGAGAAGAGAGGGTGCTCCAGGCCCCAGTCCCTCTGCGCCCACACGGAAGAGCTGCAGGAGCCGGGATGCTGGCCGCCCTCTGAGCTTGCTGCCTGCCAGGCAGGCCGGTCGCGCCTGCGGGCGCCCAGGGACACCAGGGCAGGGGGCCCTCTCCCACGTGTTAAGACCTGCACGGTCTCACGCACGAACCTCGGCCTCCTCAAGAGCTGCAGGAGGTAGCTTCTGCGACCTGAGCACCATTCTGAACTCCGTTTCCTAGTAGGAGTGGCCAGGTAAGTATTTGGCCTGTGACTAACACAGAGGCCCCCCCCCACGCTCCATGCCCCTCCCCTGGCTACTTAAACCCCAAGAAGTGGAGACCTGACATTCTTCTAATCAAAGAAACTTATTTCAGTCCAAAGACAGAGGAACAAATCAGAGTACAAAAATTAACTTAAAAATCCACTCTACTAGGAACACATCGGCTTTGCACTTTTCCCAAGCAAAAAAGCACTAGGTCCTAAAAGTGGAGCATGACGTCACAGGAGCAGAGACGCCTTCGGGAGGCTCGGCTGGGCGCGGGCAGCGGGAGTCCGAGGGCCAAGGAGCCCAGGCGTGGCGCGGTCCACACAGGACTCTGGTCACACGTCTGCCACTGTCACCTCTCTCACCAGAAAGCCGGAGGACATACAATGTCCCTACCTCACAAACCTGTTTTCTACAGCATTGATTTTTGTTTCAAAGGCACGGACGATGAAGCATGTTAATAAATGTTGCCTCGAGTGAATTTCAAGGGCAAGTCCATACAAATTTGAAAATTAAGGCTGGACAAAATGCAGCCCCTCAACCAAAGCAGCTGCTTCTTCCCGTGCTCCCAAGCCTTCCCGAGGAACTCCGTCCAAGGTGAAGGCCATGGCCACAGAGTTCCAGAACTTCTCTCAGGAGAGCGCGCGTGCACACACACACACACACACACACACTCAGCACAGCTCACCTGAAAGAATCACGAGCTCCCCACCTGTGCTTCTTCCATACCGTCCACAACACCGATCCTTTTATCTAAGGATCTGCTGGCCCAGGCCAGCCAAAGCCTCTAGAACATTCCTCCTCAACACTTCTGGTTTGAAATGCTAACCCACAAAAAAGGAACTCCACTCTTGAGTTGCTTCTTTTCTACAGAAAAGCTGCTTCTTTTCTATCAGCCTTAAAATTGTACCATTAGCTCATTCATACCTATTTCTTATGGGAAGGGCACCACACTGGCCGTTTCCCCTGCACATGCTGTCGGGAGGCTATGATCCCAGGGACAACCCGGGGGCGCATCCGAACCCACCACAACTCTGACGGACTTTACCTGGAAATGGCGGCCACGAAGGGCTGCAGCTCCTGGGGCTCATAGGCACGCGCAAAGGCCCAGCACACGTAGCAGGCGGCATCTCTGACACTGGTGCCCACGCTGCAGGAACCCCGCTTCTCCTCATAGGTCAGCGCCTTCAGGACCACGGGGACGACTGTGCGCAGGAGACAAAGATGGTGAGTACAGGGCAGCACCGTGCCTGCCGCCTCCCCGGGACCAGAGGCCGGCATCGCCCACCCCAAAGCCGCCTGGTCCGAAAGCAAGTGTCTAGAAGGAAAAGAGAAGTCCGCCAGCTCGAATCGGGTGGAAACGCCTTTTAAAAGCTGTCCACAGGGGCGCCTGGGTGGCTCCGTTGGTGAAGCGTCTGCCTTCGGCTCAGGTCATGATCCCAGGGTGCTGGGACTGAGCCCCACATCAGGCTCTCTGCTCGGCGGGGAGCCTGCTTCTCCCTCTCCCTGGGTCTACCGCTCTGCCTATTTGTGTGCTCTCTCTGTCAAGTAAATAGAATTTAAAAACAAAAAACAAAAAAAGCTGCCCACGAATGACACGAACAAGTCAAACAATGACATGAACACGTGGGCTCGGAACGGCACAGAGATGCCTGGGCTCCACTGGCCACGGGGTCCACAGAAGTGAGACCGCATCCCCTTCCGGCCAGAACTTAGCGCCTATGAGCAGCTTTGGGGAGAAGAACCCAGCGGTGCAGGGATCTTAAATCACTCAGTTTCAGAATCAGGAACCACGATGACAAAGTAACTCAAGCCCAGGGCTGCTTTCCTGTGTTAACTTTACGAATCCTCAGGACAGATTTAATTATCTAAAATATCTGTAATATGTGAGGTAACTTGAAGTCTACAACAGATTATCCTTCTGGTTCCATTTGAAATGAGTAATTTAATACCGCACATGTGATTTCTGATGTAAAGATACTAGAGAATTTTAAGATACATGGTAAGTGTATTGGAATCTTTAAAAGAGCTAAAATTTTAGCATATTTATCTGTTAAATTTGTTAGATTCATATATTGCAAGTACTTGGGACGAGTATGCTTATTAAGACATGTAAACTACTTCAAACGAAAGTAAAGTACGTTGCTTTCATGCAAAGAACTTAAAAAATATAAGAGAATTTAATGTTATGAATCAATTTTTTAAGTCTCTTAAAATGATTATAATAGGAAAATGTGATAGAAAAAAAAAGCCTAAGAAAAAATTTTAATTTGCAATCAAAGAATATTAATTTTTTTTAGAAGTCACACTAAATGGGATTTTCTGAAAGCCCATGCTCTAAGGCCCAATTTACTGATCCCCACCCAACAGCAATGCTGCCTGAAGTCTGCTGACGGCTCAGTCCGGCCCCTGGAGAGCACTGAAGGAGAAACCAGTGAGTATCTGTTCTCAGAGGAGACGCCCCCAGGCACTCGTGGCACGTGGGCATAAACACCTCAGTGAGCGACCTCGGACCCCTCACACCACGGGGCGGACAGTGGGAGGGCAGAGGACACGGCCCACACCCCGAGGGGCGATCAGCTGCCTGAGGTGGGGGGGCCGTGTCATTCTGTGAGCGCACATGGCCGCAGCGCCCCGTGTTCCAGCAGCCTCACACCCCAGGCCACACACAGTCCCTGACCCAGTGGCCTCCCACCCCGGGCGGGTCCTCGCTGCAGACAAGCGCCTCGCATTTGTCCAGTCAGCGGGGACGGGACGACGACAGGGATCGACCACTGACAGAAGAATGAAGCTAAAAGCCAGCACATCGTGTGACCCAGAGGCACAGCAAGAGGGGACCAGCCTCGGCCCTTTGGGCACGTGTGTGCCAGGACCTGCCCAGAAGCCCGGCACCGCCGCAAGCCCCGCCCAGCACGCCGTCTGGGTAACAAGACCACGAGCAAGGTTACATGCGCACAGTCGGAGAAGACACTCCAGGTAGGGGGTTAAGAAAAATGAAGCAGCAGTTTCCTGGACACGCAACTGTCATCCCGGAAATTATCTTCCACGAAAATGTACCTAGAAATACCCTTGGGCAAAAAAATCAAAAGAAACAACAGCAGGGCTATGAATATCAAACACAAATTTCCCCTCTGCCTTTCTGCATCTAAGGGTGTGGACTCTATATAAATAACAACAAAAAGTAGATTTGATTCTGTATACTTTTTATATACATACGGCGATCATTTTATTACAAAATAATTAACATTAATTTACTTATAATTACAAAGTAAGTTATTAACAAACGAAAAGCTCAAAGACACACTGTTACTAACTACACCTGTCCCAGCCAGGGGTGAGGACGGGACCAGCCGAGGGCACCCGCTGTCCCATGGGGCACAGGGCGCCAGGGCATCCGCACCGAGCACGCCAAGGACCCCAAACCTGGAGCGCACCCCCCGGCCGAGTTCTCATTTCCTCAACGGAGAGGCAGCAGGGCAGCCCCTGTGGGACGTGCCCCTCAAATGCCAGGGCTGAAACTGGGCCTGTCTCCCCCATGTGTCCCACCTCAGCCAGAGGCCACACGCCGTCTCCTGGGGGCACAGATCGGGGCATGGTGGCTATCCCAGAGCCGCCCCCCTCACTGCCCACGGCAGCCACGCCCCTAGCGAGGACCCCCCTGACTCCTCACCCCACCCTTGCCCAGCCCCTCTGTCACTGCCGAACCAGCACCCGCTCTCAGTGCCAGTGCGTCTGACGACTCACCTCGGAGCAGGGCAGCCTGCCCGAGCGGCCCCCCGGGCACCCTCTCGGGAGGTCCCAGCGCCCCCACGCCTTGCATCTCACTAGGGCCACACGGGAGTGCCCGCTTCTCCGCCCTGCAAAGGCCCTGGAGCCTTCTCCACGCCAGGCAAACTTTGCGAAGCGGGCTCTGCCTCCACCAGTCAGCAAACCAGAAACTAAGCTCAGTTTCCTGAAAGAATACCCATCAGTCCTCGTGAATGTCTAGCGAAGATTATAATTAAGACTAACGGAGCGTGGACAAGTACCAAAGCAAACGAGAGGGTACTATCACAGCTGCTGTGAAGTAGTTAAACCCAATTAGTGATTTTTAAATTATTATATTAACTTGAACTAAACCAACTCTGTAATGCTTCAAATGGGTCTTCAGTGCTTCTACCGGGAAAAATTCCAGGTCACCTGGAACTACTCCTAGTTTTCTAGTGCTGTTCACATTCACTTTCCACGCTAACAGGACAGCCCATTCGCAGTCCAACAGACACGAAGACTAATAGGCTGTGGCACCTTCAGGAGGAAAGCAACGTGTAACGACGGTTTCGTTGCCACACCAGGGTCCCTAAGACCGTCACTGCAGCTCAGCCACCCAGACAGCTCGGGGTGAGACCGTTCAGCAGTCCTATAGCCTGAGGGGAACGTGGATGCTAACTGCTGAGTCCCAATTTATCGGTCCACTGGACAAAATCAATTTCAAGACAGACAACTAGGAGTGACAGTGGCCAGTGCTGTGGATGTCGACTTCAGGCAGGCGTCACACCCACTACCACACTCAGGATTACTCGGTGCCACCTCCAAGAAGCCCACCTCCACATGGACACAGCCCCCACCCCAGGTCTGCTCGGTTTTGAGGTCACTCCCGTCACATCCCCGAGCCTGACCCCAGGCCAGGGAGCCCAGTGGTGTGCTCCCAAGTGAGAGTGGAATGGTTTTCCAAAGCGTCGCTTTGTTGGCCAATGAGGTCTGTGAGTCACGAGGAAAAGGACACAGTGGCTGGTCTGTAGTCCACTAACGGACCTCCACGACTCGCACATGGACCGTGTCACACAGTCTGCCCAACACTGTTGGGCCAATCGCCAGCCTAGTGAGTGGGTCCAACCTTGGTCCATCTGGCCCACTCTGTCTGCAGGAGTGAGAAAAGGTCAGCCTCTGAGTGCTGGTACGCAGGCTCAGCTCTACAGGACAGGGAGGGCAGACCGGTGGGGAACACAGGCCCCGCCGCCACCACGCCCTAACTTTATCCCCAGCTCCCACACGTGCCCATGTGCCATGTCTGACGACATGCAGGTACTGGACTCCTCTGTCCTCCCACAGAAACAGGTCAGACATTCGGGCCCATGCTGCTGGGCCTCGAGGGGCCTCCCACCAGCAGCACCCACCCGTGTGGACGCCTAGCCAAGCTCCAGCCAAGCCCTGGATGCAGAGGTCTTCAAAGTTGTGAATCTGTCATTCTGCTCAGAAGCCTCTGATGACCGCCCCCCGCCAACACCAGCAACAGACATCAGTGCAAGGGAAGAAGTGGCTGCCAGCAACCGACAAGGGCCTTGTCGTGGGACAGGGTCCCACAGAGAAGACAGCGGGGACATCCCCCTCACGGTCGTTGGAGGGGGAATCTGACTTGCAGAAAGTAAAACAGCTCAGAGGGGGGAAAGTGAGATGGCGGATTTCTTTAACAAGAAAATTGAAAACTTGGGCCTGTCAGCTCCGATTCATCCCACGATTCATCCCGCAGTGGGCCGAAGAGCAGTGACCTCAGGGAGCAGGGGGCAGGGCGGGGTCGTCTGCGACAACAGACTCCGCGCACCCTCAGCCTCCTCTGTGTAAAGGGCCAGACCAGCCTCAGCGGCCACACAGGACACCCAAAGAAGCTCCCACAGAGTCTGGGGGGAGAGGGATGTGGTTGTATATGGAACAGAAAGAGTCACTGCTCCAAACTTTTATAAGAAGTCATTATCAGAAAAAGTTTAAAATCTAACCACTCTTTCCAGATTCAACAGGTTTAAAATAAGGAAACTCTTCAATAGCTTTGAACAAAAACCTTTCTCATGGTTCCAATTACACACTGCAAATGCATGTCAAATATAGAAGACTCCCCAGAGGGCTTCCTTTTGGCAACTGGGAGAGCTGCGATGTAATTTAAATACCCTTCTCACTAGACAGCATGTCATTTGTCTAACGCCAACAGCCTGGGGACAAAGCAGCCTCCAGGTGAGAGAAACAACTTAACCCTCCGAGCGCCACAGCCCGCTGCAGGGCCTGCACAGCGTGCACCCAGGGGGCACGAGGGGCCTTCCTTGCAGCGCAGCAACCATTCATCCGTAAAGGAAATCATCACACGGCAGCACAGAAGCTGCGTCTCCTGGTAAGTCACGAATTACGCGGATCGAGAAAGCAAACTCCTCACCGAAGGGCTCCCCGCACGGAGCCAGGTCTGCGGGGGGCACGGGCCGCGCCAGGGCTGCCCGCGGAGCCGCCCGCAGACGCAGGGAGCGCACGGTCTTCCGGGAGCCGGCGTGCACCACCCCGCAGACTTCCACTTGGGCCACCAGGACAAACAGCCACCCGACCTGCCTCAAAAATGCAGTCCAACTTGCTCAGAGAAAGAGCCAGTGCTGGAGGCGCTAGGGGGCAGGAGGAAATGACGGACAGAATACCTGGCTCCACAGACGTTTCGGTGTTCAGTTCCCAGAGGACATTTCTGAAAAACTGCCCCAAAGGCCCTGAGCTGGCCTGCAGGCAGCAGCGGCCGCTGCACAGGGGCAAGGAGGGGCGCATGTGCTGGCCTCGCCGCGGCCGAGCGGGACCCCAGCCCAGCGATGGCGGCAGAGCTGCCGGGGGTCGGAGCGCCCCCGGCCCAGTGCAAGCAGCCACGGAGCCCACTCTCGTTCCACGGGCAAGTCACGGCCACAGGGGTCCGCCAAGCTCCCACCAGCTTCTCTGTGGACAAGCCCCGTCGACCGTCGCCCTCGGAGCGCGGCTGGCAGCCGCGATGCATCTGTCGTGAGGCCGGGCGCCCCGGGGAGCCCACGGTCCAGGCTGGACGCACACCACCATCCTCACGGCGCACGCGGGCCACGGGAGAAACGCACCGTGCCAGGAAGGGGCGCACGGCTTCAGGACAGGGGCCCCCGTCTCACCCGGGGCAGGAACCTGGGAAACAGCATCGCAGAGCACGACTGCACAAGGCCAAGCAGCACCGACTCTTGCCCCCGGCGCGCCCGAGCCCCACCCCCACCCCCACCCCAGGGACCGCAGCCCCGCCGCCGCGCAGAGCCCGAGCAGCACCGGAGCCCAGGGCAGGCCCGGGCTTCCCGAGGACAATGCCGGGAGGCCAGGGAAAACCACTCCCTACGCCGAGCAGCTAGACTCCAATTAAACCGTGTCACAGGTCATAAGGAATCTGGGGACACCGGGGCGGCTCCCAAGCTCTCCGGGACATGGCCAGGCCAGGTCTGCATTGTCCCCAAACCATCCAAACTGCCCACAGGATTATTCCTCAGGAAGTGGGGACTACGTTTTCAGACTGAATCTTTCAAACTGACTTGTCTGAAAACATTAAAACAAAGTATCTTCTCAACTCTGATTGCCTCTTTATCGGTTCCATTAGAAGTAAGTTGCATAATGTGACCTTGCACGTCAGCTGTATTTCCATCAATACGAAAATAAATAAATGGCCAAAAATGGACGTAGCCCACGGCCCAGGGAGCCGACTCTTCAGCCGTCCCCTCTGAGGGATGAAGACGCCCCTCCCAGCGGCAGCTGCACACAGACGCTCACGGCAACCCCGAAGGCCGCCCCGGACATGGCAACCGCGCACACGCCCTCCGGGGGCAGTGCGCGCACAGCCCGGCCCGAGCGC
>LNAC01000409.1:285298-301244 GCA_002007465.1 Ailurus styani
AGGTGCCAGGAGGGCCTCCGCTGCTCACCCACGGTGGCCGGGGGGCGGCGGGGGGACGCAAGGAAAGGCCCGACTCCCGGCACCAGCGCCACCTGCCGGGCAGTGGGGCAGTGGGGCGGCACGGGGGGGCGCCCCGCTTGCGGGCAGCACGTTACGACAAGGGTGCGAGGCGGAGGGGGACGGCGCCAAAGGGTAAGAAAACCCGTGAGGTCAGATCACGAGAGCTCTGACAAGGAGGGCGGCAAGGGGGCTCGGCCGGGCATGTACTTCAACCCCAGGTCAAGCGTAACGCGAAGCACGTGGTACAAGGCTGGAGGGCCGTGGGCCTGGAATCGGGCCGGTCCCTCGGGCTCCGCACACTCCCCGTGCCGGCGGCACAATGAGCACAGGTCGCCCGGCGACACCCCGACGCCTGTGACACGCAGAACTCGCTACTGGAAACAAGTTGCCAGAGAAACCCAAATGGTGACAGATCTCAAAATGTTTCTAGAAGGAAACCATAACATGACTAGAAGAAAAAGGCAGGCAAGCGTTGCCTATTCTCAGGATGCGGAACACTTTCCTAACGATGGGGCAGATGTTACTGTGTAAAGTGTTGTGACCTCAACAGATGAACACACCAGAGCAAGGAACCAATGCGAGTCAGCGTGCCACAGTGGGGATTCGACGTGAAGAGCTCACACGCACTCACAACTACGAACACCCCAACTCAGAGAAGATGAAGTTGAAAACAAGGGTGAGCACGCCTGATGGCCAACAGCCATCCCCAGACACACCGGGGATGCAGCAGGTGAGAGGACATGGGGCGAAGGCCGACAGGCTGACCCTGAACCAGCTGCGCCCTTGACCTCAAGGACAGGGTATGGGGCACTGTGTGTGCGAAGCCCCTCCCACAGAGTCAGGAGCGTGACCCAACAGCAGGGGCAGCCCTGCGGTCCCACGGCCGCAGCGCACCCTCGGACCACCCCCCCCCCCCCCCCCCNCGCTGCGGGCTTCCCGGGAGCTGTCTCCGAGTCGTCCTGAGCGCCTGCGCGGGGGCAGCCCCGTTCGAGACAGCAGGAAGGGACGGCTGCTGATGAGAACAGGGGACGAAAGCGAGCCAGCGCCTGCACCACAGCTCACACTGCCATCCAAGACAGCCTCTCACGACGGGAGAACACGCGCCACCTCAGTGAAACACGCTGCTGTGACTCACACACTGAATCCGGACGATGACCGGGACGCTCAGCACCAGGCCCCTCTCTAACTAACGGGAGGAAGGGACACTTCATCCACCACAGGACACAGGATGACAGCCCCCAGGGAGCCCAGGACTGCACTGCAAGCATCACACGGGGCTGCTGCTCACTCGGGGCCCCTGTCACCTGAAACAACTTTCTGTTTTTTTTAAGATTTTATTTATTTGAGAGAGAGCAAAAGCAAGACAGATCACAGAGCGAAGGGAGAGGGAGAAGCAGACTCGCTGCTAAGCAGGGAGCCCAACGTGGGGCTCGATCCCAGGACCCTGAGATCAGAAACTGAGCCAAAGACAGACACTTCACTGACTGAGCCACCCAGGTCCCCCACAACATTTTTTTTTTAAGATTTATTTATTTATTTGAGAGAAAAAGCACAGGCAGGAAGGGCAGAGGGAGTGGCAGACAGAATCTCAAGCAGACTCCATGCTGAGCACAGAGGCTGACACGGGGCTCGATCTCACAATCCCAAGATCACAACCTGAGCAGAAACCAAGAGTCAGATGCCTGGCTGCACCACCCAGGAGCCCCTAGGAGCACAGCTTTGTATGGTTAAGACTCAGGTGTCCACACTCCTCTCTCCCTGCAAATACCTCATGTCATTCTTTCAATCCAACACTGCCAACAGGTTTCTCAGGTGGTAGCTTCCAGCCCTGGCGATCATCAGAACGACCTCCGGGGCTCCAGAATGTAAAACCTGGCTGCTCGGGCGCCTCCCCAGAGACACCTGTCCAGAAAGACAAGCCGCAGCTGCGGTGACAAGTCTGGGTCCCAGACAGCCCCTGACCTTCTAGCGTCAGGCTGGGATCCTCCACAGAGGCTTAATACCCACAGCTCGAGAAGCTAAACCACACAGAATTTAAAAAAAAAATATATATATATATATATATATATATATATATATATGTACATATACATATATGAAATCTGCGCTCAGATTATTAACAATAAAATAAATAAAAGCCAGGAACAAGCCTTACTCTTTATAATGAAAAGATCCTTTCTAAGTATGTGAAAAGCAGAACATCAGGCAGTTAAAGTGTACAACCCTTGGTTGGATCAACTCAGGTCTTGATCTCAGGGCCATGAGTTCAAGCCCTGCATCGGGCTCCATGCTGGTCATAGAGCCTATGTTAAAATAAATAAATAATATAAATGAATAAGTTAAATAAAACATGTGAAAGACCAATCTGAAACCAAGAAGGTGTTAATGCCAATCGCTGCTGCACACGCATCCACATTCATCCGCACACAAACGCAACTACAGGTAACACCATGTGTGAGTCACGATGTCACTGGACCTAGTGTGTATGGGACCAACGAGCACATGCCAGTCCGATGGGACTGTGGCTGGTACCCCTGCCCTGGTGACCGAGCCCCCAACCTGCAGGCACCCTGCTGGTCTCCTAGCTCCCTATCAAGGGCTCTCCCCACCTCTTTACTCAGGGCCCATCTGTAGCCGCCCCTTTAAGGCTTCACACCTCTGATTAGCATTTACATAACCGCACCTGCCCACAAGCCCAATTCTCAAGCGCCTCAAGAATGACAGGTGACCACCCCACACCTGTCTGTGGACCTGGGGCCTCACTGTCTGAGTCCAGGCCCCGCACGCTCCCATGCCCAGCCCAGCCCCACATGCTCTGCTGCCAACGCCCCGTCGTGTCCATCCTGGAGGGAGCACAGCTAGCTCCCAAGGGGCAGGGAGGGACCGGGCTCTACCAGGAAGTGTTTCTCACCAAGCAAATGGATGATCTGCGGACTTCCACTTCTAAATGCCTAGAACACACAAGGCAGCACGACCCACTGAGGAAAGGGGTGTCCGTGACCACCACACTCACAAGCACAAGTGTCTTCCCACGACCTGTTGGTGGGGCTGCGAGGGTCGTGAAGTAGCAATGCCCACGTGTTACTTACAGCTTAGAGTGTAGACATTAAAGACCCACGTGTTCAAAAGGCCACAGATAGAAAAGAAGCCGAGTGAAAGGCTGAAGAAGTGAAAGCAGACGCCATATCCTGCTGGCCTGTGACACCTGGGAACTAGTTCAGAGAGGGGTTAACATCCTTCATTCGCCACAGCTGGGGACACTGACGCACCATCTGGCCAACCTCAGTGGCCTGGCAGCTGCATCCCTCCCTGTTCAGGGTCTAGGCCACCTTTCAGGGCTCTGCAAGCACGCCCACCTCCCACACCAAGCCCCACCCCCTTGAAAGTTGACTGTGGTCATTGCCATGGGGACGGCATGACAGACTGCACACTGTGGAGACCAGGGTTCCATACTAGCTGGCCCCCTTGGCAAAGTGGTGAGGCCAGCTTGGGATAAAGGAATCACTTCCCAAGACCTACTTATTTGGCAGGAGGAAAATGAAGTGAGATGCAGTCTCAGAGCACTATGAGGACGACACTAAACACAAGGCCAGTGAAGGACACACAACTGAGTGCTCAGCAGCTGACAGAAGGCCTCCAGAGGGACAGGGCCATGCTCTCAGCAGAGCTCGCTCCACCTGCACTAGCCCCTGACCATCCCAGAAACGGGATGACTTGAACCCTGCATTATCACCAACTGAGGAACAAGCAAAAAAAGTAGACAAAATATGTTCTGTTTTAGTAGCAACCTGCTGGGACCAGTGGCTCTGGAGCGGGAAGACCCACCATGCGGCCTGTGGCCCTACTAAAGGTGACTTCAGTCAGGCCAGAACAGGAACCCGTAACTGGACCCCATGGGAAGAGTTAGCAGGGCCACTTGCCACATTGCGCACACAGCGGGGAGCCAGCGCAGAACCAGGCAGCCCCACGCACCACACTCAGGTATTTGCAGAATTCTTAAAAAAGAGTGTGGACAGGGCGCCTGGGGGGCTCAGTCGCTTAAGCGTTTGCCTTCGGCTCAGGTCATGATCTCAGGGTCGAGGGATCAAGTCCCAGATTGGGCTCCCTGCTCAGCGGGGAGTCTGCTTCTCCCTCTCCATCTGCCTCTCCCCCTGGCTCATGCTCTCTCTCTCAAATATATAAATAAAACCTTTAAAAAAAAAAAAAAAAGAGTGTGAAGTATATGTGTTGCAATGGTTAAGTCCTGGTGAACGAGGCCTACTGAGTGCCCATCCGGGTGACAGCAGCAACGGGACCCCTTTCATCTGGCATTCTGTACTCGATGGATGAACTTCACCGCTGCATGAAATCCAGGAGTCGGACACCTTCACAGGGACCCGCAAGACCAAGTGAGGGCGAGCAGCACAGGGGGAGGCCCCTCATCCCGCACTCCCTCTCTCAAAGTAACAGCCACTAAGACGACTCCCCGAGGAAGAGCAGAGACACCCACACAGCATTTGCTTCATTTCTGAGAATACTCCTAAGAATAGACCCATGAAAAATTTTCAGTATGAAGAGACACCTGGGTGGCTCAATCAGTGAAGTGTCTGCCTTTGGCTCCAATCATGATCCCGGGGTCCTGGGATCGAGCCCCACATCGGGCTCCCGGCTCAGCGGGGAGGGAGCCTGCTTCTCCCTCTGCTGCTCCCTCTGCCTGTGCTCTCTCTCTCTCTCTCTCTCTCTGCGTCAAATAAATATAAAATATTCAAAAAAGTGGTTTTTTTCAGTATGAAGAATTGTGAAAACTACATGACGCACACGTTTCTAGGTTTAATCCTGCCCACGTTACAGTTAATTCACTTACAAGCTGTCCCTGAAAACGCATCAGACAGTGTACTTTGTCAGGCATTTAAAAGGCTGGAGAACCACACCTCCGAAAGTCCCGTGGCATGAAAAGTAGATGGGGTGACTCCAGGGACCTGCTGCCTCTCTCCTCCCTCCAGCACCCACCTCAGGCACCAGGAAGCACCTCCTTCCCAGGTCCTCACCAACCCTGCTCTGGAGACAGGACCTGCCGTCAGCGGGGCTCCCCTGGCCCTGAGCTGCTCCTTAGAGGGTGAGCAGAGTGTGAGCCGGGGGGCGGCCTCCTGACCGCGTGACATGGAGCTCCTCCGGCTCACGGCTGCACCCCGCCGTCCAGCACACTGCCTTGCACACGTAGGTACAGAACTGTTTTCAGTGTTTCTCTCTCATTCTTTCTCCAAAAATGCACATCCTTTGCCATTTTCTAACACTGCTTAAGCCATTCCTCTTGGAAATCTTTCCCTAACGTTTCACTCAAGTGTAACCTTCCTGCACATTTCTGTGTAACCGAGGATAACAGGGAGACACCTCTCTACCCCCCCCCCTTTAAAACATACTTAGCGTCTGCGATGCTTCTCCAAATTTCTGTACACAGACAACAGAGAGTTTACAGCTTTGGAGGAAAAACTTCTCCCTCCCTTGCCTACCCGTCATTCAGCCTAAGGTAAAAACGACCAAGTGTTTGGTCTGGACCAAGGCCAGCGCCCTATTTGGTGGATGCCACGAGGACAGGGACAGACGGGACCCCAGTCTGGTTCTCTCATCACTAGGTCCTAGGCTATCAGAAGTTCATACCAAGAAATTAAGATCTAATCCTCAAGTCTCCAAGTTTCCGCATTGTTAATGCTTCCCAAAGAAGGATCCACATAGAGGGAGGGGCTGTGTTCCATCCAGGTGACCCTCGCCGCCCTCAACCACACTGAGGGGCAGAAAGAACCTCACCAGACACTCGGGCCGCCGTCCCCGGGACAAGCGGCTTCATCACCCCAGCCTCCCCCCGAACAGGCTCCCAGGTCTGGAGCAGCCCCTGCGCGTTCAGACAGCTCCGCGGGGACTGCGGCTTCGGCCACAGTGCAAAGGAACTGCTTTTAAACGCCATGGGTAGGAAGTTAATCTAACCCTCGGCTCACCCCACTAAGGTAAAAGTAAAATTAAATCGTTGGCTTAGAAATAATTCTCAAATAGAAAATACAACCTTCTCGCCATACACTCCTTTTAATTTTTTCAGTACTGAACACCCATACTTCCAGACGTTTCCTCTAAGATCAAACCCCCCCACTCGGTGAGCGCCCTCACGGGCCTCACGCACAGCCAGGGGGAGTGACAGCTGCACCTGCGGCCTGCCTTCCAGAAGGAAGGAGCCGGAGCCCTGACACACCAGGGAACAGCCCTGCTCCACAGAGCACCTCGGGGGCCTGCGGCACACACTCCTGCTGAGTCAGGGCTGTGCGTGAGCAGCTGTCACCTCGTCAGCCACGGATGACAGCAGCGCCCCAGTGCCTGGAGCGACGCCGCCCAACAGCCCAACTCCCCCCACACAGCCCCTGGTTTATTAAAGTCAAACACAAGAACACCAACAGGACCCAGGGGAAGCTGTCGCCTATGAAAAGCCACGAGCGTGGGGCCCCTGCGTGGGAGTTGCCCTCCCCCCACCCGTGTCCCCGACACCGCGTGCTGGCGCCCGGGTACAGAAGCGCCCCCGCGTCGCAGGTCAGAGCCCAGGGACTCAGGGGCCTCGACAGACCCTGCAGCATGGGACCCCCAGAGCACGTGGACATCGCAAGGAAACAAGGTCCCTGAGGTGGAAATGGGAACTCCCGAGGAGGCCAACTGAACTCTCAGGAAGGAGCCCGCCCACAGGGGCCCAGCCCACGGCATTCCTCCGTGCCCTTGAAGCCAGTGGCATCTCCTGGCTCTCAGCTGCCACACTAGGGTGCTGGCATCCCAGTGAGACTGGCCCAGCCTGAATCCAGACTCTGTGTTACAACTCTTTCTTTTCGGGATGCCTGGGGGCTCAGTTGATTAGGCGTCTGCCTTCAGCTCAGGTCATGATCCCAGGGTCCTGGGATCGAGCCCCACATCCAGGCTCCTTGCTCGGTGGGGAGCCTGCTCCTCCCTCTGCCTGCCTCTCCCCTTGCTTGTGCTCTCTGTCTCTCTGTCTCTCTCTCTCTCTCTCTCTGTCCCTCTGACAAATCAGTAAGTAAAATCTTAAAAAAGTAAAATAAAAACTATTTCTTTTCAAGCAATCTAAGTAATTGTTCTTTGCAAATCGAACACTGCCGTGACCTGCGAATGACCCTCCCTTTCCGTGAGAGACCGCGAAGGCTCTTCCTCCCTCTGCTGCCTGGCGATCCGCACAGGGCCAACCGCCTGTCCATCCTGTCCCTTTGCCAAAGGGCCCAGAGGGCACGGGAGAGGGAAGGTGAGCACCACACGGGGGGATGAAACGCCCACAGCTGATGACAGAGTGACCCAAGTACACCAACTTCAAAGAAGCAAAAACAAGCACTCAGGAGAATTAAAGGCTTAACCCGGAAGTCAGAGACCAGTTCTGCCGCTGAGTCACGGACTTACCTTCCCAGCCCCAGAGCCCAGACCTCCGCGGGCCCCACGAGGTCTACAGCCTGGAGGAGCATCCCGCGCGAGACCGCGCCCCATCAGGCTGAGGGGCAATGACCCTGACATACAGGATGCGCGAAGCCCGAGAGGGGACACACGGTCGAGGGTCAGACGGCCAGCAACAGAGAGAAGGGTCAGTGTGAAGGCCATCAGAGCTTTGGTTAGTGGCAAGCCTGCCACTGTCCTGAACCGAGTTACCAGGAGAGTTCTCTTTTCCGGTCTCACCACCCACCCTGGGGGGCGAGGCCGGCTGGGTGTGGACAGCAGTCTTCCAATCACACTGCCTGGAGCTCAAGCCTCAGCCACTGTCCCATCTTCGCCATGACCTCCCCCCACTCCCCTCCTTTGCCCATTGACCTCTGGCCCCTGGGACCCACCCCCCAGGTGACAAAAAGAGCCACTGCAGGGCTTACCCTAACTCCACACCCAGACCACAAGGCAGCTCTGAGAACTCTGACACAGTGGCCTTGCCTGAGGGAGAAAACCAAAGCCCTTGCATGTTGTTAGGGTGCAGACCCCTGGGGCCACTTCTCAGGGCACTGCCTCAGGATGCACTTCCCCGGACAGGCAGCGAGCCAGTGCCGAGCCAGTGCCGGGGGCCTGCAGGGGAGATGCTCTCCACAACCTACAGCATCTGCAGGCCACCCACCTGCACAAGCAAAAGGCCGCACCACCAGCTTCGAGGCCCCAGGTAACCCCAGGCCACCCATAGCTTCCACAGGATCCAAGCAGGGATTCCTGCAAGACCACTGGGAGGCCAAGGTCGGGAAGCACCTGCAACATGGGGTAGCCACAGGGCAGCCATGCTCCGAGCTGCCCGCCCGGCCCCAGGGAGGCTGCCAACAGAGCAAGGGCCTCACACGGGCATCAGATGCCCGACAGTGTTCGTCCACAGAGGGGGCAGGAAGGGTGAAAACAGGTACAAAGGAAGCATGGTACTCTCAGCCTAGGCACATTAAAAGCCAACCCAGACCATGTCCTGCTACCACACAGGCCTTAGGGCAGCAGCGCCGCAGGGTAATGCTGAAGCCCTACTGAAATTCAAGTAAACGGGGCCATCCAGATACCCTTCCTATGTGACACCCGACCAAGTCAGCCAGGCTGCGTTGGGTTTGAAGCATCAAATGGGCCACAGCCAGCAGAGCAGAAACAGACAACAAAACCTGGAAGATGTGGAAATCAATTTAGTAGGTGAAGCATTTTTCCCTAGGTAGCAAGATTTCTCATTAGAAGATTCGTGAAAACATTTTCCATTAAGAGAGCAAACACTATCAAAGTGTCTAAACTACGCAGACACACGCCCCTTCCCGAGTATGCTGCATGTAAGAAACGCACACACAACCACACCACTCCAAGTTCGTAAATGCCACAACCTTAATCTTGACCCGAACTATGAATTTCTATTCTTTTTTTTAATGAATTTCAATTCTTAAAAGCAACAGGCACAACTGTAGGACACAGAGAATTCATAATTTACGTGGCTCTAACACACACAGTACAAATTCTAACACATACTATCCTGATGCACTCTCAACCTCCCTCCACTAAACTGTAAATTCTCTCCTAAAGAATCTCAACTATAGGGGCGCCTGGGGGGCTCAGTCATTAAGCGTCTGCCTTCGGCTCAGGTCATGATCCTGGGGTCCTGGGATGGAGCCCTGCATGGGGTTCCCTGCTCAGCGGGGAGCCTGCTTCCCCCTCTCCCACTCCCCCTGTTTATGTTTCCTCTCTTGCTGTGTCTCTGTCTGTCAAATAAATAAAAATCTTAAAAAAAAAAACAAGAATCTCAACTGTAATGAAAGAAGTACCAAATATTTAAAAAAAAGAAAAGAAACCGTTAAAGATACCCTTTATTTTTTATTTATTTGGAGAGAAGGGGCAATTCCACTCCAAGACATATACCCAAGGCACATGAAAACACGTTTGCAAACACTTACACATGACTGTTCGCAGCACCTCTAGTCCTGGTGGCCGGGAGGCGGAAACAAATGGTGCCCATCACCTCGTGAATGGAAAGCCAAGAATGGCCCAACCGCACAACGGAGTATTATTCAGTCATAGAAAGGAACGCGGCTCTGACACACGCCCCATCACGGGTGAGCCTCAAACACATGCTCTGTCCAAGAACCAGGCACAAAAAGGCCACGTGTCGTTACGTATGATTCACAACAGCCCAACAGTGGAAAAACCCAAACGTCCGTCAGCTGGTAACACAGATAAATGAAATGTGGTCTGTCCGCATGCTTATGAACAGCAGCCCCCCAAAAAGCGAACCCCCAGCACCTCTGGACGTGATTACATTTAGAGACAAAGCCTTTACAGAGGTCGCTGAGGTAAGATGAGGCCGCACGGGTGTGACCCAGCCCATCACGACTGGCATCCTCAAGAAGAAAGAGACCAGAGCCAGAGACAGACCCAGACCGGGGCGCAGGGCGGGGGGACACAGCAGCCATGCACAAGCAGAGGAGAGGCCTCAGGAGAAACGAGCCCTGCCAGCAGCTGATCCCAGATCTCCAGCCTCAAAGACCTTGGGAGAAGCCCCCAGTCTGGGTATTCTGTCATGGTGGCCCGAGCAAACACTCCCAACGGCAGAACATTCTTCAGCTCTCAAAGAAACGAAGCACGGGCACACGCCACAAGACGGAGGGACCCCGGGAATGCTACAGAGTGAGAGGGGCCAGAAACAAAGGGCCACACCCCGTACGATCCTATGCACAAGAAATACCCCAAACAGCAAACCCAGAGAGACAGGAAACAGATCAGTGTTGTGTAGGGCTGAGCAGGGCGGGGGCTCGGGGCAACAGCAAAGAGGCACGGGACTCCTCCTCGGGGTGAAGATTCTAGAACTGACGGTGGTGATGGTTGCACAGCTCAGGCAGACTGAACACCACTGATTGGTACACTTTAAATGCGTGAGCTGTATAAAATGTTAAGTTATATCTCAACAGAACTATTTTTAAATAGTTAGATACCCCTAGAAGGTCAGCATCTATTACCCCAAATACATTCACATTCATAAATGAGGGTACTAAAGCACAGACAAGTCGACTTTCTACTTCTACTTGGTCAATTTTGATAAAACTGCATTTTTCTAGGACATCTACTTTGTCTGATCTACCAAACGTACCAGCAAAGACGCTCCCACCGTGTCGTTCCTAGTCCCCCATGTATGATGCGCACACATCACAGCTCCCCTGCCAGACGCTTTGGTCACTCTGCCTCCTGACCCCTAACCAAGCCAGAAGCTCACGCTCTCAGGTCCTGCCTGCTCTCTGCGTCCCCAGCACTGCCCGGCTGTCTGCTCCCCTCCCCTCCTGTCCTGTCCCCTCGACCTCAACCCGGGACCTTCCTTCTCTGCTGTTACAGCTTTTAAGGCAGGGTCAGCCAGAGCGTGAGGACTCCAGCTCTGCGGGCCACAGCAATCTCTTTGCTTTTCTTTTTTTAATAACAACATATAAAAAAGGAAAAGCCACAGCTGGCTCCAAGGCCATACAAATGCAGACCAAGGCCAGACGGGGCCCGCGGGCCAGTTTTGTAACTCCTGCTCAACGTTTTAAACTCCCCTTCAAACACACAGCAGCTACATCTCAAAAGTTGTGATAGGTAATAATGTTGTTACTATTCATTTCTATCTTTAAACTTCTATTGTAAAATTACTACTGGGGGGTGCCTGAGTGGCTCGTTAAGCATCCCACTCTTGATCTCAGGGTCACGAGTTCGAGCCCCACACTGGGCTCCAGGCTGGACGTAGAGCCTACTTAAGGAAGAAAAAAAAATTTACTACCAGGATTTCTTCTTTGATTCACGTGTTATTTAGAGATCTGTATGTTTTCAAACTAAAAATTCATGTTTTACCTTTATCTTCTGTATCTGAATTTTAATTTCACTTTTTTGTGGTCAAAGAATGCAGTCTGTGCACTACAGAGTCTTTGAAATTTCCTGAGACTCGTATTTTATGGCCCAGTAACTATGCAATATGTTAAGGGCACCTCACGTTTAAGAACTGTGTGCTCCCTGGGGGCTGGCTGCAGAGCTCTGGATAAATCCAGGCAATTAGGCCTGTTATTTCTATTGTCCAAACACATGCTTCCCACTGCCCTGTTTCCTAACTAACCTGTCGATAAGGGAGAGAGGATTTGTTCATTTATCCCTGTAGTCTAAGTTTTGCTTTTCAGGACCTTAGATATAATTTACTTGTGTCAGCCAGGGGTAACACCAAAGAACACACAAACTTATGCAGAGATCAGAGCCGATGTGGCTGTGCACCTGTTCCCTCTGCCTCTACTGTGGGCCTGGTGTCAGCAGGACCCGAGCAAGGGGAGGGGCCACAAGGATGGGGGACCCCTGAGCACAGGTGAGAAGAGGTGGAGCCTGGAGGGTGTGGGCAAGGTGTCCACAAACCACCTCGGGTCCAGAGGACCAGGGAGGGGATCCCGTGGGAGAAGGGCCGCCACCTAACCCACAAGGCTGGCTGCACCACCCGGGATCAGCATCACGGGCACCCAGGTGGTACTGCCTTGCCTCTGCCTTCTGAGTCACGCACACCCGCTCAGAGAACCAGCAGGAAGGGGACTCTGGCAGAGGGCCCACCTCAGCTAAGCCAACACGATGCAAAACCACAGCAGTAAGTGGCAGCATCCTGCAAAGGGAAGCGTGTGCATCACAGCACAGGGATGAAGCCGCAAGAGGCAGGCAGCCTGTACGGCTCTGGACAAGCCTCTTGCCTTCTCCTCTAAACACTGTAGTCCCCCGGGGGGACCGTGAGGATTTGTAACTCATCTAAGTGCTTAGGATACAGTCAAGTGCTCAATGAAGATGAATCCTTCCTGTCGTTGTTATTATTTTGATTACTGCCGACAAGTATACCCTACAGAGAGCCTGGGAACAGCACCAACCCTATGGCAGGCTCAGGACAGATGGCAACTCCAGGGCCTCTCACGCGGGGGCTCCGGTGGAAGGAAGGACTGGCAGGGCTGACAGGGGACTTGTTCCTGGGGCGGCTGGAAAAAGCAGAGAGGCTTCCGTGACAAACCAAAGCCCAGCCCGGGTCATCCACGCACATCGTGTGGAGTGGGGGGAGGCCAAGCTGAGGGACAGGCACGAAGCCTGCTCCCGGCTGGCCACCGGGGCCCCCTGAGCCACGCTGCAGCACCCCCAGAGGGTGTGGAGCAACGCACGCCCGCTGAAGGCGAGCCAGTGAGGAATCATCTTCTATCACTTGATAAGAGCACGGTTGGGGCACGGGGGGGGGGCGGCGGGGGGTGAGCCTGCGGATACGACAAAGGACTAGAAGCCTCAGAACCTACGGCGACAGAACCTAGAGGCTACCACCAAGCACACAGGCTTGTCGTGTTAGAGACAAAAAGCAGACATGGAAGCCAGAAAGAAGGAACAGGAAGATCACAGAAAGAACCAGACAAAGGTCTAGAAATAAGAGGAAACAACTCACTGCCATGTCTGAAGCCCAGCTGAGTCGGGACTCAGCCGAGAGGAGCCAGGGCCCTGAGGGCCGGGCCGGGCGGACGGGGAGCACGTGGTGGGGGGAGGGCGTCCCGAGTCACCAGGTACCGGGTGGGGGGGGGACGGAGGCAGAGCCCGAGAGGCCCCGGGAGCACCGCCCTCACTCGCCTGCTGTCGTTCGCTGATCCTGTCTGTAGCAGGAGGAAAAAAGAAAAAAGGAAACCTGGGCGATCCTTTCTTTCTACTCATCCTTGCTCGACTGAACTACGAGACTTCTGCGTGCGGTGGTCAACAGGCCCCAGAGGGCCACCCGCAAAAAGCGAACTCCCGAACACACACGGGCCAGAGGAGGTAAAGAGCCTCCTGGCTGCTCCCGGGACCCCGCGGGGAGCCGGGGCGGGAACACCGAACACCGCTTTACTGCCAGGGCGGGGAGGGCAGCAGGTGAGAAAAACTGTGGGAATCCTCAAAACTTGGCCCAAGTTCACAAACCTGAATCAGTCTCCCAACCCAAGACAAAACAAGCCCACAGCTCGTGGTTTCAGGTTTCGCTTCAGACACGGAAGCCGTGACACAGATCCCACTGCAGGCGGCACGAGGGGGGAGAGCGACCGCAGCACAGGGTTCCAGGACCCCAGCGACACGAAAGGAGCACGGAGCTTTCCGCCCCCGCCCCACCCTGGCTCGGATCACTCCGCATGCCATTTCCACCCTGCTTCACGCACTCCCTGGGGGAAGGTGCCGGAAGGGAGGAGCCTGGGGAGCCCCGTGCCAGTGGGCAGAGCCTGCCAGCCCCGCCTGCGGCCCGACCGCCCTCCCTGCTGGGCACCTCTCGGGGCAGGCCCTGCCCCGGCCCCACACGGAGGGCACTGCCCACCATTCGCCAGGCAGCCTGGCAGGAAGAGGGGCCTGTGAGCTCCCCTCCAACACCAAAGTAGCCCCAGTTCCACAAAAACCCACGTGGTGGTATTCCCGGAATAAGCAGCAAATTAAAATTCGGGGCAGTACATCACACATCTCAGACTTACTCATCAAAGGAAAATAAATGCCTGACAACAGAACTTTCCCAACACTCCCGCCTGCCATGGCCTACCTCACGAGGTGACCAAACTAACTTGACTTTCATTTCTTCTATTAGCCAACTATGGGACAAAGTAAAACTCCACTGACATTGTCAATATTTTGTTAGGAGAAACCAGGCGCCCGAAAGACAAGCACAGTCTGAGCTCTCCCCCAGCCAGCGAGCACTCCGCACTCCGCAGCACCCCGCCTCGCAGGGCCAAGCCCTCCCCCCAGAGGAAGGCAAGGACCCTGAGGGCTGCCGGACTCCCCCCAAGGTCCCTGGCGCCCACTGCTTGCTCAGCTCCCAGGGGCACATCCTGGCACACCGGGCCTGGGCCAGGGTGCCAGGCCGGGAGCATCCTTGCATGGCAGCCACTGCTTCCTAGCTTCCTGATCCCAGAAGACAGGGTCCAGGCCTAGCTGGTGGCTTCCAGGCAGGAGGGCAGGGCCCAAACTTCTACACCAGGCTGCCAGGCTTTCGGAGACCCCCAGAAAGCCTAGGAAAGACACTGGATCTAGGGGAACAGAGTCTGTCCCTCAGTCTACAGAAAGAAGGCAGCGTAAGACCCAGACACAGAGGAGGGCTGCTGGCAGCCGAGCTCAGCAACACAGGGCTGAGCGTCCTCAGCACCAAGACTCTGGCAGCGAGGGAGGAAACATCAGCCCCACAGAGAGGAGACCTGAGAGGAGGGGCAGAGGGCCCCCACGTGTTCCGCAGGTGGCCATCAGCAGTGAGGGCCACGGACAGCCCCCGGGACGAGCAGAACCGCACCTTTGGGAACCTGGAGAGCTCACGCAGGGTTCCTTGGATGGGCTTCTCACCATGGGGTTCCAACTGGAAACAAACTCCAGTCAAGAAACCCTGAGAGGGGTGCCTGGGTGGCTCAGTGGGTTAAAGCCTCTGCCTTCGGCTCAGGTCATGATCTCAGGGTCCTGGGATCAAGCCCCGCATCGGCTCTCTGCTTGGCAGGGATCCTGCTTCCTCCTCTCTCTCTGCCTGCCTCTCTGCCTACTTGTGATCTCTCTGTGTCAAATAAATAAATAAAATCTTTAAAAAAAGAAGAAGAAAAGAAGCCCTGAGAAACACGGCCGTGCGCTCCCGTGAAAGACGCGAAGCTGCCCTGCCCTCCAGGAGCCTGGACTCGGCCAGGAAGGGCCCCCACAGCCTCCGGCACGTGCACTCCCGTGTGCTGGGCCCTGTCACTTCTCACACGGCCTGAGGCACAGCCTGCGCAGTGAGGCGCCCCGGCCTGCGGAGCGCCCCGTTGCTCTGCTCAAGGGACCCGCCGCCCCACCCCGGGCCGCGAGGGCTGGATGCGACGACGCGTCCGCCAACCCGGAGACGCACCAAACGCCATCCCGGCAGCAGGCCAGGCTTACTCCCCTAACGACAACCCCCCCGAAGACGGAATCACGGCCCACAGAGCTCTCGCCGCCTTCCTCCTCTCCCCGGACGCAGCGCCCCAGAGGCAGTGCCAGAACAGAAACTGCCTCTTACCTACTTCCAAGGTCAGGCCCAGAACGCACGAGTCCGCTTCGGCCGCGCGGTTTCGGCTGTGCAGTGGCGGTGGCTGTGGGCACCCGGCCGGGGCCCCCCGCCCGCCCGCGCCACGGAGGACGGGGCTCCGGGGCCAGTAACCGCCCGCACGGAGGGAGCCAACGGCGGGGCCCGAGCTCCGACGTGCGCAAGTGCTGCTGAGTGGGGAACAGGCGGACGCAGGACACAGAGGCGGACGGTGCCCGGGACAGACCCCCCCCGCCCCCCGGCAGAGCTGAGAGGGCCGGTGAGCAGGTGGGAGGATGGGAGGAGCCAAGCCCTCACCACGGCGCACCTTTCGAGCAGGAGAGCCAGACCCCGGCCCACGGGGGCGAAGTCTGGACTCGGCCTGCCTCTGGTCGGGAC